>CM061541.1:156645398-157222898 GCA_030864215.1 Capsicum pubescens
GAAATAGAATGGCCCATTCTTGACCCCCGAGTGACGAACGATTTAGTGGACCATCAGATCCCTGATGGAACATTACAACGAGGTAGAATGACCCAGATTTGTCACTTGAGTGACGGACGACCTAGTGGACCATCGGTCCCTCTGACGGACCGTCAGATCGACCATCGCATACCCCGATCAGCAGTTTTCAACTCTTTTTCTTTAAAAGGCATTTTGGTATTTTCCACTTTTTCCCCAACCTCTATAAATACCCACTTAAGTTTTGAAGGCCTCATTTTCTTTTCTCTTCTTTCACCCAAAACTAGGGTTTCCAAAATAAAAAATCCTCTCTTCTTCCACCAAAAATTAAGAGAGAATCAAGAGCAAGGATCAAGAATTCTTATAAGTCCTTCAAGAAAAGAGTTTTACCAAGGTATGTAGATGTTGATTCTTGGGTCTCTTTCATCAAAGAATCTCAAGTACCTTTTTTTAAATCTCCAAGATTTTTGTTTATGAATTTTTAATGATTCTTGTGAGTTGAAATTGATGTTCTTTCTATGATTGAGTTGTAGTTCATGTTTTTCTACAAGATTATCAAGCCTTGTCCTTAGTATGTGGTATTTGTGTGGTAAATGGATTATGTACTTGTTGTTGATGTTGAATGACCGCCAAGATGGGATACTTATGTGGTTTGTATGAATATATGATAATATATGAGTGGAAACATGTAAATTTTGTTGTTGATGATGAGTAGTTGGGTTATTATACTTATCCCTAAATTGTGCATGTGATGTGTTCAATAAAATGTCTAAGAGACTAGAAATTAAGCATTTTAGTTAAATCGTGATCTAATGACTTCTAAGATACGATTATATGTTATGATTGTTGATATGTTCATGACTTTTGGGTGTAGAATTGGTTGATTTAGCAGAGTATGTCTCCCATAGGTTCATAAAATCTTAGGAGAAAAATATGGGCCATTATAACATGTTGAATAGGAAGCCCCAAATTGTGAGCTAGTCTATGCTAAGTTTTTAATATATGCCAAGTGATTAGAAAGTAAGCTATGACATGATAGTATGAAGTTTCCCAAGTGGTGTGAAATCCAAATACATGTTAAGACCGATATAGGTATGAAATAGTTGAGGTAAAACCTTGTTGAATGGAGTATGATCTAATATCATGTTTCCTCTATGTTATTATGTGATTAATATCCCAAGAATCTTAAAGAGACCCTTTGGTGATTGTGATGATGAATAGAGGTCTATGTTTCCTAAATGTTGGATGTGATGCCTTAAGAATTTTGAGAGGGTAAAGTATGTTATGATTTCTAATTACTTGGAGAGATGCTTTAATAATTGAGATGATGCATTAATGATGGTGACGATGAAGATATGATTGTGATAATACATGAATGATTATGATGATAAATGAATGCTTGTATTGATGCATGAATGATTGTGATGGTGAATGGATGATCGTGATGATGTGATAATGATTATGTTTTACTTTTATGTTATCGAATCCTAGGGGTATTTATACCCGACAATTGAGCTATTGTCTAGAGCCCGTGTCAGTTTTGTAATAATTCCAATCGATCCACATTTCTCATAACTCAGTGAACTATAGAACTATCTTCACACAAGTGTGGAACTTAATCAAGCTCTCTAATCTCAGTTATCTCTATAATATATTTATCGCAAGTAATATAGCCTCCGTCCTATAATCAGCTCAGTTTTAATAGTATTCAAGTAATTCAATTCTAATCTCTGAAGCGATTTGAATAATCTATTCAAGCTTTGCATCGTTAGTCATATGCTATGATTCGATACCTTTCCGTCAGATACGGAACTAAGTAATCTCAGCGTAACTCAGTCAGATCTCTTAAGAAGTATAATCAGTATCAGATTCAGCTTAGTCTTAGTTCATTTAAGAATCAAATCAGTGTCTTTCAGTTGGGAGTGGAAACTAGTACCGAATGACCTCAAGGATGGGGACTCACCTACTAGTGGAGGGTGTAATCCTTAGATGCGATCCTTGTTCTCCAGAACTACATAGCCAGCATAGGTTGAGACATCACACATGCTAGATGATGGTGGATGAGAGACATCATACCTACTAGATAAGGGTAGATGAGGTGGATTGACTTATTAGATGAGGGCTCCACTATTCTCGTATGAGGACTTGATAGATGAGGGTCATATAAAGATAATGTCTTTACCTGTGGCATGGTATTGACACCCTCCCAATCGGGGTTAGAGGTTGGACCCCTAAGAGATAGTAGGGGCATGTCGGTTAAGTAACTACTTCCCACGGTCTCAGTTTCTGAATCTGTCTCAGACTTTAAGAAAGACCTCAGTTTAGTGTACAGAATTTAAGGCTGTTAGATACAGGCCATTAAGTATGATTACTTTCTAATTCGATGATCCTCTGCTAGATAGGATGATCTCAAAATCATTTATGAAGAAGTATTGTTATCCACAGACTCAAAGATAACCTGTTAGATAGGGTTGCTATCCATTTTAGAAGCTTCAGATACTCGTAATCTCAGTATCTTCAGAGATTTCAGAAATCACCCTTGATGAAAGTGCATCCATATTTCCCAGTTATCAATATCAGATGAGTCTGTGATTCAGTATCTCACTATCAATAGTGAGTTCAGTTTGCAGAAAAGTGGTATCTGAGTTCCAGTCTCTATAGTTGTGATGATTGTGATTATGACCTGTGTATTCGTGTATGTGTTCTCATGCGATGTTTTCATGATTATTCAGTTTACACATTATGCATGGATGAGCCCTTGCATTTATCCTTACATCGTCTACATACTCAATATATTTTGTACTGACATATTTGCGCTATGGTGTTTTATTTGACACCATAGTTTCAGAGGCACAGGATTCAGAGTTTTCTCAGTAGTTCAGTCTCAGTTAGCAGCAGTAGAAGTGAGTCCTCTTTCTTTGAGGATGAATCTAAGTTTACTATTATTGCATCAGATTTTGTTTATATTGTCAGTTGACGGATTTAGTTGGGGACATGTCCCATCAACTCCATAATTCAAACGGTTTAGAGGATTTTCAAATAGAAGTTGATGGATTAGTATTCAGTTTTCAGTTTGAGTATGTATAGATGTGTTGAACCTTATGGCCAGTTTCTGTATTTATTTCAGATAGTATGCAGTGTACAGGTACAGATATTAGAAAAGGGTTAGCTTGTGGTCCTTTGGGTCCATAAGCACCGTGTGATATCTCAGGATGGGATCTCAGGGCGTTACAGTTTCTTGCAGATGTGGGTAACACATTAGAAAGGGTAACCTGCTAGTAAGGGTAACCTATCTGATAAGGTTTCCTTGGAGATAGGGATAACCCATTGTAAAGGGTAACCCACCAGATAGGGTAACCCATTAGAAAGGGTAACTGAATGGAGAGGGTAACTTTCTTGCACAGTTCATCTAACGCCATCTTTTTATTAGTGTTTGATGGTGCCGGTGGTGAGATCGTGTATTTTTATTCGATCCACCAATCAATGTTGTGCTTCTACCTGAGGCATTTTTTGCTTTCCAAGATTTTTTTCATCACTCTAGTGATGCAACTCCTTTTACTCGATGTTGAAGCTTTATATTTCTATGGGGGAGCTTTTATCTATATGATTTTGGTGGCGTTGGTGACTTTATCTCTCTTGATTTCATACGGCAGCTGATATTCCATTGTTTCTTGTCGGACTTCATCCCAATGTGGATGATTGTTGGTGTAGTTTCATTTTCCCCATTATTTCAGACAGATTTCCTTTGCAATGCATCAGTTTGACTGGAATACGAATCATTGTGCTTCATAATATTCATCTTCAAAGGAGAGTATTGACACATGAAATTTCTAGAGGAGTGAAATTTCTGGCTGAGCTTGGACCTTGTGGCCTGTGATTCCTATAGAATTATGTAGCATGAAGACCATTGCATCATAAAAATCTCTGAAGCATCGAATCTAGTATTGTGGTGGCTTGAACCATAATATGTATTTATTCAGATCTGGTTGGATTAGATCAAAATACCTGAAGGTATCACATTGAACTATATGAGAATGTAATGGTGTTATCACAGATACTAGAATACCCAAAAAAGTTCTTGTGGGAAGTCATTGGCTAGTGCTATGAACACATGGCAGAATGATTTTTCTAGGTGCACTCCAAATAGCTTCAGGATGGATTAGCCATACTTTTTGAACACTTAAAGCTCGTAAAAATTTCTTCTTTCTCCGAGGATGGATTGATTAAAGGGATCTACATACTAATTTAACTAGTCTGGAGGGTCCTCTGTTATTTTACAAGATAAAATTCTCGTTGTGTTTAACATGAATATCTTACTAGAAAAATTTAGTTGTCTTCTCCAGTGTAGGATATCAGGTAAAGATCATCTGCATAGATATTGCCTGATTCTTCATAAGAATCTATAGAGAAGAGGGTGTCCTCTGATGGCTCTTCTTCAAGTGAGAGGAACGATTCAAGGTCATCCTCTTTGTTGAGATAAATGACTGTGTGATTATCAATTTATTTAAAGAGGAGTATAGAGTCCTTCAACTTCCTGGTCTGAGGACAGTTCCTAAAAAAATGACCAAGTTTTCTGCAGATAAAGCAACCATCATTCTTATTATTGTAACTTGTTGGGATCCTTCGTCTGAAATACTTGTTTTGCTGAATTTCCCTACTCTTATCATATGGAGGCCTTGGCAATTTGAACCTCCTTAACAACTGTGGACTTTTTTATCTTATCTTGCGGTGTGGGCATGAGCAGTTGGACATGGTGATAAGGTCATCATTGTTGCAAGATCTATTGAGGGATGGATTGTTATGGATGATCTACTTCAGTACAGACTTCTTTATGCATATAATATATAGAGCTTTCACCTGAGTACCCAAATCATCCTGAAAAGCTCTCCAAAAGCTAGAAGTGAATATCGAAACTCAATCTGAAATGATATATATATGCATTCCATGAAAAAAAATCATCTCACGAACATAGATATGGGTTAACCTCTAAGCACAGAAGGACATCTAAATAGGAATGAAATATGTTGATTTCTTAAGGATCCATAATGACCCGAACACCATTGAAACTATGGGAGGTATGAGGAATACCACTAACAAAGTCCATGGTTATCCTCTCCCATTTTAAATCGAGAATGGGTGATCTTTTAATTAAGGCACCAGGTATCTAATGCTCGACCTTCAACAATTGCCACCATAGGAAACGGGCTACAAAGTTTGCTACATCTCACCTCATACCACCCTATTATTAACGCTACCACAAATCAAACATCTTAGATATGATAGGGTGAATAAAATATCTTGAGTTGCGAGCCTCATGTAAATCCACTCAATCAAGTCTCCATTGCTCGTTGAATAAATATGGCGATCAAATCCTAGCACACCCATAAAATATATGATATCCCTCTTGGACTCACCACTCAACACCTGATCACGGATGATGAAAAGTCCCATACCTCAAACTAATAGTTCTTCATCTACTCAAATAACGAAGACCTTGCATCTACACTAGAAAGAATCCTCCTAGGGTCCAAAATATCAAGTCGTACCATCAAGTTGGCTAATGAATTGACATCCCGCGCAAAAGTCCTCTGAGAATCTGAGATAGAAACCAAGCTACCCATATTCACCGCCTTTTCAGGTCATGGCAATCGCTACCAGGTTTGCCTTGACTAAATGATAAAAGATAGATGTCATACTCCTTAATAAAATCCATCCATCTACTCTTCCTAGAATTTAGTCCCCCGGGATCTCTACCTTCCAAGGATTTTCTACACATCATGCCATTATTTCCCAATTAAAACCAATTTCCATATAACCAAACCATTTTCCATTTATTAACCAAGGCCATTGATATTGGTATCATCATAACAATCCTTACTTGCAAGTATCATTCATAGCCAACAATTCATAGGTTTAAGGGGAATTTCAAGTGCCCTTTCATTTACCATATAAAGCCACTTGGGGTAATTTCATGTACCCCTCAAGCATAACCATTAGCCATTTACTATTCCAAGCCATTTAAACTACGCATAATTCCTTTACCAAGTATCAAAACATGCAAGAGTTAGATTAAAATAGTAAATGCAATGAACATATATTTATAAATATTTTATCAAAAACATTGGGGCATAATATAACCAAAACCAATTCCAATTACCATTAAACCATTTCCATAAAATCCAGTTATCCAAAACCATCACTAGTGCATATAAAAGCATAATTTAAACCATGGGAAACCATAACCAACAATTTAATATCAAAATACTCAAGTCATATTTGTAAACCAAAATCATACAATCAATGAAATAATGAAATGCGATTGGCTTGTTCAAGTGTTTACAATTCAATGCATCATTGGCTTGTTCAAGTTCACAAAATCATTGTGTGATCTCAAAGAAAGTATAAACCTAATACGTTATGCCATATTCCACAAGCTTGTATTGGGGAAGCCAAAACCCACCAAAATAAAGTTGCTTATGGCCAATCAATCCATCAAAAAGCCAATAGGTGTTATCCATGATCTATTAGTAAAAGTGGACTGGTTCATCTTTCTGACAGACTTTGTTATTTTATATTGTGTGATGGTTGTGGAAGTCCCTATTATCCTAGGAAGACCATTCTTTTCTATCAGAAAAGATTAGGTGGATGTGGAATTTGGAGATATGAAATTTTGGTTAAATGATGAGGAGGTATCCTTCTACATGTGAAAATCCATGAAGCAACCAATGGACTTATAATTCATCTTGGTGATTGATATTATTGATAGAGAAGTGACCAACCATGTTGATATGATCTTGTTGGATGATCCTTTGGTAGGAGTGATATGGAATTGTTAAAGGGATGAAGTGCAAGAATACGATGAGGTGGTTTCTTCTTTACGCTTGAATTTCACGCCAAGAACCCAATAAAGCTTGACCTTGATCTAAAAAACCGTGAGAGCCTACCCACAACCATCCTTGAGTATCCAAAGGTTGAATTGATACCCCTGCCACCACATATATAATATGCATACTTGGGTGAGGGTGATACTTTACTAATCATAATTTCAAGTGACCTCAACTCCTCACAAGTAGAAGCATTGAATGTTGTGGTAAAAAATCCATTCAGGCCATTGGTTGGATGATAGCGGATATCATCGGAATACCTCTCGATATTTTCTCTTAAAAAATTAAACTCAAGAAAAATTATATACCTAGTGTGGAACACCAAAGGAGTTTAAATCAACCTATGCAAGAGGTGGTAAATAAAGAAATCATAAAGTGGCTTGTCACAGGGGTGATATATCCTATATCCAATAGCACTTGGGTTAGCCCAGTACAATGTGTCCCAAAAAAGGGTGGTAGCACGGTAGTGGAAAATTAAAAGAATGATCTTATCCCCATTCGACTGGTTACTAGATGGAGGGTGTGCATGGACTACTAAAAGTTGAGTTCATGGATTGAGAAAGACCATTTTCTAATATTTTTCATGGAACAAATTCTAAATAGGCTTGATGGGAGAGTATGGTATTATTTCTTGGATGGTTAGTCAGGGTACAATCAAATTTGTACCATCCTGGAAGACAAAGAAAAGGCAACTTTCACTTGCCCCTATGGTACATTTGCATTCAAGCGAATTTCATTCATATTGTGTAATGCATCAGAAATATTCCAATGTCGTACATTGTCATTATTTGTGGATATGGTTGAAGACTCTATGGAACTCTTTATGGATGACTTCTCAATTTTGGGAAATTCTTTCAAGTCATGCCTCAAATATTTAAGCAAGTTTCTTGAAATGTGCTTGGAGACAAACCTTGTTTTGAATTGATAGAAATGTTATTTTATGGTCAAAGAAGGCATTGTCTTAGGTTACAATATATCGATAAAGGGAGATCAAGTAGATCAATCCAAGGTTAAGGTAATTACCAATCTTTAACCTCCTATCTCCATAAAGGATGTTCGGAGTTTATAGGTCATGCTGGGTTCTACCGATGTTTCATCAGGGATTTTTCCAAGATAGCTCTATAGAAAGAATATAAATTCAAATTTGATGAGGAATGTTTGTAAACTTTTGAACATCTTAAGGAATTGCTCATCTCAGCCCCTATTATTGTGGCCTCAAATTGGTTATCCCCATTCGAGGTAATGTGTGATGCAAGTCATATTGCATTGGGTGTGGTGCTAGGGAAACATAAGGACAAACTTTTTCATCCTATCTACTATGAAAGAAAATCCTTAAATGATGCCCAAAGAAACTACACTATAATAGAGCAAGAGTTGTTGGCGGTTGCCTATGCTTTTGAAAAGTTTCACGCCTATTTGCAAGGCACGAGAGTAGTGTGCACACGGATAATGCCACCCTTAAGTACCTCATGGATAAGAAAGAAGTAAAACTTCACCTAATTAGGTGGATTTTCTCTTACAGGAGTTTAATTTTGAGGTGAAAGACCGAAAAGGGTGTGAGAATCAAGTGGCCAATCATCTCTCACGCCTTAAAGGAAATAATGAAAAGAATGGGGAGATAGAAATTGATGATACCTTCCCCAATGAATTGGTCATGTCCATTGTGGAAAATAATACACCATGGTATACCGACTTTGCTAACTATGTAGCGAGTGGTGTACAGCTAGAAGGGCTAAGCTATCATCATAGAAAATAGTTTTGTTTGATGCAAAGCGGAACTTTTGGGATGAACTGTTTTGTTTTAGGAATGTGCTAATAGTGTTATTTTGTGGTGTGTCATTGATATTTAAATAAATGATATCTTGGAAGCTTGTCACCTATCCCCTTACGGTGGTCACCTTGGAGGAATCCACACCGCTACCAAAGTCCTCCAATGTGGATTTTATTGGACATCCATGCATAGAGATGCCATCAAATAGGTAAAATTGTATCACCAATGTCAAATGAATGGTGGTATTTTATGAAGGAATGAGACGCCCCTCAAGACAAACCTTAAAGTAGTGCTATTTGATAAACGGGGAGTTGATTTTATGGGTCCTTTTGTAAGCTTATTTAGGAATAAAAACATATTGGTGATGGTTGGTTATGTCTCCAAATGGGTGGAAGAAGTTGCACTCCCTTCTAATAAGACCAAATGTGTTACCTCATTTCTGAAAAAACACATTTTTACAAGGTTCGGAACACCTCATGCATTATTAGGGATGGCTGCTCATATTTTTGTAATTGGGTGTTTGGGACTCTCCATTATAAGTATGGGGTTAAGCACAAAGTCTCCACTCCATATCACCCCCAAACGAGTTGTCAAGTAGAGGTCTTGAATTGATAAATAAAGGCAATACATGAAAAAAAGGTAAATGTAGGTCGCACCAATTGGTTAAGGCAACTTGATAAAGTGCTTTGGGCTTATAGAATGGCCTACAAAACTCTAATTGGAATGTCTCCTTACCAATTGGTGTTATGAAAGGTATGCCATCTACCCTTCGATCTTGAGAAAAAGCCTTGTGGGCTTTGAAGAAGTGGAACATGAAATTGGGGAGAACCCTTCAAAGTGTGGGTCACAAAATAACATGAGATGAAGGATTTCCGACTAAAGGCTTATGAGAGTTCGGCATTATGTAAGGAGAAAAAAAGAAATGGCATGATGCTTAAATATTGAGGCAAGAATTTTATGTTGGAGAGAATGTACTCCTCTACAATTTGCGCAAGAAAATCTATGCGGGGAAGCTCCGCTTCAAACTGGTCGGGACGATTTGTGATTAGGGGCCATTGAATTGGAAGATCATGAGGGAAATAAATTTGTAGTCAATGATCAAAGGGTGAAACACTACAATAAAAAAAATCCTATGGTGGCCAAGGTGGAGTTTTTTCATTCTAAGGATGCCATGTGGTTAAAAAAGAGAGTCGTGCCACGACGTTAAACTATGTACTTGGTGGGAGGCAACCAACCATTGACTCATTTAGTATTTGTTTTGGTGTTTTTTTAGGTCTTTTAACATAAGTGGTGTGACCAAAAAAATAGGGGAAAACAGAGCTGGAAAACTAGCATCTTTGCTGGACATAAAAAAAAACCAAAAATAAGGGAATTTGATCTTAGTTACTGCTATCGCATAGAATAGTCTGTGGTCGCAACTGCGCGATTGCAGTCCTGGTGGTGTGATCGCGACATCAGACTCCTAGACTGCCTATTGTTTAAGAGAGCCTTTCTCAACCCTTTATGCTTCTTAAATTCAATTCAGTGAGGGCACTTCAGGTTTCTAAGTTGTGGGTGCAGCGGGGCTACCTAAGTTTTCTTAAGCTATGGACAAACTTTACCCAATGATAGATTGAGTGATGACAATCTTAAGGGTAAAGCATTGTGTTTAGGTCTTGATATATAGATACAGGGGAATTTTGAGTACCCATGGAATCAAGGTCAATGCTAGAAAAGTCTGAGTACCTATGGAATTGATGATTTGGCATCACATTCATACACATTAGCAAAGTCTGAGTAGCCATAGGGTTGGTTCGCCCATTTTGAGATGAAATGTGAGTCTAAAGCTTCGGTTGGTGCCATGTATGGAAAATTGCATGGTGCTAATGAAAAATAGATACCCCCCTCCCCTCCCTCCCCCCTGGCCAAAAATTTACAAAAAAAGGGGCACAGACATGAGCAATTTTGTAACAAAATTTTTTCTCTTTTTTTGGCTCTGTAAATTTTTGACTTGTAGATAAAAATAAAAACTCCAAATTTTGTCTCTAGCAGGATTGACATTTGAGCTCCTTTGACAAATTTTTCATGCCATGTGTGGTGAGCAATTTGTATTCATCTCTTGTACACTTGTGTTATTTAGAAATTGTCCCGTTAATCTTTCAAAGCTAATGTATATTGTATTTGTTTGGAGGAAAGATCTTAGGCCATCTTTGTGATTTTTTAAACCACTCTAGCCTAAAAAGCCTACTTGTACAATAAATATAATCCCTAGTTACCCATTTTGAGCCTTTGGACCTTTCTTTGGCAAACTCATCACAAATCGTGAACCATTCTTTTTATCCCTCTCTTAAACCATATCCTCCTTGAATTTGAAAATGCAAATTGACACTAAAATCCTATGTTGTGGGTGGTGATGATTCACTAAAGTTAGTTTGGGGCCACGAAATTGTAAGTGAAATACCTAATGTGCATTATTATTGAAAACAAATGAATAGAAAAAGAGATAATCTAACAAAGGAATGAATTGCACGAAAGTTGCAAAGAAAACTAATGAAAGAAAAGTAGTGAACAATGGAATCGAAAAATAGACTTGAGGAAAGAGAGAGCAGAAAGATGAGTGGTACATAGTCAAAAAGGCGGATTAAATAGAGTGATGTATATGTTCAAGGAAGGGCGTAGCCATATTGTCCCAAATAATATCCTAACCTAGCTAGAACCTATGATACAAGATTAAAAAGTACTTTGAGATCCCCAACCATTTACTTTGTTTTGTTGTGGAGATTAAAAATAGGGGCAGGCTTATAGTAAGACACTTGTTGCATAGAGATTTATTTTGTGAGAGAGAGAGCTTTTGCACTTAAAAATTCCTTGTTGCATATTTTGTGTTTAGGTGTGGAATTCTCTTTCTTTTGAGGTTCTCATGTGAAAAAATTGAGGTGCATGATTTTGTCACCCCTTGAGCAACGAGGTAAATGGAGTATAGCATGGTTGTGGTTAAGCGGGAGTTACTTTTAGAATATTTGTTTTTTTGTTGATTGATTTCCCTTTGAAATCCTATGTATCCTAGGATATTGCATCTTATGATGAGAGGTGTAGTGCAAAATAGTCTATCCCATGTGCAATAAGCTACGTGTGGTAGTGACTAAGGTTGAAGTCATTGTTATCTTTAAGTCATGATGTTTAGCCATAGATAATTATATCTTATGGTAAGAGGTAGTGTTGCTTGAAGACAATCAAAAGCTTTAAGTTAGGGGCATTGATATGGTGATTTTTACCACTCATTTGTACTCAACATTATTGCATATTAATCTGTTTTGAATGAAAATATGAGACATAATTCTGATCAAATGCACTAATACCCATACATTGCAGGTATAGAGTTGATAAGATAAAAATCCATGATTTGGAGCTTAAAATGATCAAAAGGAAGCAAGAAAGTGCAGCTAAAGACCTGTAGCAGACATGGCCTCAGTTACCGCAGTCGCGGCCTAAATCTCACGATCATAGTTAGTTAAGCAAAGAACAGATGTAGCTTCAGGTACTGCGATCGCAGACTTTGGAATGTAATTTTGGCCCATCAATAAAGTCAACATGCCATGATCGCACGTCTCTTTTCACGGTCACAATCGCAGTTAATGCTCCAGCGACCTCAACCTAGCGGGATTAACAAGCCAGGGGATTTTAGTAAATTGGGATGGTTGATTCAAAATTCCTAGAGAAGACCCAAATTCTTTTTCCCATGGCATTATGCAACAGATTAGGTGGAAAGATTGAGAGACAAAAAACCCTATAATTTGAGGAAAAATCAATTTCGTATCTTTTCATTGTACTTATTATTCTTGGTGAAATTAAAGTGTGGAAGTAAAGATTATTTTCACATTCTATTATTATGTATGCCATGGAAGAAT
This sequence comes from Capsicum pubescens, assembly GCA_030864215.1. Taxonomy (NCBI): domain Eukaryota; kingdom Viridiplantae; phylum Streptophyta; class Magnoliopsida; order Solanales; family Solanaceae; genus Capsicum; species Capsicum pubescens. The sequence continues at coordinate 156,657,959 of CM061541.1, forward strand.
TATTTGGTATAATTTTACCTCCTTATTTCATGAGTAGCTAATTTCTTTAGTCTTGGGATTATGTTCAACTAAAGTGTATTAGTATGTGGGTGTTAATGGGTTTGTATTATTTTTAGTTGTTAATTATGGATTCCACCATTACTTGAGCTTAATATTTGGAATTAGTGGGTGAAAACCCCAAAATCTCCCAATATGTTTGATGGGTGAAAACCCCATACTCAAGACACCCTTTATCGTCCTTGAAAGAGGAATAAAGGTGAAGTTATAGGAACTCTGAGAATCCTAGAAAGAGGGCAATAGGGTGATGAAGCAATTGTGGAAAAATAAGCCTATGTTTTATGATCTTTTCCAATCTTAAAAATAAGTGTGATGGGAATATGAATCATGTTAAGGGCATCAACCTAGAAATAGAGATGCCCGGTTAAGGTTTGAGGTAATTATGAATTGCACACTTGTTAGGTGCTCGAAAGAGTCAATGGGTGAAATCTTTTTGGTTTTGGTAAAAGATTAACAACACACATATATGACCTAGCCTATCTTTTACTCAACTATTATGTTTCATGTTAAACTCACAATAACCTATGAACCTCTTGCCTTTAGGTAGACATAATCCCAAGATCTTCCCTAATCTGGATTCTAAATCAAAAGTGCAAAATTAGTGTGATGTTAACCCAAGATTTTTACAAACAAATTTCATGCCATTTCCCCCACTTTATTTTATATGTTGTATTTGGCTACACCTTGGGAAATCCTTTAGTAACTAGAGCACCCATAGGATTTGAAATTTATACTTCGCTACTTATGGAATGATCCCAACGTGAGTTAGGTTTTTGACAATGACCGCCTCAACCCTCAAACATGGGAGTGAGTTGAGTCTTATAAAAATACAACCTTCAGAACTTAGTATGGTCAATAATGAATCCTCCGATAACTGTTATGGACTTTATGAATATGGTGTTCAAGCAGTACTTGGACATGTTTTTCATAGCCTTCATATATGGCATCCTTGTCTCTTCTTGTAGTGAAAGTGATCATGCAGACTATTTGAGGCATGTATTGCATACCCTTAAATATCAGCTGTTATTTGCTAAGTTCATCAACTGTAAATTCTTGTTGATATTAGTAACTTCCCTCTGTCACATTATTTATGGTGATGGAATTCGAGTTGATCCTTAAAATATTAAAGTAAAAAGAAACTGGCTTAGGTCAATCTCTCCATCATATATCAGGAGTTTCTTGGGTTTAGCTAGTTACTAAATATGGTTATTTGAAGTATTTTCTACTATTTCTTCCCCATGTCTCAACTAACCGAAAAAAGTCAAATTTCAGTGGTCAGATTCCTGCAAGAAGCGATTTTAGAAATTAAAGACTCAACTCACTTTCGCCCTAGTCTTGATGCTGCCAGAGGGTTCTGATGGGTTCGTAGTATATTATAATTCTTCTAGATTTGTTCTTGGATGTGTGTTAATGAAGATATATAAGTTCATAGCCGATGCCTCTAGGCATCTTAAACCATATGAAAAGAATTACCCAACTCATGATGTTGAGTTGGCATCAATTGTATTTGCCTTAAAGATTTGGAGGTGTTATCCTTATGGGATTATGTTGATGTGTTTACGGATCATAAGAGTTTATTTTATTTGTTCACTTAGAAACATATAAATATTCATCAGAGAAGTTGGCTTGAATTATTGAAAAATTAGTATATGAGTTTGATATATCACCTGGCAAGGCAAATGTAGGTGCCTATGCCCAGAGGAGAATATCTTTGGGAAGTGTCATGTATGTTGATGAGGATAAGAAGGAGTTACTCCATGAGGTTCATCAACTTGTTATATTATGTGTTCATTTGCCTGATTCTGCCAAATATAGTATATGGGTTCAGAATGGTTCAGAATCTTTATTTTTGGTCGAAATGAAAGAAAAGCAAGACAAAGATCCTATACTGGTTAAGTTGAAAGAGACAGTTTGGAATTAGAAAGTTGAGGTTTTCTCCCAAGAGGGAGATGTTGTTATTCTCTGTTTGGGTAGGTTATGTGTTCCAAGTATGGTTGATTTGAGGTAACGAATATTAGCGGAGGCACATGGTACATAATATTCTATCTATTCAGGAGCCACTAAGATGTACATTAAAGGATAAGTATTCAAATTTTCAGTAGGTTAAGGTTGAGAACCAAAGTCATAGTGCTATGCTTTAGGAGTTCATTATCCCTACTTGGAAGTGGGAGGTGGTGAACATAGATTTTGGTATAAGATTACCTCGTACGCGTCGTCATAAAGATTTGATTTGGGTCATTGTAGTTAGGTAACCAGGTCATCCCATTTCTTGCCAGTTCATACATCATATTCAACCCAGAATTACGCTAGACTCTATCTCAGTGAGTTTGTAAAGTTAAATATGGTTTCTTTGACCATTAGTTCAAATAGAGGTACCTAGTTTACCTCTTACTTTTGCAAGGCTTTTCAGTAGGGTCTTGGTACCCACGTCCATCTCATTACAACTTTTCATCATCGAATAGGTGGTCATGAAGAGCGGGCCATTAGATGTTAGAGGACATGTTGATGGATCATGTTACAAACTTCAAGGGTAGTTGGGATGACCACTTTACTTTAATTGAGTTTGCCTGTAGCAACAACTATCAATCCAGTATTTAGATTGCTCTGTTAAAGTCTCTCTATTGAAGGAGGTATATATCTCCTATTGGTTGGTGTGAAGTATTTGAGGCACCTTTCATAGGGAAAGATTCAATGTATGAGGCAATGTAGAAAGTTTAATTGATTTAAGAAAGCCTTTAGATAGCCCAGAGTTGACATAAATCATATGATGATATAAGGAGAAAAGATCTTGAGTTTTATATTAGTGACTTGGTTTATTTGAAAATTTCACCCATGAAAGGGGTGAAGAGTTTTTGTAAGAAATGGAAGTTCAACCCCTGCTATGTTGGCCCATATAGGATTTTTTTTAGCCCTTCTGGGAAGAAAGCTTATGAGTTAGAGTTGCCTGTAGAATTGATATATGTGCATCCAGTGTTTCATTTCTCTTTTATAAAGATATGCATTAGTTACCCTGCTTCTGTCATCCTTTTACAGAGTATGGGCGTGAAATATAGACTTTCTTACAAAAAAGTCTTTGTTGAAATCCTTGACTGTCGGATTTGTAGGTTGAGAAATAAAAAAGTTATCTTGATAAATGATTGTGGAGGAAGCAATCTTTTGAGGGGGATACTTAGGAAGCAAAAGATGATATACAAGCTAAGTATCCCCATATTTTCTCTATGAATTTAGATTCAACTTGAGGTAATGGTTTCCCTTAAATTAATTCTCACATTTTCTATCTCATCTATCCAACCATCATAATGTAATATCATACATTTAAAAATACAGTTCAGTCCATGCATCATGTTTCAAATTTAGATATGTAGTCATGATTAAACCTATAAGTATTCAGTACATAATCTAGTCTTCCTAGTATCTCAGCTCTTACACTTTCATTTAGTGACAAATGATCCTAAGAGGGAGATATTATAATACCCTGCAAGGTCCTAGAAAAGATTTCACCTATTCTTCACATGTTTAAGGTATCAAAGCAATTATTTAACACTAAGTACAAGTTATAGGGCCATTTAAACTCCCCTATATTTTGAACATTTTATTTTGGGGCCTTCTCGAGTTCAAAAATTTGATTTATGAGATGAAATTTGTTTAGGAATGTTAAAAGGGTCATCCAGGAAAGTTTTGGATTTTTCGAAAGAGGTTCAAAATAATTTTTGAACACGGAGGCAGTAAGCCTCTGCAATTTCAATATGTCACAGAGGATAGTATCTACAATACGTAGTATGTCACAAAGGTTAGTCTTTACTATACACTACGCGTCATGGAGGTTAGCCTCCATGATATTTAGATTATCATATTCATGTTGAGCAATTATAAGTTATGAGACTTGTTAAATTTAACCAGTACCAGTATCAGTTCAATTGGGAGTAGAATTTAGAACCAGGGAGAGCTATGAATGAAGGCTCACCCTCCAGTAGAGGACTAGGACCTTTAGTAAAAGTCCCTAAGATTCAGAACTACATAGACATCGTAGGTTATGAGATGTCAACTGTCAATAGTGGACTGAAACTCTCATAGGATTCACCTGCTATTAGATGACTGACTCCCTAGTCCTTTAGGACATCAACATAGTGGATCAACATAGCTAGCATTAGTACCCGTGGCAAGGTACTGATATTTTTCCAACTAGGGTTATATGTTGGACCCTAATCAGCTCATATTGAGGCATATCGGTAACATAATAGCTCCCATAGTATTAGTTCAGTATTTATATTATATCAGTTCAAGTTTGCATGACCAAGTGTTTAGTTTATAAGTTATTCAGTTTTACAGATTATTTCAGTGTATGCTTTACTTAGTTCTATATTTGATTTACATGTTTATGCATTCATGCTCAGTACTTATGTGTTATTAAGTTAGTCCCATCTCAAAAAGTAGTATATTCCAAGTACTGACAGCATACTCTCTTTTATGCTATATTGATTTCATAATATATGTTCGGATGCTCAGCTCCCCAATCGCCCTTAGTCATTTTAGTGCCACTCAGAAGCAGTTGTAGTGACTCCTTATCCATTAAGGACAAATTTATTGCAGTTATTTTCAATACTTCCTTTATTTCAGTTAGTCGGAGTTATTTGTAGTTAGATGTTTTCATATAGCTAGACTTGTTTTCAGTTTTATTAGTAGATCACACATGTTGGGTATTGTTTCATTATTATATTTTACCAATTTTCTCATTAATTTTACTTCCGCATATGATGTTGTATTATTACTTTATTCAGTGCTCACTGTAGATACAAGATAATGGGTTAGCTTGGGATCACTTGTGGTCTTAAGCACCATGTTATTACTAGAGGGTAGTCTCGGGTCATGATAGGAAAGTTATGAACTTAAGGAACCATCACTTTATGATCGAGGAACTTTCTTGAGAAAAGGAAAAAAGACCTAAAACCATAACATTCCCCAGGGGAATCCCTAAAACAAGAAGATATGGCTAACGTAGAATAACAACCACGACTAGAATAACTAGAAGACAAATCTCTCAAACTCTAACAACTACTCCAGTTAAGATGATCACTGTAACTATACTGACCTCCATAAGTGATCGAAAGTATATCCTTAATACCCTACAAGACTGACAATGATGCTGATACGACTGATGTGGAGGGTACATTCCCAGAGAACTACTACCTATAAATCAAGAGCCACTGCGGCTCCTACTGAATCTATCCTAATATTATGACCTCTTATTTTTGGCTCCTTGGGCCTTGTTATGCATATCCTCTATAGCATGAGTATGATGAGAAACCTTAGTAAAATACCTACACTTGGCAACCAAACTCCATGTCATCATGTGATGATAAAGTCTAAATTACCGAATGAAATATCAAACTATCTCATACTCAGTATTCAGAATAGAATTAGCATGCCTCACCAACTCATGTGATTGATCCTCATACTCCACAACACTCATGGATCCCTACTCCAACTTTAATAACTGGTGTCACTAACAATCTATATGACTACAAGGCATATACTTCGTTAAGAAGATATCAGAGAACTAAGTCCATGTCAATAGGGGAGATGTAGTTGGCCTGGAATAAAGATGACTCCTATATAAATGTTGAGTTTACTAGTCTAATTGAATAATAGTGTATTCCACACCACGACTCCTAATTAGGCATAAATTACAGAGCCTATCCATACAAGGAATCAAGAACTCATAAGCATCCTCTCTTGGTGCACCAAAAAACCTAGGCGTAGCCAATCTTAAGAATCTACCCATTATTTTCTCCTTTTTAATGGATAGAGTAGGCTAGGCAATCACCATCATAGGAAGGACCTCATATTTGGGAGACATGACTAAAGGTTGCTCCCCCACCTTATTACCATTATGATTCATAAACTGTGCGCTATCAGACAGTGCACCCCCAACTAGTCCCAAGATTTGGACCAATGCATCCCTGAGCATGAGAATGAATAAACCCGATTAGAGCCTGGGTTGGTCCCTGGCCCACTGCTAGCTAGGGTAGAAAAATCTTTGTCTCAGGAATAGGAATAGGGTTTGGTGAAGGACCCCTATACTGGTCCTTGGTTGGGGTTGCATCCTAATATTGTCATCGATCTCTGAGTCATCCCGAAACAACAAAAAATCCCTAGGCTTAGACTTGGGGTCCTTATTTCTCATAATGGTAGCATGTATCCTAATTATTTGTGAAAGAGTCAAATCAAAGGAGTCTTTAGAAAATAACTCAGACTTTTAGCAAAAAATAAGTGAAAGAAGTGAAGAACTCCTCATAATGTCCTATAACCTCCTAAAGATAAAAAATGGATGTCATCATTCTAATATGTGAGACTCTTCTAGACACTTTCTCTTGTAACAAAAATCCTATTGAACCTAACGTTTTATACTAATTTTTCAAGACCCTATTTATGAGTCATAATGGCACCTAATTTATTTCACTAGTAATTAAGCCATACCATAGCCTGGAACTATATAAAATGAACTAATTTAGTAGAAAATAGCGTAAAAGTTGGACATTTACAAATAAAGACTTACAATAATAATAAGGATATAATAATAGTCTAAAAGATTGATTAAATAAAAATAACATCCCGTGACCTAAAAGTGTCGGTACAAAAGGTATTATCCAAAAAATAATACTAATACTGTAATAGTCAATGTACATCAATTTTAAATAATAAAAAACCAGACATAAGCAGTATAAGGAAAAAAGAGAAACTCTTACGCCAAGAGATCACCCTATCTCTAAACTCAACTACGTGTGATCATCACGTCAACAACGTCTACTAGTGTAAAGACCTTTCAATATATGTTTTTCACATTTCCACTTATTTTTATCGTTAGAGATTTTTATAGCTCCTCAATGTCATTTATGAGTTTCTGGAACAGACAGTGTGGTTACCAACAGTCTATTTGGTTATTAGAGTCATTTCTCTATTTTAAAGTCTTTGTTAGTTCCAAATGGACACTAGGAAAAAGTATCATTTAAATGACCTTGAATGTAAATTTGGACTATTCCAACAGGTATAAAATATTGATTTTATGCTAGGTAGAACTTTGGTTTGAGTCCCGAGGTACCCGAGCTCATTTTGACCTCTTGGTTGGAAAGTTAAGAAAATGAAAATTAGTTGTGGGACCCATATTTCATCTAAATGGCCTCGAATGGAAATTTGACTATTCCATTGAGTCCAAAATATCGAATTTAGTATGGTTACATAATTCATTTGTGTATATGTGATTCTAGATGAATCCCAAGGGGTTGGTTGAGACTCAGTTGTGATTTGATGCACCCGCGATCGCAGACCTTAGATTGTGATCGTGAAATAGAAGCACCAGTAAGTGCCACAATAGCGAAACTTCAAGTTCTTAATATTACTCCTTGGGTAGACAACCTATTTCACGATCTCTAATACGAAATATCAAAATTGTGGCATCTTTATTTGATGTTATGTACCATGATCCCGTGTTTGAGTTGCGATCGCGGAACCCAAGTAACTAGGATAGGTATAAATAGGTTATTTTAGCCCTACTTTACTCATTGTTGATCAATTTCTTGAGATCTTAAACCTTAAAGAGTTTGATTAAGTGTTATTTAGTCTTGTGGTTTATTGGAAACCTTGATTAACATTAGTTTCCGTTATTGTCTTTCAATTTGAGATAAGAATTCACCCTTTTCTTGGTAGATTTTCTTAATTTTTTGTTTAAAACCCCCAAAACCTTGAGGGATTGATTTTACCCCAAATTTAGTATGGTTTTCACCCATTTTATAAGGTAATAATTCCTTGAGAATTTGAGAAGGTTGGGTTGGTTTTAAAAATGTGAAATATATGAGTGGCCACATGGGTTTTGATAGTGTTTTTAGACCTGATGCACTACGGTGTAATATGGGTATCATTATTATCTTATTGATGAGTAGAATGTGATTTAGTTACTTGGCATCTTACAGAAGCTTCATAGAAGGGAAAATTGTAATTTAGTAGATCTTGTGAGCTTTCTTCGACCTTTAGGTAGGTTAGGTTTAACCCCTCATTAGATTGAGCTACTTCAAAATATGTTTACAATATTGTGCTATATTTGGCATAAGTTTTATGTATTGATGTGATAAATTGAAATACTTGGGATTAGTTGGAGAAATTGGCATCAGAGCCTAGGCTACACTGATATTGTTGGTACAAGAGATTATGTCAAGTAGAGTCTTGCAGATCGGAATGATGTTGACCATTTCCTATCTTCTGGAGGTTACAGGAATTCTTAGGAGTTCTTTACTTCTTTCACTCATATCGTGTTAAGAGTCTAAGATGTTTATAGAACATTTCTTTGACTTTACTCTTTTTGAGATGTCCAGGACATATGCTACCACTCCACGCAATGAGGGTCCTGAGACCGAGCTTAGGAATCCTACCTCTATTTATGAATGACCTAAAGTTCGTGGAAAGACTAGAGATGTGTCCCCAACTAGGGGCTAATATAGAACTTCACCAGACCATAGTCTTATCCTAAGTCAAATATTCTTATGCCTCAGCCAGTAGTGGGCCAGGCACCATCCCAGGCACCACAGGGGTTATTTTCTCTTTGGTGCTTCGAGATGTTTTGGTTCAACTTTTGGGGTTAGTTGGTGGTACATTATTAGATGGTGTACAACCTACAGATCAGAGTGGTACAGAGATGGGAACGTAACTTACAAATACGATTCCTAGAGTTAAGGTTTCTCTTATGTCGACAGTTTCTCAGCCAAGGGCTATCTACTGAGGAGCAAAAAATGTGTGGTAGAATATTGAGATTGGCTCCGCCTAGATTTTCTTGTGGTTTGGGCGAGGATACATATGAGTTTCTAATTTCTTGTGAGTATAGACTTTGTAATTTGGGCCTAGTTGAGACTCGTGGTGTGGGATACATCGTATTTTAGTTGGACTTAGATGCTTGACATTAGTGGAGAGGTTATATGGATTCTAGATGAGTTTGATCTTTTTCTTTGACTTGGGCTTAATTTTTTGAGATGTTATAAGAGAAGTATATGCCTCGCAGCCTTAGGGATCATTTGAGAGATCATATCTCTTGAATGGAGAATGGATCCATGACTATTGCGGTGTATGAGGCTTATTTTCAAAAGTTTGCAAGACATACAATTTCTATTTTTTATACTTACTATGAGAGAGTTCATTGCTTTATTAGAGGGTTGAGACTTTTTCGTATGTATACTCAGATTTTAGTTGCTACAGGTAGGTCTTTTGCTGAAGTTTTTAATTATGGCCAGGTGATGAAGATGATACATCGCCAGTCCCATGGGGGAAGAAATAAGATGTCTAGACATCAGGATAATTTTAGTAGGAGTCATAGTAATTCCTAATGCAGAGGTAGCCATTTTCATGGTAGATATCCTCCGCATCCATCCTATAAGTCTTAGAGTAAGCTAAATTGACTTGTTCAAGAAGCACTTAAAATTACTGACAGAGGTTAGTCTCGTGCTAGTGATCCCCTTGGTATAGGTAGCGATCAGTCTTCAAAAGGTTCATTATCTGGTCATTCTAGATGTGGTGGTTATTATGGGTCAGCCGGATCTGTTGGTTTTTGTTCAGCACAAGTGTTATGTTATAATTGTGGAGCTTCTGGTCATTATCCGCGAGATTTCCCTAGTTGTGGGGCAATTGTTCCTTCATCTCAAAGTATTCCCCCCTATTAGATCAGTTTATCCATTAGCTAAAGATGTTTCTCTACATTGTAGGGATGGTTTCTAGGGTACTCAAGGATGTTCTCAGGCAGGCAGGACACGAGGTTTTTTAGAATCCTAGCCAGGTGGAGGGAATGGTCAGTTCTCTGTATTACCTATTAGACCCAAGGCTGAGTCTTTAGATGTTGTTGTTATAGGTACAATTTTGGTGTGTCATCAATTGTCCCTTTCTTTATTTGATCCAGGATCCACTTATTCAAATGTTTCTGTTTATTATGCTCCATAATTAGAGTTATCATGGTATTTATTATCATGACATTACGTGTATCTACTCCTATGGGTGATTATTTACTAGTGGAATGGGTTTACGGATCATGTGTTATGACTGTTAGAGATATTAATACTCCTACTGATCTTATTATTTTGGATATGGTAGATTTTAATGTGAATCTGAGCATGGACATTTTATACCACTATCATGCAGTCATGTATTATTTTGACAAGACCATTACATTATCCATGCCTGGTATACCCAGTCGTGTGGCAGGGAGTGGTTAGCCACGATCCGATGGGGATTATTTCTTATGTTCTTGCTAGAAGGATTATTTTGAGGGATTGAGAGTCATATCTCACTTATATTTGTGATACGTTTTTGGAGAGTCTGTTGCTTGAATCTATTCTTATAGTTTATGATTCTCCTGAGGTGTTCGCTATCAGCCTACTTGGTATTCCCCTATTAGTGACATTGAGTTTTCTTTTAATCTCAAACTTAGAACTAGGACTATTTTTGTGGCACCTTACCATAATGTTCATGCTGAGCTTAACGAGCTGAATTCTCAACTTTATGATCTTCTTGGTAAGGGTTTATTAGACTGAACGTGTCTCCTTAGGGATACCCTATATTTTTTATGAAGTATAAAGAAGGATCCATGCGTACATGTATTAATTATAGGAAACTTCATAAGGTAACGGGGAAGAGACGTTATCCTATGCATCACATTAATGATTTGTTTGATCAGCTTCAGGGAGCGACAATATTTTTAAAAATTTATTTGAGATCTAGTTACCATCATTGAGGATTCATGCTAAGGATATGCAAAAGACAACCTTTAGGACCCATTATGGTCATTATAAGTTCTTGGTGATGTCATTCCGCTTAACTAATGCTCCAACCACATTTATGTATTAAATGAATCGAGTTGTTAGACCGTATTTGGATTCATTTATGATTGTGTTCATCGATGACATCCTTGTGTATTCGAGGAGTATAGAGTATAATGCACAACAATTGAGGATCGTACTCAAGACATTGAGAGATCATGTGTTTATTTCCAATCTCTCTTTGAGTTTTGGCTTTAGTCATTGATATTTCTTGTACATGTGGTTCCTAAGAATGGTATTGTGGTAGACCCAACTAAGATTGAGGTGATTCATGATTAGGCTAGACCAACATCTCTGACTGAGGTTCATATCTTTATTGGGTTGGTCGGTTATTATAGATGATTCATTGAGGGTTTTGCTACTATTTTAGTGCCTATGACTAGATTGACTCGAAAGATGGTTCCTCTCCGATGGTCCAAGGAATATGATTCGAGCTTTGGCAGGCTCAAGGATTTCCTTAGTTTATCTCCTATTCTATATCTTCATGTAAAGGGTGACATATTCATTGTGTTTTTTGATTCTTTTGGTGTTGGCCTGGGTCATGTGTTGATGCAGATGGTTTGTATTAATGCTTATGCTTTGAAACAACTTACAGTTAATGAGTAAAACTACTCCTCTCATGATTTAGAGTTGGTGGTGATAGTTTTTGCGCTTAAGATTTGGAGGCATTATTTTTATGGTATGCATTGTGAAATTTTCAATGATCATTGCAATCTTTAGCATCTAATAACCCAAAGAGATCTTAATGCTAGACAATGTAGATGATGGGAGTTTCTTAAGGATTATGATATTTTCATCTCGTATCATTCGGGTATGGTGAATGTGGTAGCAATTGCCTTGAATCGAAAGGTAGTGAGTATGGGTAGCTTAGCTTGTGTTTTAGTTTCTCATAGGCCATTCGCACGGGACATTTATTCCATAGCCAACTTCATAGTTTTCCATTATATTTTAGACCCTAGGAGGATTCATGCTAGTGTTGAGGCGAGGTCTTCACTTTTTGAGCAGGTTCGGGATCATATATTTGAGGATAATAAGCTTCGCAACCTTCATGATCAGGAATTAAGTGGTGAGTCTGATAGGAGCACCATAGATCTTAGGGTGTTTTGCATTTGATGGGAATTTGTCTTTCAAGGATTAATGACTTGATTTTAGTTGATGTTGTATGAGGCTCATAGCTCTAGATATTTAATCATATGGGAACCACTAAGATGTATACAAAATTTAAGAAATCATTATTGGTGGAGTGGCATGAAGAGAGATGTGGTTTAGTTTGTGGCTCATTGGCTTTGTTGTCAGCAGGATAAGACCAAGAGTAAACATCCAGGTGGTTTGATTTGGCAATTACCCATTCTCAAGTGGAAATAGGAGTGGATTACCATTGATTTTGTTAATGGTTTACCTAGTACTTTCTGTGGTTCCGATGGTATTTGGGTCATCATGGATCGATTGACCAAGTCAGCATATTTCCTTCATATTTAGATGTCCTAAAATACTGAGAGGTTGGCTCACATCTGTGTGTGTGAGATAGTATGTTTGCATGATGTGTCCATATCTATCATTTTGTATTGAGATTATGTTATTACTTATAGATTTTAGAGAGCCTTTCTGGAGGAGTTGGGTACTCAGTTTGATCTTAGTATAGCCTTCCATCCACGGATCGATGGCCAATCCAAACATACTATTTAGGTGCTTAAGGATATGCCCCAAGCTTGTGTTATAGATTTTGGAGGCCACTGAGAGGAGAACTTAGATTTGCCAGAGTTTGCTTATAACAATAGTTATCATTCGAGTATTGAGATGGCGCCTTTTAAGGATTTGTATGGTAGTAGATGTCATTCTCTGATTAGATGGATTGAGACTTTTGAGATTCAAACCTGTGGTATTGATTTGCTTTAGGAGTCGTTATATAGGGTCAGGTGATTCAAGATAGGTTGAGAGCAACTCAAAGTAGGTAGAAGGCCTATGCAGATCGTAGGCTTCGTGCCTTGACATTTGCAGTTGGTTACTGAGTATCGCCCATGAATGGTGTGATGAGGTTTTGGAAAAGGGAAATATCAGCCCTTGATATATTGAAGCTTTAGAGATTTTTCACACGGTTGGTGAGGTGGATTATGATTTCTCCTTACCTCAAGATTTTGCAGTTGTCCATCTAGTTTTCTATGTTTCTATGTTGCGACGATACATTCCAGATCCATCTCACATTTTTAGATAGGACTCCATCTAGTTGGATGAACGGTTGACCTTCATAGAGAATTCTGTGCTCATTTTGGTAAGTTATTTTAGGCGGTTATGCACTAGAGATATTCCTGTAGATAAGATTCAGTGGAGGCACCTCAAAGTGGATGAGTCCACCCAGGTGATCTAGAGTGAGATAAGGACCCAGTGTTCTCAACTGTTCGAGACTTTTGGAACATCCTAACCCTTAACTTTTGCAAACAAAAGTTACTTTATTAGTGTATATTGTAATGACCCTTCATGTCTTCTTTTCATATTTCTACTTATTTTCACTGTTAGAGCTTTTCTATAGCTTCCCTAAGTAATTTATGACTTGCTAGAAATAGCAGTGTAGTTATCGGGAAGTTTAAGTCTTTGTTGGTTCCAAATTTTCACCAGGAAAAAACTTTAGCTAAACGGCCTTGAATGCAAATTTTGACTATTCCAGCAACTTTGGAATGTTGATTTTTGGTTAAGTGAACCTTTGGTTTAGGTCCCGAGGCACCCAGGATCATTTTGACCTATTGGTTAGAAAGTTAAGACAAAGGAAATTGAGTGTGGGACCCATAATTTTTTGAAACAACCTTGGATCGAAATTTTGTCTATGACATTAGGCTTGGAACATCGAATTTGGTATGGTTACATAGTTTATTTGAATATACGAGACTCTAGATGAATTCTAAGGGGTTGGTAGAGACTTGGAAAATTCCAAGTCTCTCCTATGATGTGGTGCACCCGCGATCACGGGCCTTGGATTGCCATTGCAATCTGGTAGCACCAATAAGTGTCGTAATTGCGACACTTCAAGTCGTGAATGCAACACCTTAGGTAGACTACGGGTTTTACGATCTCCAAAGGAAAATGTTGCAATCATGATATCTCTGCCTGATGCAATGTACCAAGATCGCGATTGTCAGGTCATGATCGTAGGACCCGCGTACTTGGGATAGGTATAAATAGGCATTTTAGCCTGACTTTTCTCTTTCTTCATCCATATCTTGAGAGCTTAAATCCTAAAGAGTTAGAGTAGGTGGGATTTACGCTTGTGGGTGATTGAGTGGTTTGATTATCACTGGTTTCTGCGAGTATCTTCCAATTAGAGGTAAGAAGTCACCCTTTTCTTGTTAGATTTTCTTATTTCATGTTCAAAAAGTAATACCCCGCATATTTCTAAGCTAGGAAGTGAATAAGTTTTCCTACGTATGAAATCTCCTATCCTGTTAGTAACATTTTAGTGCATGACTTACAATGAATATCCTAGCTATAGGATAGCTTGCGATGTTTTACGCATGCTCATATGAGTCGCGTAGAGCGATGCAAGCTAAGAGTTTTTGAATCCATCAAGTCTTAGTGTTCAATTTTTCAAGGGTCATCTTTGAACAAGAATAACTTGATTGATATGTGACATTTTGGCAGATTTAGACCCACCAAATTGTGGAGAATCGAATTAGCTTTCAAACGATACCAATTTCATCAAAATCAGACACCCGAGGAAGGAATTATGGCCTTTCAAAGTAGAATGCGTCACCTAACCAATCGCACATGGACACTGGAAAGCAAAGGTGATATCATATGCGGCGCCTATGTAAAGCATAGGCGATATAATATGCAGCGCCTATGTAAAGCATAGGCGATATCATATGCAGAGCCTATCTAGATATAGGCGATATCATATGCGGCGTCTATGTATGATTTCAGCCATAAAAACACTTAGTTTTTGAGTTATTTTGAGGGTAGTTAAGTCTTTTAACACTCCTTACATGTCCCTAAACCAAACCTAACGAAATTTATAGCTTCTAAATACATTACAAACCTATTAACATCTCAAATCTCATTATCCAAGAGCACCATAGGAAAAAAACAACTAGGGTTGCACAATCAAGCTTGAAGATCAAATTTCAAGGAAATTCCTCCGTCAATCATCGAGAACCTCCCATCCAAGGTATGCATAGTGTTCATCCACGGATTCCTTTCATCTGTAGAGTTCAAGAATCAATCTTTAAAATACAAAAGCTTGGTTGGTTGTGGTTATATGATCATACCCATGTTGATGTTTTTTTGTTTTTCTATATAATAGTATCATGACTGTACATCTCATGAAAGTTATGTTGTTAGTTGAAAAACATGATCTTTAGGTGGATTGATAGAATGCAAGTATGAAATCCACCTATGCCTTAAAGAATGCATGCAAGGTGTTCGATAAAATGCCTAGTAAGTTAGAACTTCATATTTACATGATTTCATGATATCTAAATCACAAGTTCATGTTAGACATACACTGCAATATGAATTTCCATGCAAATTATGTGTTTTTATTGTTGTTGTATAAAGCATGTATGATAATGGAGATATAAATTATGTACCCAAAATATATCCATGCTTTTCCTATCATGTTTGAAATGTTGAATAAATCCATGAAGTATACTATCTCATGCTTATGATATTGTGAATTGTGGACTCAAGTCTTGTAATCAAGTCATGTCATGTGTGTCAGTTTCCTCCTATCGAGTCCTGGGGGTATTCGTACCCAAAACTATAGCTGTGTTCCTAGAGCCATGTCATGTTTCATGATATTCGAACTCAAGCTATAATTCCATAGACTTCAGTCAGTCATGTAACTCAGGAAAACCTCATGATCTCAGTCAGTTGTCAAATATCAGTAACATTCCGCCAGTCAACGGAATTCAGTAAGATTAAGTCATGTATAGTCAGTTATTCATATCCAGTCCTTCCAGATGTGAGTAGAGGTTAGCACCGAGTGAACCCAAGGATGGGAACTCACCCGTCAGTTCAGGGTATGATTCTTAGAAGCAGTCCTTGCTTTCCAGAACTACGTAGCCAGCTTAGGTTGAGACATCTTAACCTGTCAGATTAGGGTTGATGAGGTGGTTTAACCTGTCAGTTTAGGGTTTCCACTGTTCTCATTGAGTACCTGCCAAATAAGGGTCACTCACAAGCTGTCTTTACCCATAGCACGGTATTGACACCCCTCCAGTCGGGGCAGTAATTTGACCCTACCTTTGCCATAACGGCATACATGGGGCATGTTGGTTAAACACTACCTCCCACAGTTTTAGTATCAGTCTCAGTGAAGAACTCAGGGTGTTCTTTAGATTTCAGTATATACAGGACTGTCAGATACAGTTATCCATGTTATCAGCTTGCAGTATCAGTCATGAAAGTTATCAGTAAACCATGTATTAGCTTACAGGTCTTGCTATCACGCATTCACGGTCCCAGTATCTTTATATGTATGTTTTCACTCCCACATTCATATTAGTCAGTCAGTGTTGTTCATGCATGAAACCCTTTATGTTCAGCCTACCTTCCTCGTATACTCAGTACTCCAGTTGTACTGACGCATTTGCGCTATGGTGCTTTCTTTTCATGTTACACCATAGGTTTCAAGACACGAGCTCCAGCCCAGCAGTAGCGGTATCATTCCAGTCGCAGAGACACAGTGAGTCCTCATTGATTCGAGGACAATATGATTTGATATATTTATTTATTTCTTCAGTTCAATTTTACGAAGTTAGTTAGAGACCTGTTCCTTCAACTCCTTATTCAGAAAGTTTAGAGGCTTTCAGATTTATGCTCAGATTTACATTCAGACTTAGCTTTCAGATTTAGTTGTTTTGGGTATTTTCACCCACATGGACGTTATAATTTTCAGACATGGTTTTATTCAGTTGAACCTTATGGCCTTATAGTTTTACGTATTCCGCATTATTATGTCATGATTTGCAGTATACAGATACATATATCAGTCATTGGTTAGCTTGTGGTCCCTCAGGGTCATAAGTACCGTGTAGCATTCCGGTTCAGCAAACCGTGGCGTTACAAACTTGGTATCAGAGACTAAGGTTCAATAAAGTCCTAGGAAGTCTGAAAGCCGCATCTAGTAGAGTCTTGTACATGGGTATGTTGCGTGCCACATTTATGTACAGGAGGCTATAAGATATTTTAGGAACAGTCCCTTTTGTTCATTATTCATGTCATGCTAGTGAGCATAATCACAAGTTAAACTCTCAGTCTAATCCATTCTTCTCTTATTCCAGACCATGGCCCCAAAGAGAAGAAACCAACCATCTCCTCAGCCCGAAGATCCTTTGGGCGAAAATGTTTCCCATGCAGAGTTTAGAGTCGCATTTACCAGACTTGCTCAGTCCGTGGATGCACAGAATGAACAACCACCAGTCATTTCGTCCAATCCAATGGCCAATCCCATAGCATCTAGGGTTCGGGACTTTACACGGATGAACCCTCCATACTTCCATGGGTCTAAGTCTGATGAGGACCCTTAAGAGTTCATTGACCAAGTCCAGAAGGTCATTGACATCATGGGTGTTACTTCTATTGAGAGTGCCGAGTTAGCCGCCTACCAGTTATATGATGTTGCACATGATTGGTACAAACAGAGGAAGTCTGAGAGGTTAGATGATGCAGGCCTTATCGAGTGGGAGGAATTTGTCACGGCCTTCTTAGACAGATTCTTTCCCCAAGAGTTGAGGGAAGCTAAAGTTCTTGACTTCATCAACCTCAAGCAGGGGAATATGATGGTTAGGGAGTATTCTCTTAGATTTACTCAGCTAGCCAGGTATGCTACTAATGTGGTTACAGACAATAGGGCTAAGATGATAAATTTCGTGTTAGGGGTCAATGATAGCAAGGTAAATAAGTGTAGGTATGCGATGCTGATTGGTGATATGACCTTATCCAGACTCATGACCCATGCCCAGTAAGTAGAAGATAAGAAGGTTAAGACTAGGGAGAGGCAGAACAAGAGAGCAAGGTCAGGTAACTTCAACTTTGCCCATCCCAAGTCAGATAGAGGAAACCATTCACAGTTTTGCTCCAAGTCAGCTATTCCAGCTCCTTTCTCTGCGCCAGGATCTAAATCTCATGGCAGTGTTAGATGTGCCCGAACAAATCCCCTTTGTCAGACTTGTGGTAAGAACCACAAGGGCATTTTCAGAGCCGGTAGTGATGTCTATTTTGGTTGTGGCAATCCAGGCCACAGGATTAGAAAGTGTCCACAGTCAAGTCTTCAGGGTCAGCAAAATCATTCTGCAGCTCAGTCCAGTCGCCTGAACCAGCAGGGTGTTATTTCTAGTGCTACTAGTGGGCAACGCCCAAATAGAGTCTATGCTCTTCAATCCTGACAGGATCAGGAAAATTCTCCTGATGTCGTTACGGGTACGTTACAGATTTTCCATGACCATGTTTATGCTTTGCTAGACCTAGGTGCATCCTTGTCTTTTGTTACTCCATACATAGCAGACAATTTTGGAATAAGTCCCAAAATTCTAGCAGAACCCTTTTCAGTCTCTACCCCAGTAGGTAAAACCATCATAGCCAAGCGGGTATACAGGAACTGCCCGGTTATGATATCTTAGAAATCCACGTTAGCAGATTTAGTTAAGTTAGAGAAGACTGATTTTGATGTCATTCTCGGCATGTATTGGCTTCATTCCTGCTATGCCACAGTCGACTGAAGAAGCAGGATAGTTTAGTTTCAGTTCCAGAATGAGCTCATCCTAGAGTGGAAGGGTAGCATTTTAGCGTTCAGGGGTCAACTTATTTCCTACCTTCGAGCAAGTAAAATGATTTCTAAGGGGTGTGTGTATCATCTCATGCATGTTAAAGATTCCAGTTCTGAATCTCCCAGTCTCAAAATAGTCCCAGTTATTAACGAATACTCAGATATCTTTCCCGAAGATCATCCAGGCATTCCTCCCGAAAGGGAAATAGACTTCGGCATAAACCTTCTTCTGGATACTCAACCTATTTCTATTCTTCCATACAGAATGGCACCAGCAGAACTCAAGGAACTGAAAGATCAGTTGAAGGATCTCTTAGATAAGGGATTCATCAGACCCAGCATTTCCCCATAGGGTGCGCCAGTATTATTCGTGCGCAAGAAAGACGGTTCTCTCAGGATGTGTATTTATTACCATCAACTCAACAAGGTCATAGTTAAGAACAGATATCCTCTTCCCGGGATTGATGATCTATTCGACCAACTTTAGGGTGCTAGTTACTTCTCCAAGATAGACCTCAGATCAGGCTATCATCAGCTCAGAGTTAGAGAATTTGACATTCCGAAGACAGTTTTCCGTACTCGGTATGGTCACTTCAAATTTTTAGTCATGTCATTTGGTCTTACCAATGCCCCTGCAGCTTTCATGGATTTGATGAACCATATGTTCAAGCAGTACTTGGACATGTTTGTCATAGCCTTTATAGTTGATATTCTGGTCTATTCTCGCACAGAGCGTGATCATGCAGACTATCTCAGTATTGTTCTTCAGACTCTCAGGGATCACCAGTTATTCGCTAAGTTCAGCAAGTGCGAATTTTGGCTAAGATCAGTAGCATTGCTTGGCCATATTGTTTCCGGTGATGGAATTAAAGTAGATCCTCAGAAAACCGAGGTAGTAAAAAACTGGCCCAGACCCGTATCTCCATCAGATATCAGGAGTTTCTTGGGTTTGGCTGGTTATTACAGACGGTTCGTCAAGGTATTTTGTTCTATTGCATCTCCCATTTCCAGATTGACTCAGAAGAAGATTAAGTTTAAGTGGTCAGATTCATACGAGAAGATCTTTCAAGAGTTGAAGACTCGACTCACCTCAGCTCCAGTTCTAGCTCTTCCAGATGGTTCAAATGGTTTTGTAGTCTATTGTGATGCATCTAGAGTGGGTTTAGGGTGTGTCCTCATGCAGTATGGTAAGGTCATAGCCTACGCCTCCAGACAGTTAAAGCCACATGAGAAGAATTATCCTACTCATGATCTTGAGTTAGCAGCGGTAGTTTTTGCCTTGAAGATTTGGAGGCATTATCTCTATGGAGTTCATGTAGATGTCTTCACAGACCATAAAATCCTCTAGTATGTCTTTTCCCATAAAGATCTCAATCTTTTTCAGAGAAGGTGGTTAGAGCTCTTGAACGATTACGACATGAGTGTTCTTTATCATCTGGACAAGGCCAATGTTGTGGCCGACGCTCTCAGTAGACTCTCCATGGGTAGTATTTATCACGTTGAGGGTAGCAAGAAAAAGATGGCTCAGAAGATCCATCATCTTGCCAGACTAGGCATTCTCTTAGTCGATTCTTCAGAGGGTGGTGTATGTGTTCACAGTAGTTCAGAGTAATCTCTAGTTTCTAAGGTAAAAGAGAAGCAAGACAGGGATCCTAGCCTTGTCAACCTCAAAGAGTTTGTTCAGAATTAGAAAGTTGAGGTTTTCTCCCAAGGAGGAGATGGTGTTCTTCATTGTCAGGGTCGTCTATGTGTTCCAGGTGTAGATGAATTGAGGCAGCGAATTCTTGCAGAAGCGTATGGTGCGCGATAATCTATTCATCCAAGGGCCACTAAGATGTACCACGATATGTGGGAGATCTATTGGTGGAGTGGGATGAAGAGAGATGTTACAGAGTTTGTGGCTAAGTGCTCTACATGTCAGCAGGTTAAGATAGAGCATTAGAAACCTAGTGGTTCCATGAAAGAGTTCACCATTCCTACTTGGAAGTGGGAAGAAGTGAACATGGACTTCGCGACGAGTTTTCCTAGAACTCTTCATCAGCATGATTCAGTCTTGGTCATTATAGATAGAATCACCAAGTCAGCTCATTTCCTTCATGTTCATACTTCTTATTCCGCCGAGGATTATGCCAAACTCTATATCAGGGAGTTAGTTAGGTTACACGGTGTTCCACTATCTATCATCTCAGATAGAGGTACCTAGTTTACCTCTCACTTTTTGAAAGCATTCCAAAAGGGTCTCTTACCCAAGTCCATCTCAGCACAGTGTTTCATCCTCAGACAGATGGTCAAGCAGAGAGGACCATTCAGACTCTTAAAGATATTGTAAGGGCGTGTGCAATTGACTTCAAGGGAAGTTAGGATGACCACTTGCCTTTGATTGAGTTTGCATACAACAATAGTTATCATTATAGTATTCAGATGGCTCCATTCGAAGCTCTCTACAGTAGGAGATGTAGATCTCCGATTGGTTGGTTCACAGTTAGTGAGGCCTCAGTCATAGGTCTTGACTTAGTATTCGACACCTTAGAGAAAGTTCAGTTAATCAGAGAGAGACTCCGGGCTACTCAGAGCCGACAGAAGTCCTATGCAGTTGTTCGTAGAAAGGATCTCGAGTTTGAGGTCAATGACTATGTCTAAATTAAGATCTCTCCCATGAAGGGAGTGAAGAGGTTTGGTAAGAAAGGGAAACTCAGTCCCCAATTTGTCGGTCCCTTTAGAATTCTCTGTCGCTTTGGCAAGGTAGCTTATGAGCTTGAGTTGCCTTCATATCTAGCCTCAGTACATCCAGTCTTCCATGTCTCTTTGCTAAATAAGTGCATAGGTGACCCAGCAGTTGTTGTCCCTATTCAAAGCATTGACATTCAGAACAACCTCTTTTATGAAGAGATTCCAGTCGAAATCTTAGATTATCAGACTCGTAGATTGAGGAACAAAGAAGTCCCTCTAGTCAAGGTTCTTTGGCGAAATCAGTCTCAAGAGGGAGCTACTTAGGAAGCAGAAGTAGATATGCGTACCAAGTATCCTCACCTCTTCCCCACCAATTTAGATCAAGCTCAAGGTAACAGTTCTCCATAAGCTTATTCAGTTTTATGTTCATGTTTCCAGTATAAACTTGGTACCTATTAACTGTTGCATACTCAGTCATGAATTCATATATCAGTTGTCCATGCATTAGATATCCACGAGTTCAGTATGTTTAGCATGTCAGTTATGAGATGAAGTTTCAGTTTTTCATTTTTTGTTCAGGTTCTGTTGTCTTTCTCCCTTCTCAGTAAATTCTCATTCGAGGATGAATTTTCCCAAGGGGTAGATATTGTAATACCTCGCATGTTTCTAAGCTAGGAAGTGAATAAGTTTTCTTACGTATGAAACCTCCTATCCTGTGAGTAGCATTTTAGTACATGACTTACAATGAATATCCTAGAGATAAGTTGCTTGCGATGTCTTAAGCATGCTCATATGAGTCGCTTAGAGTGACGCAAGCTAAGAGTTTTTGAATCCATCAAGTCTTAGTATTTGATTTTGTAAGGGTCATCTTTGAACAAGAATAATGTGATTGACATGTGACATTTTGGCAGATTTAGACCCACGAAATTGTAGAGAATCGAATTAGATTTCCAACGATACCAATTTCATCGAAATCAGACACCCGAGCAAGGAGTTATGGCCTTTTAAAGTAGAATGCATCGCCTAACCAATCTCACATGTCCACTTGAAAGCATAGGCGATATCATATGCGGTGCCTATGTAAACCATAGGTGATATCATATGTGGAGCCTATGTAAAGAATAGGCAATATCATATGCGGCTCCTATGTAGATGTAGGCGATATCATATGCGGCGCCTATGTATGATTTCAGCCACGAAAACACTTAGTTTTTGAGTTATTTTGAGGGTAGTTAAGTCTTTTAACACTCCTTACATGTACCTAAACCTAACCTCACGAAATTTATAGCTTCTAAACATATTACAACCCTATTAACATCTCAAAGCTCATTATCCAAGAGCACCATAGGAGAAAAACAACTAAGGTTGTACAATCAAGCTTGAAGATCAAATTTTAAGGAAATTCCTCTGTCAATCATCAAGAACCTCCCTTCCAAGGTATGCGTAGTGTTCATCCACGGATTCCTTTCGTCCGTGGAGTTCAAGAATCAATCTTTAAAATACAAAAGCTTGGTTGGTTGTGGTTATATGATCATACCCATGTTCATGTTTGTTTGTTTTGCTATATAATAGTATCATGACTGTACATCTCAGGAAAATTATGTTGTTAGATGAAAAACATGATCTTTAGGTGGATTAATAGAATGCAAGTATGAAATCCACCTATGCCTTAAAGAATGCATGCAAGGTGTTCGATAAAATGCCTAGTATGTTAGAACTTCATATTTACATGATTTCATGATATCTAAATAACAAGTTCATGTTAGCCATATACTCCAATATGAATTTCCATGCAAATTATGTGTTGTTATTGTAGTGGTATAAAGCATGTATGATAATGGAGATATAATTTATGAACACAAAATATATCCATACTTTTCCTATCATGTATGAAATGTTGAATAAATACATGAAGTATACTAGCTCATGCTTATGATATTGTGAATTGTGGACTCAAATATTTTGATCAAGTCATGCTATGTTGGTCAGTTTCCTTCTATCGAGTCCTGGGGGTATTCGTAAATGAAAAATATAGATGTGTCCCTAGAGCCATATCATGTTTCACAATATCCAAACTGATAACGCTCAATCTACAGCTCTCGTCGGAGTGTAAAGCGGTCGTTTGTCAAATATAGAACCCAACTGGGTTGGGTATCGATCCCACAAGGAATAGCTTGGTCAACAAGTAAGAAAAGATTACTAGACTTAGTGCAAGTTTCGTAAAAAGGGGGGAGTTTTATTGTGCAAGTAATGTAACCAAACTATTAAAGTAAAAACGGAAAATAGCAAAGCAAAAAGAAAGAATGTTTAGTAGGATGTAAAACAATGAGAATTGAGAAGTTGGGGTTATGTCCACCTTATGAGTTGTACGTCTCTATTGGCTATGAGTTGTGCGGAATTCATACATGCGTGTGCTTATAGAGAATTGTATTCGATGGTAAATCCAAGCGTCTTTCGACCTAAACAAGGACTATTTCACTTTAACTCTTTCGAGCTTAAAGCGTATCTAGCGGTACAAATTCTCCAAGAGGTTAATCCAGTTATGGCACTAACTTTTTAATAGGGGATGGGACCCTATTACCTTGACATTATCTCTTTTCCAGACATATAACCTTTCTTTCAAACAAGTTAATGCTATACTGGCGTATTCTATGCGTCTGTAGCCACAAGAATTTGCATTAAGATGAAGAGAATAATGATATAAGCAACACACGTGTCACGAATTCACAAACTCATAGCAATAGATAGTATCTCATAAGGCTTCCATAACCCCAACAGAGAAGTTTAGTTACCCATGAGTGCGAAGGAAATCACAATAAACATTATTATTATACCACAATAAAGATCTCGTGTAGTAAGGTGTGGTAGGCGTTAGGCGTGACTTCTTTGCAAAGTAACGTTTCTCTTGTTGCGGAAATTAAGAATTGAATAGATGAATAGAAGAAGAATAAAAAGTAGAATTATTAGAATGGTTGGAAGAGTAGAGGAATCAATAATAGAAGAATGAATTAAAAGTAGAATGAGAATTATTAAAATCTCTAGCAAAATAGGGTATTTATAATACACATATCCTATTCCTACTAAGCTAATGAATTACTTAACCCAATCCTACTAGGTTAAGGTATCATTATCCTAATCCTAATAAGTTACTGCTAGTCCCCAAAGTCTTCAGAATTGCTGTTTTTGTCCGGGATAGATTTTCCATGCGCCACTTTTGGTCCTTGGCGTCCAAGCTTTTCTTTCCTCCTTTCGTGAAGCTTTCTTTGGCGTCAAGTTATCCATAAAATGCTGAATTCTGCATCATTTATACCTGAAAACTTGCTAATCATATTTGTTAGCTCACTTACAGGAAAAAGGACTAAAAGTGCATGAATTATATATTTTGTCCTCAAAACATCGCTAAAATATGGGTAAAATATAGCACTTTAGGCGTGTAAATTTTCCTATCATCAACACCCCACACTTGAAGCTTTTTTCTTCCTCGAACAAAATATCATGTCCCTCTCAACATTTACTTAGGGTTTCACAGCAACAACACAAAATATTCGTCAAGACAAGCACAACAATTATCAACAAAGAGTAGTTTTCTGATCATTAGTAGAAACATTTCAGCCTCCAACATAGACTCGTGATGGTGGTTAATTCGTGTTCACAAGTTGAGGTACAAAGAATTATATACGACTACCCAAAACTCATCAACCATGTGTGTCTCACAGTATATTACCCATAATCTCTCACAAGTATAGTATATTTATCGAAACATGGGTATAAAATTATCCTTGCTCTCACTCTCACAAAGAATTCATATGCTGCAACTGATGACCATAGGCTTGCCCTTAGTGTAGTGCTCCACTAAATATCAGAATGCTAAGCTTAGGATCAAATAGGTCTTTTGTTGGTTGTAATGTAGGCTAAGGGACGGGTAGGACTATTTTGGCCAGAAATAGTGACTATGTTCCTAAGCGCTTTAATACATCACATTATATCATTAACACTTTTCTTTCAAACAACCTCTCTACTTTCTTTTAATCTACCACCCTTTTTCTCCTCTTTTGTTTTTCAATTTTAAACATAACCAACTTTTTAGTTTTCCTTTCCTTTTTCTTTTCATAACATACCTCTTATGATAGAACTTCTTTTTCATAATGAATTCAAGCACCCATACATTCTAAAGCATCATATTCACCCAATCTCCTCTTATTTTGTCACATGACTTTACACTTTAAAGCACTTAGGAATTTGGATCAAATTATGGTCTTGAAAAAAATGGATTAGGCTTTCATATGAGGTTGTCAAAGAAAATAGGCTAAAGGCTCAAAAGGGGTTGACTAGGATAATGTCCATGGGTAGGTAAAAGGAAGGTAAATAATCATAGGTTGCCAAAGAAATGCCTAAATTATCTCCTAGACTTGCACTCTTTATTTTCTCTTTACATACATACCAGGCAAGTTCTAGCATCAGCCACAAGCACAAAATATACTATTATCTCACACACACAAGGCACATCGTCGACTTTATTGGGAGTAGTATAGACTCTTGACCCAACAGATGAAGGAATTAAACCAAACAATATCACATAGTGAGTCACAATTAGAGCCTAAACGTCTCAATAGTCATGATTTTAGCACAAACTCTTGTCATAATCTCATGCTGCCTATTAGAATAATTTCATGCGAAGCTAAGTTAAAAAAAATTTAACTACTGAAAAAAACAATTAACTACTAACAAAACAAACAAACATAAATAAATGCAAATGTGGATAGAGAAGTATAGCATGCAGATACCAGCACCCCACACTTAGATGGGACATACTGTCCTCAGTGGCAAATAAATAAGAAGAACCTGGTTAGTCGGACTCATCTTCAATGTCTGGGGTCATACCCCTTTCGTCGGAATCATCATCAGAGTTGTCATCCTCAGAAGTTCCTCATAAGTATCCCACTTAATTCCAAGACTAAGTCGAGGTATTTGCAGCGAGGAGGGTTCTTCTTGCTCTTTTCGGCCTCTTTTTTTGCCTTTTTGTGAAGTGGTAGCCTTATCTTGCTTTGGGTGCCATTGTACCTGAGACTTAAAACAATGTTCATGTTAGCATCATCTCGATGGATACAATCTATAAACAAGCAGTAGTGGCACCACCTCACACTTAGTTTGTTGGTACAGACTAGTGAAGTGAAAGTGGTCGATTACTTAGACTTCATCGACATACGTTTTAGGTGCTCTATTCCAACAATAAAATCAGTGCAGTCATACTTCTTGTAATCTTGGAAATACTTGCATGTGTGAGATATCAAGACTACTACATAGAGATTGAATCAAGGTATAGCGTCTAGAAATAATCACAACCTCCTATGTCGGTAGGCATCTATAATTCTTATCCCGATGAACAAGTCATTCCAACATGTAAGTATTCAAATGACAAGATTATGCAATTTTTGTGACCATATCAATTCCGTAAAAGTAAGACAGTGCATCAAATTCAAGTTGGAAATAAGTTATGATCATTCTTAAGTATTCATTCACTCACTTGGTTGTATCAAAACAATTCAATCACTTTCAAATCATCAATACTACTTCAAGATTTAGCAATTAATAATAGGCGTAGTAATGTAGTACTTACGGAATATAAATGAAGAACAAAGAAGCACTTACTTGATTGATGACTTTGGATGCTGTTTTTGTGAAGTAAGAGAGCAAAAGGAAAAATTTTGAGAGGATTTGGGGACTATAGGCGGCGCATAAGCTAGGTTTCCAATGTGTTTTTGGTTCAAGACTAAGTCTCATATTTATAGGAGAAGGTTGGGTTGGGTTTTGACCCATTTAAAATCGGATTTGGAGACAAGAAGTGACCATAGGCAGCGCCTTTTGCTTTGCCTATGCTTGGCATAGGCGGCGGCTTTTGAAAAGCATTGTTTAGCATAGGCGGCGCCTATGCCATGGCATTCCTAGGCATAGGCGGCGCCTTTCACTTAGCATATGAGATTCAGTGACAAAAGGCATTAGCATAAGCGACGCCTATGCTATGGCATACTTGGGCATGGGCGGCGCCTATGCTATGGCACACTAGATTTCAAGACCTTAGGCCATAGTATAGGCCTTGCCTTGTTCGTGGCCTAGTTTTACCTAGGCCTAGCCTTGTTTGATGCCTATATTTTCATGAGCAATGCTCAATCCATAACCTTTTGCTTCTTCATTCCTATCTTACCACCTTTAACATGCAATACGACCAAATCGAAATTTGAAACCAATCTCCTCGTTTTACACCTCTTGCACCTACATTTGCTCAAAAACAATAAAAATGATTAGAACGATGGGTTGCCTCCCATCAAGCGCCTTAGTTTTGGTCGTGGCACGACTCTTATTTTTGGATTTTTATTTATCAAAAGCAAACATGTAATAGAACGAAAGAAAAATGAAAAACGATAAACGATGGGTTGCCTCCCATCTAGCGCTTGATTTATTGTCGCGGCACGACATAGTTACCTCGAGTACTTAGACTTCGTCGAGATAGATGGTGGATCATTTTATGAATGGATTCAGACGATAATGAGGCTTACTTGTAGGCATGCAATCTTCTTCGAGATGACCCTTGTGCTTGCCTATCCCAGGAGGGATACCAATTATATCATCAATAGTCCAACCCATAGCTCTCATGTATCTCTTTATAGCATAGATAAGAGCCTCTACGTTCTTTTTACATAAATCATCCGCACTCACCGGAAGTATATTTATTCATTCCAAGAACACATACCTTAGATAATCGGGGAGCTCTTTCGATTCTAGCATTGGTGGCTCTTCAAGGGAAGTCTTCGCTGTTGGTGACGGTTGATTCTTAAGATCACGGTCCGGTTGCTTAGGAGTATGGGAATAGGACTCTATTTCTGTTAGAGCACCCATAAGTTCTTCATAATCTCCATCGTCCTCATGCTCAACATTCAGTGGCGCAACAGACAATGGCTCAACAGTAAGCTGTTTCTCTACAGATAATGCTTTCTTATCCTCATGATGAACATCAGCTACAGAGAACACATTCATATCGCTGGGCTGCTTCATTGCTTTGCATATATCAAAGCGGACCACTTCGTCATTCAACCGAAATAAAAGCTCATTAGCTCTCATGTCAATAAGAACACTTCCCGTTGCAAGGAAAGGACGTCCCAAGATTATGGGTACTTTAGAATCCACCTCGCAATCAAAAATCACAAAGTCTGCAGGAAAAATGAAGGTAGAAACCTTCACCAACACATCATTCAAGATACCCACAGGTCGTTTTACTGACCTATCCGTCATCACGAGCCGCATATTGGTTAGTGTAGGGTCGCCCAACCCCAACTTTCTGTAGATGGATAGTGGCATCAAATTGATGCTAGCTCCCAAATCACACACTGCTTTGGCAAAATTCATAGATCCAACCGTGCAAGGAATAGTGAAAGCACCGGGGTCGGCCTTTTTCTGAACTAGTAATCGGGTGGCAATAGCACCGCAATGATGAACAGTATCTTTCAACTCATAGCTTGCTTCCCGCTTCTTTGTCAAAATATCCTTCATAAATTTTGCATACCCAGGCATTTGTTCTAGTGCCTCCACCAACGGAACATTAATGGTCAGCTGCTTTAACATAGTCATGAATTTGCTGAATTTTGTATCATCTGCATGCTTCTTCAATCTTTGAGGAAAAGGTGGTAGTGGATATGGAATTGTTTTCTCCACAGCTTTCTTCTCCTCTTGCTTCCAAATTTTGGTAGTTTCAGGCTGCAACCTACTAGGGGTGACGTCATGTACGTCTTGGTCAGCTTCCATGGCGTTTTCTTCATTAGCCTTATCATCGTTGTCTGCTATATCGTCGACCACTTGTTTTCCCTTCGATGAAGTTTCCAGCGCCTTACCACTTCGAGTAGTAATAGCCATGCATGATCCATCATTCTTTGGATTTTTCACTGTGTCGCTAGGTAAAGTGCCAGCCTTTCTTTGATTGAGTGTTGCTGAAAGTTGGCTCAATTGCTGCTCTATTTGCTTGATTGAAGTGGAATGTGAATCAACTAATTGCTTCATGGAGGACAAATCATTTATTACCTCCGTTACTCCAGCGTTAGTTGCTTCCACTCCTTTCAATAGTTTAGCCATCATGTCTTCCATACTTCCAGAACTAGATGTGGTGGCGTCACGTCTTCCAGGGGGAACATACAAACCACTACTGTCATTCTTTTTCTTCCAACTACCTTGGTCCATGTTTCCAGATTTACCATGATAGTTTCGACCTTGGTTTCCTTAGGCATTGCCTCGAAAACCCCCCTGATTGTTCAAGTAGTTGGCTTCTTCTTCCGAATCAGATTCGTTTCTTCCTTTTGATGCAATAGCTTTGACTTGTTTGGTCTTCCCTGATAATAGATGCTTTGTAAGAAGATCCACTTGTGTTTTCATGTGCGCCATATCTTGATCA
This sequence comes from Capsicum pubescens, assembly GCA_030864215.1. Classification (NCBI taxonomy): domain Eukaryota; kingdom Viridiplantae; phylum Streptophyta; class Magnoliopsida; order Solanales; family Solanaceae; genus Capsicum; species Capsicum pubescens. The sequence continues at coordinate 156,687,729 of CM061541.1, forward strand.
CGTTCTTCTTCTCGTCTCCTTTGGTCTGCAGTCATGCCAATAGAAAAAGTGGGGCTTGCTACCACAGAATCCCTGGTATTCCAAGGTCTACTTTGCTTCGTCATACGATCTAGAATATTGCTTGCCTGACCAAAGGTGAGATCCATAAAAGATCCTCCGGACGCATTATCCACCACTGGTTTAGTTATTGAATTCAAGGCTCTATATAGTATCTCCATTAGGTGAACATTAGTCATGTGATGGTTTGGGCACCTCATTAGCTTCCTCTTGAACCTCTCCCATGTTTCATGAAGGGCTTTAGTTGGAAGCTGACGAAAGTTGCTGATTTCATCTCTCAATTGTGCTCTTTTGGATGGCGGAAAGAATCTTTCTAGGAAAGCGTCTCTCAATTGCCTCCAATTTGTAATAGAATCAGGAGTCAGCCCATTCAACCATAGAGTTGCCTCCCCAGACAGAGATAATGGAAATAAGCGTAATCGAATTGCATTCTGACCAACACCGGGATTGTCAAACGACTTGCATGTAGAAATAAAGTTTATGAGATGCATATTCGGATAATCGCCTGCTAGTCCACCAAATAATCCCTTGAGTTGCAATAACTGAATCATGGTGCTTGTGATGTTGAACTTGGCTCCGGGTACCAATAGTGGAGGAATAATGGCTCCTGTGGCTCCGGATCCATCAAGATCATCACCATCATCGTCGAACAGTATTTGCACAGCTCGGCGTTCGGGCCTAAATCGCGCTTGACGATCTCTCCTCTGCATGGGTGCCGCCATCTCAGCAGTATGCTGTGGGTTTAGTAGTACTTCATCGCCCAGGTCCTCATCATCAGGATTTGTTGCACGCCCTGGGTTATCAATATTCTGCTGATGCGCTTGAGCAGCCATCCTTTCAATTTCACATTGTCCATCCATTGATGCACTGAACAAACCTGAATAAAACAAAAACAACAACTAAAAGTAAAAGTACGAGAATATTTGACCAAAGGGTCTAGTAACTATCACAAACTTAGTTGACAACTGTATTCCCCGGCAACGACGCCAATTTTTGATAACGCTCAATCTACAGCTCTCGTCGGAGTGTAAAGCGGTTGTTTGTTAAATATAGAACCCAACTGGGTTGGGTATCGATCCCACAGGGAATAGCTTGGTCAACAAGTAAGCAAAGATTACTAGACTTTTAGTGCAAGTCTCGTAAAAAGAGGGGAGTTTTGTTGTGCAAGTAATGTAACCAAACTATTAAAGTAAAAAGGGAAAATAGCAAAGCAAAAAGAAAGAATGTTTAGTAGGATGTAAAACAATGAGAATTGAGAAGTTGGGGTTATGTCCACCTTATGAGTTGTACGTCTCTATTGTCTATGAGTTGTGCGGAATTCAGACATGCGTGTGCTTATAGAGAATTGTATTCGATGGTAAATCCAAGCGTCTTTCGACCTAAATAAGGACTATTTCACTTTAACTCTTTCGAGCTTAAAGCATATCTAGCGGTACAAATTCTCCAAGAGGTTAATCCAGTTACGGCACTAACTTTTTAATAGGGGATGGGACCCTATTAACTTGACATTATCTCTTTTCCAGACATATAACCTTTCTTTCGAACAAGTTAATGCTATACTGGCGTATTCTATGCGTCTGCAGCCACAAGAATTTGCATTAAGATGAAGAGAATAATGATATAAGCAACACACGTGTCATGAATTCACAAACTCATAGCAATAGATAGTATCTCATAAGTCTTCCATAACCCCAACAGAGAAGTTTAGTTACCCATGAGTGCGAAGGAAATCACAATAAACATTATTATTATACCACAATAAAGATCTCGTGTAGTAAGGTGTGGTAGGCGTTAGGCGTGACTTCTTTGCAAAGTAACGTTTCTCTTGTTGAGGAAATTAAGAATTGAATAGATGAATAGAAGAAGAATAAAAAGTAGAATTATTAGAATGGTTGGAAGAGTAGAGGAATCAATAATAGAAGAATGAATTAAAAGTAGAATGAGAATTATTAAAATCTCTAGAAAAATAGGGTATTTATAATACCCATATCTTTTTCCTACTAAGCTAATGAATTACTTAACCCAATCCTACTAGGTTAAGGTATCATTATCCTAATCCTAATAAGTTACTGCTAGTCCCCAAAGTCTTCAGAATTGCTGTTTTTGTCCGGGACAAATTTTCCATGCGCCACTTTTGGTCCTTGGCGCCAAAGCTTTGCTTTCCTCCTTTCGTGAAGCTTTCTTTGGCGTCAAGTTATCCATAAAATGCTGAATTCTGCATCATTTATACCTGAAAACTTGCTAATCATATTCGTTAGCTCACTTACAGGAAAAAGGACTAAAAGTGCATGAATTATATATTTTGTCCTCAAAACATCGCTAAAATATGGGTAAAATATAGCACTTTAGGCATGTAAATTCGCCTATCATCACAAACTCAAGCTATGATTCTATAGACTTCAGTCAGTCATATGACTCAGGAAAATCTCATGATCTCAGCAAGTTGTCAGATATCAGTAATATTCCGCTAGTCAATGGAATTCAGTAAGATTAAGTCATGTATAGTCAGTTATTCATATCCCGTCCCTCCAGATGGGAGTAGAGGTTATCCCCGAGTGAACCCTAGGATGGGAACTCACCCTCCAGTTCAGGTTATGATTCTTAGAAGCAGTCCTTGTTTTCCAGAACTACGTAGTCAGCGTAGGTTGAGACATCTTAACCTATCAGATTAGGGTTGATGAGGTGGTTTAACCTTTCAGTTTAGGGTTTCCACCGTTCTCATTGAGTACCTGCCAGATAAGGGTCACTCACAAGCTGTCCTTACCCGTGGAACGGTATTGACACCCCTTCTGTCAGGGAAGATATTGGACACCATCTTAGCCATAACGGCATACATGGGACATATTGGTTAAATACTATCTCCCACAGTTTCAGTATCAGTCTCTGTAAAATAACTCAGGGTGTTCTTCAGATTTTAGTATATACAGGACTGTCAGATACAGTCGTCCATGTTATCATCTTGCAGTATCAGTCATGAAAGTTATTAGTAAACCATGTATTAGCTTATAGGTATTTCTATCACGCATTCACGGTCTCAGTATCTATATATGTATGTTTGCACTCCCACGTTCATATTAGTCACTTAGTGTTGTTCATGCATGAAACCCTTTATGTTCAGCCTACCTTCCCCGTATACTCAGTACTCTAGTTGTACTGATACATTTGCGCTATGGTGCTTTCTTTTCATGTTACATCATAGGTTCCGAGACACGATCTCCAGCCCAACAATAGCGGTAGCATTCCAGTCGCTGAGACACAGTGAGTCCTCATTGATTCGAGGATAATATGATTTGATACATTTATTTATTTCTTAAGTTCAGTTTTACGGAGTTAGTTGGAGACATGTTCCTTCAACTCCTTATTCAGAAAGTTTAGAGGCTTTTAGATTTATGCTCAGATTTACGTTCAGACTTAGCTTTCAGATTTAGTTATTTTGGGTATTTTCACCCACATGGACGTTATGATTTTCAGACATGGTTTTATTCAGTTGAAACTTATGGCCTTACAGTTTTACGTATTCCACAGTATTATGTCATGATTTGTAGTATACAGGTACAGATATCAGTCATGGGTTAGCTTGTGGTCCCTCGGGGTCATGAGTACCGTGTATCATTTTGGTTCAGCAAATCGGGGCATTACACCAAACCTCCTAAACCTTGAGGTCATTCATATATCTTGGATTTCATATATTTTGGTAGGGTAATGATTCCTTGAGAATGTGAGAATGTTTGGTTGGTTTTGGAAATGCGATTTCTGTGAGTGGGACGCATATGAGCTTTTGATGTGATTTTTGGACCCAAAGCAAAATGGTGCAATTTGAAGGATGGATATGATGATAAATACCCGGCAAGGCAAAGGATGATTATGATGAGCTATACTCGATAAGTCTAGAGGATGATTAAAATGATATATACATGCCTAGTAATATTAGAAGATGATTATGATAATAATTATGAGGATATTATTGAATATCCATACTGGTTCGTGTCCGCTTATTATACTATGAAGATATACTTATTATGATATGATAACATTAGAGTTAGAGATTGACATTTTAGCTAAGTTGAAAATGAAGAAACTATTTTAATGTAATATGATATGAATAGAGTCTAGTGATATAATGATTAGTTGATAAATATTTGATAGTTCGTGAATGTTGGATAATTGGTAAGCAAAGAGTAGGTAATAAGCGATGTTAGCCTCTATATGAAGATTAGCTAACAAGTAATGTTTAGTTGATAAAGGATAATATATTGATACATGAGGATTAGATCTATATGATGGATAGTAGTTAAGTTTTGTCTTATTTAGAAATGATGAATATGAAAAACAATTGTTTATTTTAAGGTATGACCTTCATGAATTCCAATTTTATTATTAGATTTGATTAATGGCGGTGGTGAGTTGTTCTATATTTTTTTACCTTTCAGGCATATGGGGGCTTGCAATGGGTTATTTACTTTTCTGCACCACTTGGAGTATGGGAGTCAATTTGTAATTATGATTGCTGGTGTTGATGATTTATGATATGTTTGCTATTATTCTGACTTATTTACTTATTTATGTACAATGTTGTTGGATTTTATTTAGGCTCATTTCTATACCTTGACTTTGTCATGATATCTTGCATTTTATCATATTTATATCATGATTTATCTTAGTTGGTCAATGATTTCTAGTTAGTACCCATTATTTTGGTACTCATACTACACTTCTGTACCTTTTTGGTGGAGATCCGAGTACTAGTTGTTTCCCTTGATTTTTGTATGTATGGTGTTGATATCTTGAGATTAGGTGAGATCTTGGATTCTAAGTCGCCCATTTCCTTCTATCTTTCTATATTTTGTCTTTTGTTTCGAGATAAATGTATTGACTATTTTAGATTTTTTGGTTGTATTTCTATTTCTAGATGCTCCTGAAATAGACATCATATCCCTCTATAATATAGGTGCATTTACCCTAAAGAATGGGTGAATACCAATCTCAAATAGTGCTTCAATCAACACATCAATATTCTAGGGTTTTAGGAAATTTGTGGGAAATAAACCATGGAATTGTGTAAAACTTACAAAGAATCCAAAGAAAAAAGAGTTATTTAAGCTTAACAATGCTCCAAAGTCACCTACTAATGTTTCTCTCAAATTTTCACACCTTCCAAGTTTCTGCTTTCTTGGAAATGCTTGAGAAATTGGATAAAATGGTAACTGGGGATTTTATAAGTTCTTTGTATCTCCTAAGCAGACACTAGGTGGCTTAAGCAAATATTTCTTAAGAGACCAGGTTTCACTTTTGTGACATTGGCTATATCTTCATATATGTTTTAAGAGACCTTTAAATGCTTAAGCGAACATGGCTTAAGCGACAAAGGCATCGCTTAAGAGAATAAACCAACACCAGCTGAAATTTTTCAAGTCTCCACAAACCCCTAAGGATTCATTCGTAATCCCGAATACATAAGTGAACTATGCTACCCCACCAATTTTGCATTTTTGACTCAATAACACGGTCGATATTGCCATCTGAGGTCTTTCAATAAAAAGAATGATCCACACCTATGTGCCATTTTTCTTTTAAGACAATAGATAAAAATGATTCTTGAAGCCTTAGAAAAAAAAACAAGGGTAATCCTAGCTTCAAATCGATATTTTGAAGTTGTTATAAGTGTTAGAATTGGCATACGAGGTTGTTTGAATATAGATTTTTCCCGATAGCCAATTCTAACTAGCGAAGAATTTGAAATCGGGTATTAGCTCTACAAGAAAAACTACTCGATAAATGAAATTTCAACTCCAATAAGTCATAAATGATATAAGATAGTTATAGGAATGCTCTAAAGGGCAAAAATGAGTGGAATGCTTCAAATAACCTAAAGAGTCATTACAATAGGATTGTGGAAAAGACAAGAGGATTAAAAGAAGGACTTATTGAGTTATTTGAGGAAAAGAGTCATGTGTTCATCAGCAACATCATGAGCTGTGAGAAGCTTATCGATCAATTTAGTAAGCGGAGCCACAAGCTGGTAATTTTTTGTTCTAAGAGAATCTAGGGTACTAAGTCCTTCATTTGACCCTATGGAGCAATTTTTGAATCCTTTTGGTCAAGAATGTAGCCATACAATTTGCCTTTACATCTCCTATTTTAAGTCGAGATGATACATGACACAACTAAATGATTGGTCACACCTCTTTTTTTATAAACATCTGCTGCTTGGTCCCTGAGGCCACTTCTTTAAGTGAAATCTTAAAGGACTCAAACACCTTATTGAAAAGAAATCTATGGGAAAGACATCAGGTCTCTACTCTTCTAAAGATCCAATGCCTTTAGTATATACCTCAATATCTAACCAAGAACTTATCCATCTAAGCTTTTCTCCACCCCCCTCACATGAGTAACCCATCTATTTCTTTAAGAATAAAAGACCATCTCGACCTAAATATCCATATCCACTTCTATATTTAAATAAAATGAATTTAATCAAATTAATGAAACCACTTTAGTAACTTCACCATTGACACTAAGTCTGCTATGCAAGGCAATTCAACAATAGCTTGATCAAATACTTTGTTTTCTCAGATGATCCTATAGATTTTCATGAATTAGTTCCTTTATTTTTTCTTTCACCTTTGTTGTAATTTTCAAAGTACCTAGTCTCTCTATATTAGATGTTATACTTTGTTTCCTTTTTCTTTGGTTGTGAAGTCACTTTGGACGACCTTACGCTTCATCTCCTCTTTTCTGTTTGGCTCCAGGAATTGTCTTCTTCTTTATTAGTTTTGATATAGCTTTATCACTTTATTTGGTCATACTATTATCAATATTATCATCCACTTTATTATTCTCTTGTTCATCAAAATGCACCCTAGTTAGTAGAATAGCCTTATCCTTAACAATATTTCTTTTCTTAATATCCTCTTGTAAATTGATTAGACCTAATTAGCCTTTATAGTGTCCTCCATAGAGCTCTTTGCACTTCTACTGGTGGGATTAGACAAGTTGGGAATTGTACCTTAGTAGTTTAGGTTTCGTATGTATCCCTCTTCCATCTCTTATATACAAAAGGTATCTCATCGCATTCTATTTAAAAATCATCCATAAAAGCCTGAGTAAAGTTTGAACTAGGAGTGGATGGGAAGAATATCAACAGAATCAAAACTAGGGGTGACTATTTCTGTTCTTTCCATAAACTATGATGTATTTCCAGTGACATCACTTCTACCATTAGATTAATTAATTGCTCACTTGCAGCTAGAATGTTTGACGGATTTTACCTTTTCTTAGAGAGTACTCCTTCACACAAATTTTCCATTGATTGTTCAAATATCAAAGCCTTCTCAGCTCATACATAAATGCAAACTATGGACCCGGGAGAGCTATACCACCAGGTCCTTAATTTAGGTATGTTGCAGTTCCCAGATCTGTAGCTTAAAAAATATTTCTTGAGAGATTTCACGACTCAACATCTTAAGGGATTTAGTTAGAATAGAAGGTTGCTTTGGTGCTTGAAGAATTTTTATAATTGATCAAGGAAACTAACACTAGAATGGTGACTAATAGATTTCTCAACTCCTTAGTTATATGTGTTACCTCCACTCTTACAGTGAATGTAGGTGATGTTTGAGAAGTTGGAGAAGAGTTTGGTAGAGATATTTTGAGAATAAATAAAAAGTTTAAGAGTTAGTGTTTGTAGAAACTTGAAGAATTTAAACATAAATAGATGGTTGGCATTTAGTCTGTTAATAAGAGTGATATGATATGACTGGTGGATGAAGGAGAAAGTGATAAAGTTTAAGCTTAAAATAACAAGACTACACTATTAGAGACACAAATTAGGACGTCCAATATGACATTATAAGATGCAATTCAAAATTTCATAAGCAATGTAAGTTAGACTAATCTTTAAGGGAACCTTGTCCCTTCGACTCACAGGATACCTGTAGATCATTTTCTAACCAGTTATCAGATATCCAAATAAGTGAGGACATCAATTCGAACTTTATCATCCTATGCCTTAAATAAATTTTTAATCAATCCCTAATAAGTGCATTAAGGAAAGTATCAACAATACTTAAATATACTTTTCTTGACCTATCATTGTATCTTTAAGGATTGAATGCTACTTTACATGCACTTCCTCTTTTAGAAAAACATTGACAAGGGACTTTTAACATCCATTTTAAGCCATTTGAACTCCATAAATGAGGCAAATTCCATTAGAGTTATTAAAACTTCCAGGCTTCTTAGCAACAGAAAATTCTATAGAGAGATGAGATTACCCTAAGAACATGAACTCTTAGGCTTCAAATTTGTACCTTTGTTGAGAATTTTCATTGAATGGTACCAGATCCTTTCCCTATAGCTTTCTTCGAGCAATTTATTGAAAGGGAGCATCTATAACTTCTTCTAGGTTCTTGAAACCAAAAAGGATCCTGAATAGTGCCAAGAGACTAAGAACTTGAACCAACATTATCATCTGCATTTGTTCGGAAACAATAATCACCATTTTTGACACTATGATCATTTCTGTACATTTCAAAAGGAGACCAGCCCCCTTAAAACACTATAACCGAGAGAAGATATTTGATTTTTCCATTTATATTCCATGAGCGGCCAATATTAATGACTATATTTTTTTTCTCTCTCTAACTCCTCTCTCCTTGGTAGTTCATGTGTTGGATTTGGGAACCCATTTCAACTTGAGTTCCTAAATATGAGACATACGAAGACCAAAAATTTTCTTTGTCCATGTTGGTAGTGGGACCATGTACCTTTGTGTTTATGATGTGGCATGGAAACAAGAAACTTTTGATGCTTAATACCACAAATTTATGCATGAACTTAGGATATTTTGTTGGATATGATGCACTTTGGTGTGAATTGCAGGTAAAGGGTCTACAATAGAATTTTAATGAAAAGAGAAGAAAAATACCTAAAAAGACAAACTCAAATAAGTATACGGGTCGGCTCTTGAGTCGTAACCATTCGATAGAACTCATATATTGAATCATATGAATAGGAGAACCAAAAGCAAAATAAAAGAGCCAAGTATGAGGAAGATACTACTCAAGTACCCTTATCATAAGCTAGGATACAAGTCGTACATGGAAGTCATAAGCTTAACAGAACTAAGCTACCATCTAGGGGTTGAACTGTCAAGGGAATACGAGTTGGAAGTCTTATTACGACTCATATAGGTATGTCGTATACAAACCAGTGTTCAAATCTGGAAAAGACTGAAGTCCCAGGTGGATACGAGTTGAGGACATGATTCGTACACTCAGGTATGACTCGTCAAAAGAAATTGTATCATGAACAGAAATTTTAAACCATGGGAAGATCATACACTGGAATAGATATGATAGAGAAAGGTACAACTTGTATAGAGATGATATGAGTGAAGATCAAGTCGTACTAACTACCGACTTAACCTTACCTTTCCCAGTTTTAATAGAATTTTTATGTTATTTAGAGATACTATAAATACCCTAAGGCTTATCTTTAATTAGTTTGCACTTTTAAATGAACCTTTACATGCATTTACATATTATTATAATACGTTTACAATTGTTCTTGAGATTTTAGGGTTATCCAATTAAAGACTTTAGAGTTTATTCATATTATTCTTGTGGAGTTTATTTTATGTATTATTCATTGATAATCATGATTTCTTGCACAAACATGAGCGGCTAATCTCCTTATCTACAGTTGTGGAAACCTGGCGGATTAGCTACAAAGAGAAAGTGTGAGACTCAATTGTTTTAGTGTTTCTTCATGTATCTTAATTCTTCTTTGCAATAATTAATCTCAAAGTAGCTGGAGACACTTTAGACAACCTTTATTCACACCTATTTCAAAAGCAAGGAGTTTGCGAATGGAAAAAGAAGATTAAGACAGTGATATGGGATTTCTACCTATAACTTTTAGTCCCCACATCTTATCTTATCACTTGATCCTGCCCCGACAAGTGTAATTAATTCTATAGCAAGGGATAATAAGGCAACACCCTGAGACTTACCCGTTAAAAGGTGAAAGTTATCTTCGAGCTTACCCGACAGTTGATAAGACTTATCTTGTAGGCTTTGCATGAAGAACAAAAGAACAGTTGAGTTAATCATGAGAAATTTACATAGTTGAGAAGCAAAGGGGAACACAAACCTAGCATTCGTCTTATATTTATTACAACATAAAAGCACTCAGGACTTGGTTAATATTTGTGATTGATAACAAAAGCCCTATTTACTTTCATGTACTACCTATGGACTATATTAACGGAAGAAACTATTCACGTTTTCCCTATGGAATCGACCCCAACCTTGTTGGTTATTATATTTGTAATCGACCGCATTATACTTCTAATTGAAGTATAGTTTTGGACAACATTAAATTTTGGTGTTGTTGCTGGGGAAGACGGTTGAGTAGTAAGTTAAATAGTTGAAGTTTGCGGGTTTAAAATTTTTTGTTTTTGCTTTGGAAAACATCGGTGTATGCCAATTACTATGAGTATAGGTAATCCCTTGCTCCCATTTGTTCTAGAACCAGAGAGAATCCTTAAAACTCCAAGAATGATGTCACGATAAATTTGTCAAGGGGTTTAATACCCCTCACCAATAGATCCAAATTCCACACTCTAGCATGCTCCATTAAATCCATAAAATATTACGGACTTACAGACAAAATAATTGTTGGAGCAAGAATATAGAGAAGAAGAATAAGCCAGACTTGCTTCAAATGTGGTAATAGCTCAGCAAAGAGGACTAGTACAGCCGAGACAAGTTGTTGATCATCGAGTTCATATAGGAAGGGATGTATTTTTTCCGGCATATCAACAATTATACCCATATGAGGAAGATGATGAAGATCTGGGTTATGTTGATCCTACGAAGTTCACAGCCATTATCCATCCTGCTTTAGCCCCTAATGTAAAGTTTGATATCACTAGTGCGATAATCCAACTGTTGAATCTGAAGGGTGTATTTTTGGGTGCAGCTAAGGGTGACACAAACATCCAACTTACAAATTTTCTCGGGATCTACACAAATTATAATATTTTAGGGGTTAATCAGGAAGCATTGAGAATGAGGTTATTCCCATTTTCTTTTACAGGTTAAGCATCACTGTGACTAGGGGAACTTTCAAGTGGATCTATCATTACTTGGCATGAGTTGAAGACACAGGTTTTGAGTAGATTCTTCCCTCTTTCACGAATGTTACAGTTGTAGGATGAAATTCATAATTTTAGATAGCTACCTATAGAGTCTATGTATGAGGAATGATTTTGATTAAAAAAAAGCTAAGCATGGTACCAAATCACAGAATTAGAGTATCTCACTTCTCGGAGATCTTCTATTGATCATTAAATGATAGTTCAAGAGCTATGATAGACACAATTTCAAGAGGAGCATTTATACATTTTCACTGGGAAGCTGTATAGGAAATGCTAGATGATATCATGGTTACCCACAGAGGATGGCATGCTCGATATTTATAATGTGGTGGTGGTACATATGCTATTAGAGCAACGAATACTTATGGAGCAGTGAATGACATGGTAGCACAAGAGGTTGTATAGCTTTGTATAGATATGGAATTGCTTACAAAATAATTTGTGTCAATGAGTGCTGAGAAGGTAAATGAAGTTATGACACAGGGGTCTACCTCCAAATAATTCGAGATTGAATCTAGAGAAGAGGTAAAGTATCTTATTCATAGATTAGTAGATTTTTTGAGCCCAAAGAAAAGGGAATCAAGGTTGAAACTATTCTAATGATAGATACATAGATGAAAGTAGAGATAGAGATAGTGATTGGAAGTGTAAGGATGACTATAAGGAGAAGAGTAACAAATATATTCCACCACGTAGTTGAGATACAGAGTTTTAAAATGGACACAATTTTGGACAAACTGGTCAAAGGGCAAGAAAGTCAAAAGAACTGCTTGAAGGATATCAAGGTTGATCTGTCAGGATTGAACCAAAAAATTGAGTCACATGTTGTATCAATCAAGTAGTTGAAGCTGTAGTTTGGTCAGATGTCAACAATAGTAAATCAAAGACATCTAGTCACTCTTTCAAGCAATACAGTGGTAAATTCTAGAAATAATAGTTAATTCCATGCCATTACCAGTCAGAGTGGTAAGGTTACTATAGATCCACCTGTACCCACTGTTTATGTGCAGAAGAATAAGGATAAGACGATTGATGTTGGGAGTAGCATAAAGCAAAATAAAGGTAAAGAGAAGGCTACAGAGCTTGTGATGAAGCCCATTCAAAGACCTCTTCCTCCCTACCCATAAAGATTGATCAAGAAATAAGAAGAGGTAAGTATCAGATATTTTTGTCTATGTTAAAAGAGTAAAATGTCAAACATACCGCTTGTAAGGGCATTTGAGTATATGCTAGGATATGCAAAATACATGAAGGATTTGATCACCAAGAAAAGGTTAGTCGGTTATGAGACAATCGACAATATTCATTATTACAGTGTTGTAGTCACTAGATCTTTCATAGAGAAAAAGAAGGACCCTATACTTCAACAATACCTTGCACTATTGGGTCCTTTAACTTTACTCGAGCATTATGTGTCTTGGGGGATAGCATCAACCTCATTCCCTTTGTTGTATTCAAATAGTTGGGGTTGGGAGCTCCCAAACTCACTACCATGAGACTAGTGATGGCGGATAGAATAGTGAAGAAGCCTATTGGTATCCTTTATGATGTTTTGGTAAAGGTGTCTTCTTTCATATTTACTTTTAATTTTGTTATATTATATTGTAAAGTGGAATTTCATGTCTCGATTATTTTGGGAAGACAATTTTTGGCTACATGTAGGAAGCTGATTGATCTAGAGAAAAAACATCTGATACTACGACTCAATGATGAACAGGTGACATTCAACTTATGAAAAATCTATAAAGCAGTCTGATGAATTAAGAGTGGTATCTATAATTGATGTAGATTATGAGGAGACATATTCATTCCATGATTTTGATTTTGTTACTCTGTGGGATAATGGTTCTGATATGGTTGATCCTGTTGAAGAGAGTATAGGTGTCGAAGCTCTAGTAGTTATGACAATGAATTTTGACTCTGAAGGTAACGAGGAGTATGAGGATTTAGTAGGTGAACTGCATGGGAATATTTATAATTATGTGACAAAGAATCTTGATCTAGATTTAAAGAATCGAACTACTCTACCTGCTCACCTATACATTGAGGAACCACCAGTGTTAAAGTTGAAGGACCCCCATCTCACTTGCGGTATGCATTTTTGGGGGCCAACAATACTTTTTTAGTTATTAGTGCAGCTGATCTAAGTAAGTCAGAGGTAGAAGCAGTATTGATAATTTTTTAGAATTCCAAGAAGGCTATTGGTTGGTTCATTGCAAATATTGTGGGTTTTCTGTATGGTTTGTGTACTCACAAAATTAAGCTTGAGCTGGATTGTGTTCCATCTATTAAACATCAGCATTGACTTAATCCTCCTATCCAGGAGGTGGTTAAGAAAGAGATCATCAAGTAGTTGGATGCTGGTGTAGTGTTTCCTATTACGAATAGAAAATGGGCTAGTCCAGTTTAATGCGTTTTGAATATGGGAGGCATAATGGTCATGCCTAATGATAAGAATGATCTAGTGCCTATGAGGTTGGTAACTAGATGAAGAGTATGCATGGATTATAAAAAATTGAATGCATGGACTCAAAAGGATAATTTCCCAATGTCGTTCATGGATCGGATGTTGTATAGATTAGTAGGTACAGGATGTTATTATTTTCTTAATGGATACTCAAGTTATAATCATATTATTATGGTGCCTGAGGACCAAGAGAAGACTACTTTCACATTTCCTTATGGACCTTTGCATTCAAGTGAATTTCATTTAGGCTATGCAATACCCCGACCATATTTTAGAAATTTATGATATTTTTTCCCTGATATGGTCGAAGATACAATTGAAGTTTTTATGGATGATTTTTCAGTTATTGGTGATTCTTTTGGTAACTGTCTTATTCACATGGCAAAGTCTCTACAAAGGTGTGAAAAATGCAACTTGGTGCTTAATTGGGAAAAAGGGTCATTTCATGGTCGAAGAGGGAATTATTCTTGGGCACAAAATTTCAAAGAGAGGCAAAGAGGTTGATCGAGTAAAGATAGAGGTGATTAAAAAATTATGTTACCCAATTTCTATGAATGGAATTCAGAGTTTTGTTGGGCATTCAAGTTTTTATAGGTGATTTATGAAGGACTTCTCGAAGATTTAGATTCCCCTTTGCAAGCTTCTTGATAAGGAGGTAAAATTAAATTTTGATGATGCATGTAAGAAGGATTTTGAAATCCAAAAAGAGAAGTTGGTGTCTGCTCCAATCATTATGTCTCTTGATTGGTCTTCACCTTTCGAGATTATGTGTGATGCTAGAAAATTACCTTAAGGGTTGTACTAGACCAACGAAAAGAAAAGATCATTCATCCCATCTACTATGCTAGCAAGGAACTAAATGATGCTCAAAATAACTATATAGTGACAGAGCAAGAGTTATTGTCAGTTGTTTTTGCCTTTGAAAAGTTAGATCTTACTTGATTGAGACAAAGGTAATTGCGCACACAAATTATGTGGAATTGCAATACTTTATGGCGAAGAAGGATGCAAAGCCTAGTCTTATCTGTTGGGTGCTACTATTGCAAGAATTTTATTTTGAGGTAAAAGACAGAAAAAACAAATAAAATCAAGTTACGGATAACTTGTCTAGACTAGAGAGAAATCTATAAAGAAATTTGCTAAGGGATTGGAGATTGATAGAATGTTTTCAGATAAATAGATATTGGCAGCTTCCTAATATTTAATTCCATGGCTTGCAGATTATGCAAATTACTTAGAAAATGATCTAGTCCCAGAAAATCTTTCATATCAACAAAGGAAGAAGTTCATGCACAAGGTAAGAAATTTTTTATAGGATGAACCTTACTTATTTAAGATTTGTGCAGATGGAATCATTCGTAGATGAATACCATAGGTAGAGATGATAATCATACATGAAGCTTGTCATTCATCGCCAATTGGGGGTCATCATGGAGGGTCCTACACAACTCATAAGATCCTGCAATGCAGCTACTATTTGCCAGTCATATATAAAGATGCTCATGACTATGCTACTGCTTGTGATCAATGTAAGTGGCAAGGTACTATCTCTAGGAGACATGTATTACCTATGACCCTTATTTTAGAATTGGAAGTGTTTAATATATAAGGTATAGATTCCATGCGACCTTTCGTGAGTTCGTGTGGAATAAAGTACATACTTGTGGCTGGTGACTATGTTTCAAAGTGGGTGGAAGCAATTGCTCTGCCTAACAATGAAGCAAGGAGTGTCACCACATTTTTTAGAAAGAACATATTTTATCGATTCCACATGCTATTATTAGTGACAGAGGGTAACATTTTTGCAATCATCAGTCCAAAAGTCTGCTTGATACATATGGAGTGAATCACAAGGTGGAAACACCTCATCATCCATAGACTAGTGGACAGGTTGAAGTATCTAATAGAAAAATAAAGTCCATATTGGTGAAGTCTGTCAAACCAATAGGTCTGACTGGGCAAGAAGGTTAGATGATGCACTGTGGGCTTACCATAAAGCTTACAAAAAACCTATAGGTGCTTTACCTTATCAGCAGTTGTATGGTAAAGATTACCATTTACTAATTAAGCTTGAGCACAAGTCACTATGGACATTAAAGAAGCTAAACTTAGAGTGGAAGGATGCAGCAAAGTCCAGGTTGAATAACATCAACGAGTTTGATAAATTTCAGCTCCAGGCATATGAAATTTCCGAGATTTAGAAGGGTAAAATGAAGTTCCATCATGACCACAATATTGAGAAAAGGGTATTCGAAAAAGGTGACTAGGTGATACTATATAATTTCATGCTACATTTATTTCCAGGTAAGTTAAGGTCGAGGTGGCATGGTCCATGCACAGTAACAAAAGTTTTTCCCTATGGGGCTTTATAACTTAAGAGAGATGGTGATCTCCCATTCAAGGAAAATGGACAAAGAGTAAAACCCTATATGGGAAATATAGAAGAGGTGAAAGAAGTAGATGATATTGACCTTAATGAAGACTCAAGGCAACTACGTCGTGCCGTGACGTTAAATCAAATGTTGCTTGGTAAACACCCTATGTTTTTGTACTTATTTTATTTGTAGGGTAATATGTTTGTTCAATGTGTAGGACTAACAAATGCATAAAAAATCTAGAGAAGGTGAAAACATACTCATACGGACACTTTATGAGTCATATCTATATGGTTTGACTCTTGACTAGGAGTCATGTTGACCTGGGAGAAAAATTAGAACCAGACAAAATTTTATGGAATGTATATGATTCTCTAAATGAGTCTTAGCCTAAATGTATGATTCTTCTCCTTGAGTCATACCCACTCCAGAAACCCAAGTAAATTCTAGGCCTATACAAGTCAAACAAATGACCCGTAAGCCTAGGTATGAGTCGTATTGACAAATCATACCCATGCGTACTAGGTAAAAACTCGGGTTGACCCAACCTATTTCTCTAATAAAATAAAAAAGGAAAGCACACGATTGGGCACATGATTGTATCAAATCGGACATTAATCACTTTTCACCCGAATTTCAACCTCCAAACAACAAAATCAAAGTGTTTTCAACTAAATTTAGTCACCAACATCTTCTAATCAAATATATATTATGATTCAAACTTGAATTTGAAGAAGTAGAATTCGAAATCTTGATCTCACATTCTTCAATCGCCAAGTAAGTTTCTAACCTTATTTTTGATATGTTGCAAGTTGAAATGAGTATAATGTGATATTGTAAAGTTGGGGTAAATAGAATTTCTATATCTATTGATTTGTTGGTGTTATAGTTTAAGTATTTTTGTAGAAATTTTAAAAAGGGGGTAGAACTAGGGTTTGGGAATGGATTTTGATATGTCTGTATGTGTTGAAATAATGGAAATAGCTAATTATAGTAGTGGGTATTTTTAGAA
Source organism: Capsicum pubescens (assembly GCA_030864215.1). Lineage (NCBI taxonomy): Eukaryota > Viridiplantae > Streptophyta > Magnoliopsida > Solanales > Solanaceae > Capsicum > Capsicum pubescens. Next base: position 156,704,801 of record CM061541.1, read on the forward strand.
TTTGCATTGAGTCAAACATCAAAGTTGGACTTCTATGTTGAAGTGGATACGAGACCTCTTACGACTCGTAACCACCGGTATGGGAGTTGTAACGGGACTTCTACCAACTGACAACATGGAAGTTAATCATGTTCAAAGTTCTTGAATGGAAACTACTCAACCATATGAGACGTATCCAGAACATATGACTTGTACACTAGTTATTCATAACCATATGGGAAGAATAAAAATAGAAGAATTATTTCTAATTTCCTTACGATAGTTAGACACAAGTAGTACCCATCCAGTACGACTAGTAAGGAGGAGTCCTAAGCTGACCTGTGAACAAAGGTCATACAATGTCTAAGATACAACTCGATTATATGAGTCGTACCCGGTGGTTACGAACAGTACCCACCACTTGTATCCAAAACAGTCAAGGCAAATTGAACTTTACTTTTAAATTTTTGCTTTTCTTTTCTCTTCTTAGTTACTAATAATAGTGTATTTTCAGGAATCATACCTCTAAAGAACGCCTCTTCGTCTTAACCAAGTGCTAAAATGGTGAACAAGCAGGAACCGGTGGAAAATGTTGAATCCAGTGAGACTGAATATGACACCATATCTAAAAGCAGTAGAGAAGAGTATAATAGAACCTTAATAAATAAAGCTACTAAAAAGGGGAAAGCACCAGCTAAAGCTAAGGGGAAGAAGGTGGTTCCCCTAGAGTTGGAGTCACCACCTCCAAAGGGTCCAAAGAGGAAAAATGATTTGATTAAGAGGAATTTTGATGAACAGAGGATACATTTGAAGAATCTCAAGGTCCTGAGGTTGATGCTACCTCGATAGACAGAAAGGACCCTCCACTCGCATTAACCACTACTCTGGTGCCCATCGTTGAATGATAGGGGTACCCCAACATACATAAGGTATTCAATACTATCTTGTTTTGTCTACTGGGTTGTAAAATAAAAAAGGTGCTATATCCGGAGAGGAGTATTAATACTATGGGGATGGATGAATTACCCGAGTATGAAGGGTGCTTCAAGAATTATAGATTTGGGAGAATGATGAGAGCACTCGGAACATACAGTGAAGTTCTAGTTTGTAAGTTCTACGTAGCCTACAAGGGTAAGCTGTAGAGGCAATACCCACAGTGTTAACTTTGTAAGGGTGGTGACCCTATCACATCCCTCGTGAATCTAGGAGTTTGAGTTAACATCTCACCCTACACTATTGGGAGGTTCTTGTATTGGCTTGACTAACAAGATCTAGACAATATAGTAGAGATGGACTACAAAATATCCATGATGAGAAAGATAACTAAATGAATGTTTGGTTCTGAACGCAAAATAGTAATGTTTAGATGGATTACAGAGAGGATAGCTTTAAATAGTATGCATTCTACTTATGTTAAAAGTGGTATTAGAGAACCACAATAAATAAAAAAGGGTACCCTCAACTTTGATGGTACAGTTTGGTGGGAACTAGCTAGGCACATATTATATCTAACGACAAAAATAATGTTTTGATCCCAGTTTGGGCAGCTATGATAGCTGGTTTTACAGTCAGTTATGTGATAAATGTTCGTGAGTTCCTGGAATAAGAGTTAAGATATTGGGTAGGTGAGAGTCAAAAGGCATTGTTGGCCTACCCTTACCTAATTATGCATATTGCTTAGCAATGGGAGTTATAGAGCTCTCTAGGATTGATGAGATGGTTGAGGCTCGAAGGACCTTTGACATCTCTTTGATTTAAGATGTGTCTAACCTCTTGTCCTAATCTATTAAAGATATAGTAGATGCTATCATTGAACTGTTCCCGCAAGATGATCGGACAGATGCCCCTGCCATAATTAAGGCTACCAAGGAAGTTAAACAGAGTACGGGTGTAAACACAAATGCCATGGGCACCTCGAGTTCCCCACCACCAATTAAATCTATACCACCTAGGCCATTGGGTATGCCTCTAGGTATCATGTTGATCTCCTATGCTACATAGACCGAGGTAGTGACCTAGTTAGCTACACTTAATGTGAAGTTAAGTCACATAGAAGGTGGAGTAAGAACTAGGATAGAATGGAAGTTTGAGGCACAATATAGGTGAGCCCAATTATGGCTAGATGCATTTGAGTCATGAATTACTCGAGATTTGGGTGGTGGTAAAACGCCTAATATTTCTGATGTCAGGTCCAAAATTGCTGAAATCAAGAAGATGATCGCCTAACTGTATGAGAGGCTGGTGATTGCTGAGCTAGTTATAGATACTGTGACTCCTAAAATTGAGGTGCCGAATATTGGGCAGAACTACTAGATATTTAGGTGAAAGATACCAAAGAATAAATAAGAGAGAAGAAGAGAAAGAGGAAAGAAGAGAGAAAGAGAAAAGAAGAGCGTGATATTATGATGAAATCCAGAGCGGATTGTATTTAGGATGAGTGGGACCGCAAGACAAGGGTCCATGAGATGAAGGCTGTAGTTAGGTGATCTAGAGCTCTGATTATTGTTTCTTAAGGGGTTGATGTTGTTCCCCATTGCTAATTCTATCCCTGTTGTTGGGTTAATAGCTAATGAGAGTTGGAACAAACTTGAGAGCCCACGTTCTGATGTTGATACGCCGGCGCCTTGAGCGCCTATGTATGACCTTTATCCTTTATTTTATTTTTCCAAAACTAGGGACAGTGTGATGATCTTTAGTTGGGGTGGGGGTTATTATAAAAAAATTAGGAGTAGTTAACAGATATAGCTAAAACTGAAAGTGTGTTATGGCTTACAGGTTTGATGCAGGAAGTTGAGATAGGGAGTAGATCAGCGTGCCTATGGCAGTGGATATTCTTGATTTGATTATGATTTTGAGGGTTTTGAAAAAATTTCAAGTTGTATTGAAAGATTTTTTGTTTTGATTGATTTTTAAGTTATGATTGTTTAAACAGTACTGATTTTATTTGTTGAATTGTGAGAAAGGGTACCCACCCAAAAATTTTGTTAAATAATTATGTTATTTATATACTTGTGTGAGATTGTTATGCATTTGATAATGGCATTAGGATTAGGGATACAATAGTTAAGGAAAAAATAGTTCCATAGTTGGATAACTAGTACTTAGTAATGTAGCCTTGTGCCAGTGCGTGGAAGGTTTACTGAGTTCCCTGTTGTATTGGAATCTAGAACTTGCCCGGTTACTTTTAAATAGGTCTAGGATAGTTAAGTATGAGATGATCATAGGCCCTTGTTGTATGAGTCTATTTAAGCCCCAAATTCCCTAACCAAATGAATAAATCCCTTTGATCCAAATATTTTAGCCTTTATATACTAAATTTCTTGTTACCCCTATCACCTTGCTGTATAACTTACAATGAACCTCTTTGGCCATGATCCTCCTGTAAACACTATGCATCTTAACTCAAGTAAATTTCCTAAGTTGAGGGTGACTATTATAGGGGTGCGTAAGATGAAACAAGTATGAAGATAATGAGTAGTAGAAAAATAGTTAAAACAAGGGAAGGTGTTATTAAAAGAAAATAAAGAAAAGTTCAATGCATATTAAAAGGAAAAGAATAAGGAAAATAAGTGCTAAAAAGCCCTACCTGACGTAATTAGAATATGCTTAAGAGAAAATAGGAGACATAAGGTTGGAAATAAAAGAAAAAGTGGAAAGTATGTGGACCCTAAGAAAGGCTTAATGTCTAGGAGGCTTAGTCACTAAATGAATCTCAAAAGATATCATACCAGCCGCAAGCCTATGCTACAAGACAAATAAAATCCTATAGTGATCTTTCATAGCTGTATAAAAATTTAGGAAAAGAGCATAAGGGCAAGCCTATGGTATTCTGTGTGCATCGGTGATACTTCTTTATAATTGAAAGAGTCATTCATTATAACCTTAATAGAATGGCTTATCTATCTAAAGAGTGAATGTGATTTGTCTAAATGTGAGTGCACATGGGTTATGCTTCTGAGTTACTAGATTGTTTGATGAATGTAAAATATATATATGCCCAAGTTTTTATTGCTAATGTAATACCATCATCGGATTCCCTCATGTGTCTATGTGTGCTAAATTATTATATGCAGCTGAGTACTGAAAAGTAGAGTTAAGAGGGAAACAACAAGATTGAAATTTAATTCAAAATCACTGTTATGGATTGCTTGAGATCATCCTGTTTAAGCATCGGCTCTATACTAGAACATAGTTATTATGTTTTGTTTGCCTGAGGAAATGCAAAAGTCTAATTTGAGGTGTTGATGTGGAGTGGAAACACGATACTTTCGATGCTTAAAACTGTAAATTTATGCATGAACCTAGGATATTTTGTTTGATATGATGCACTTTGCAGGTAAAAAAGTTCTACAATAGTATTTAATGAAAAGAGAAGAAAAATAACTGAAAAAGACCAACTTTAACAAGTGTACGGGTCATCTTTTGAGTCATAACCATTCTATACAACACATACACTAAATCATATGAATAGCAACCAAAAGCCAAATAAAGGAGCCAAGTATGAGGAAGATATGACTCAAGTACCCTAGTCGTAAGCCAGGATACAAGTCGTATAAGGAATTTGTAAGTATAATAGAACCTAAGATACCATCCAGGAGTTGAAGTGCCAAAGGAATACGATTTGGAAGTCTGCGTATGACTCTTATAGGTATTTTGTATACAAACTAGTATTCAAAGCTATGAAAGACTAAAGTCCAAAGTGGATACGAGTTGAGGACACGAGTCGTACACTCAGATATGACTCATAAAGAGAAGTCATATGCTGAACAGAAAGTTAAAGTTGTGGGAAAACAAGACATTGGAACGGATACAATAAGGAAAGGTACAACTCGTATTAAGTTAATACTAGTAAATATCGAGTCATAATGACTGCCAACTTAACTTTACCTTTCCCATTTTTAATAGGATTTTTATGTTATTTTGAGATACTATTAATACTCTAGGGTTTCTCTTTTATTAGGTTGCACACTTGAACATGACTTTAAATGCTTTTACATATTATTACAATACTTTTATAATAGTTCCTGAGGTTGTAGGTTTATTCAATTAAAGACTTTAGAGTTTATTCATCTTATTTAAGTTCAATTGATTTTATGTATTCTTTATTGATAATAATTATTTCTTGCACAAAAATGAGAGGCTAATCTCCTTAGCTTGTGTTGTGGGAACCCTGGCGGAATAGATACGTAGAGGAAGTACGAGACTCAATCGTTCAAGGGTTTCTGCATGTATCTTAAATCTTCTTCATAATAATTAATCTCATAGAAGCTGCAAATGCTTAAGATGGACTGTATTCGAATCCATTTGATAACTGTCACGCCTCAAATCCTATTGGGGACTGGCACCCGTAACTGAGGAGGCCCGGGAGAACCAGCTCATAACCTTATACTTCCCATGCATACCTCTATTACAACCCAAAATTTGAACAGCATCATGTCGCATATAAAAAGAAATAATCACTTGTATAAGCTCGAGCACACATATATATGTATATACAATACTTGGCCGTTGGAGCCATCACGTTTATTAACAAAATACCACCTTGACTGTACATTAGGTCTACAAAGCCTCTAGATAATAGACAGAGTTTAACTAAGGTCGGGACACACCCTGCCAACTAACTAACTTCTATAAAATACCAAAAGTGACTGGATATGACACGGAAAGCCCCGAAGTAAACTGGAGCTCACTAAAAGTAGTTGGATATCCTGGCTCCTACTTGTGCGGTGTATGAACTGAGGTACGTGTGCCTGCAGCATGAAATGCAGGTCCCCCGTGGGGGACGTCAGTATGAAATATGTACTGAGTATGTAAGGTTGTAGATAATCACATATGATATATGAGCTCAATAGAAATCAGAAACCAGTGAATAAATCATAATAGGAGTGGACCACACTTACTAGAACTTCTGACAACCTGTACATTGTATTTATTCAATCACTTTACCTTCGTTCTTATCATCTTTGTAATCATTATTGTACTGTACTGTGACTATTAGGCTGCCTCCAGTACACATCAACTGGGATCGACCCATGATAGGCTTATGCCCCTGGGATACCACCCATAAACACATAAATAGGGATCGACCCATGATAGGCTTATGGCCCTGGGATACCAACCGATAAGATAGAACTTCCATCACTTAGTTCAATTAATCTTTGAGATTGTTATTTCGGTCGCCACCGCATTTTTGATACTTTGAAACAATGATACATCAATAAGAGACATATAAATAGACCATCAATGCAATAACAATGAAGTAAGAACTCATTGGCACATCAATGAAGTGTTTTGGAGTCATCAATGCCATAACAATAAAGTAGGAACTTATTGGTATATCAATGAAATGTTTTGGAGTCATTAATAGCACATGGATCTTGTTTGAGTAACCGGATACCTTCTGACATTCATTAGTGCAATAAACATGTAAGATTTGGATAACAAGTAAGTATTGGAATGTTTTGACATCTTGTAGGGTGAAAATAAGTTCCTTGGTAACGTAGGACATCATACAAAACCATTATGGATCACATGTTATTGAATAACTTTGGAAACTTTCTTAATAGAACAATTGTTCACTTTCATGTGAAAGATATGGTATAGAGTATGCTTTACATACCTGACTTTCAATCTTCAATACTAGTCCCAAATGGACTTCCCGTCTTTTCGGATTACTTATCTACAATGAACATATATAGCAATCTAGTATTAGCAACCAAATGTCACAATTCAATTATCTGAATTTACCAAACTAGTGGTTAAGTAGTAAGCCTTAATTACACCATAAAGGGTGTCACTTTAACCCTCTTATACTCCAGTTACATTCACATGCCATGCATATTCATATAACATCCTCCAATATCAAGTTTGGATTCATTTATCCTTCCAACCAATCCATTAAACCAAATTGAACCATAGACATAAATAATCATCAATTCAATAGTATATCACTATATCCACCTTCCATAACTCAATTAACATATCCACCTTCAACAATTCAATACAACCAAACCATGCAAAATAGTCCATAACCCTATTTCCATCACCTTTCAATAACAACCAATACATATAATCCTCTATCACACATACATATGTAAAAGAACAAACCCAAACATTATTCATACCTTAGAATTCACCTCTTGATTATGCAATCCTAATTTCACAAATAATAGGTGCCGTTCGAAGCTCTCGAGATGACAAACGCAGTTATCGGATTACTTTGGAATTTCTACGGTTGAATCAAAAGTAATTTAAAGGTCAAATTTGGCTAGGTTTGTTATTTCTCAATGATTGATGATGAAAATGATTTTTTGAACTCATATACATGAATATATACTCATATTCCCATCCATAATATAATAGAAAATGACCAAAATACCTTTAAAATTTAAATAATGTCAAATCTGTCCTTTGGTGGACTGTTTTGGTAAGCTAAAGTAGATCGACCATAACTCTTTGTTCCGATATTGGGTTTGGGTGAAATTGGTATATTTGTAAAGATAATTCAAAGGGATTTTATTTCATATAAAGTAGTCCACCCATTTCGTCTTGTACAAGGAGTTATGGTCATTTGAAGTTGACCCTAAAAATCTATTTTGATAGGCTGAAGTAAAACGGGTATAACTCCTTACTCAGACGTTGGATTTGGATGAAACCAATTGCATTGGAAAGAAGACTAAAATATATTTCTTTTGATAGGTCGCAGATCTCCCAGTTCATTATATTAAGGGATTTATGATCGTTTGAATTTGACCTAAAAATTCGGCTGGCCTCAGTAGTTTGTGTGCAAGAAATTTTCCTGCACATTTACTATTCCCAAATATCCCGGCCACCTTTTTATAGTTTTGAACGTGCTCGATTATATCCAAAACCTATCTATTTTTGAAAATCTTTATATCGTTGGAAAGCTTATTCTATAACCTTCGCATGGAACCATCGACGGGCAAATTCCGGTATAAATAAAATAAAAAATTCCATATAAATAAGACCAATACACGTACTTGAATATGCCAATGCACGTACTTGAATACGGGGTGTTACAATAACCAAGGAGTTTTCTATTGAGAAATAAAGATTAAGATACTGATTTGGTATTTCTACCTCCACCTTTTAGTTCCTGAATCTTATCTTATAGCTTGATTCTTTTCCGAAAAGTGTAAATGAGGCTGTAACAAGGGGCAACAAACCAACACCCTGAGACTTACCCAGTAAAGGGTGAAATTTTTCTTTGAGCTTACCTAACAATTGATAAGACTTATCTTGTAGGCTTTGCATGCAGAACAACAGAATAGTTGGGTTGATCATAGGAAATTTGCGCAGTTGTGAAGCTAAGGTGAACACAAACCTAGCATTAATCTCATATTGATTACAACTTAGAAGCACTAAAGACTTGGTTACTATTTGAAATTGATAACAAAACCCCCCATTTACTTTCCAGTACTGCTCCTGGATTACATCAAGGCAAGAAGTTGTTCATATTTTCCTTGTGGGATTGACACCAATCTTGTTGGGTTATTATATTTGCAATCAAGCGCATTATACTTCTAATTGGGGTGTAGTTTTGGGAAACATCAGTTTACCTTTATTTTATTTCACTTTTGATGCTTATTTATAACAAGAAGTTTTATTGGACACACATCCTTCCAACATTCATTCCTACTGTGATGAGTATATATCTGATGGTTTGAGTACGGTACATATTTGCGAGGAGCATTTTTATTCTTCTTTTCTTCTAATAACCAAGGTCTTCTCCTATGATATGTCTTTGATTGGTTAAGCTATTTATAACTTATGAATGGGTTGTCCTTTAGTAAACTTCTCAAAATTTTCCTTGATCTTGACCAGGTCTTTCTCAGGATGTACATTTCTTTCAAGACAAGCATTTAGGTCAAATTGACACTTGTTTAGCATTTCATTAATTTCAAGTTTTAGGCTAAAATCTTTTTATTTTCCCTTTGGACCATTGTAATCATGATTCCACATTTTATCTAGTTCCTTATTTTCACAATTGAGATGTTAAACTTTATCTTCTAGCTCAAAATCTTTGTGGACTAGTTGAATTCCTTTCCTAAGGCTTCAATAACAACTTCAGTCAAATTCTCGTTCTCTTTAATTAGTTCATAATAAGCATCAATGAAGAGACCATCCAAGTACTTGAGATCCTTTTTAGAATATTCTTGAAGATTCTTCTTGATATCAAGTAAGCTTATCACATCAACTTCATTATCAGAATCAACCATGAGTTAAAATAGAGAGTCAAAAGCTAAATCTTTGTCTTCAACTTCTATTATGGATACGTCCTTTATACCTTCTTTAAGATTTTGTGAAGCTTCCATAATTTACGAAGATTTCTAGGTGTTAACCTTTAGAAAAGACCTACTCTAATACCATCTAAGGTTTTTCATAGATCCTCCATTAAACTACGGATCGGGTCCTTTGATTGAGTGAGATTACTAGAAGTGAATATTCAAATAATATGAGCAACAAAAAGATGAACAATCGGCAAGAAAGTAAAGTGCACACATTTAAATAAAAAGAACAACAAAAACAAAGAACAATCAACGAGAAAGTAAAGTGAACACAAAATGTTTACGTAGAAACTCCTTACTCAAAGAAGTAAAACCACGACCTATCTTATAGGATTTTCACCAATAAAATATCACTAAAATAAGATCAATGGTTATATTACAAACTCTCACTTATAGTCTAATGATTAAACTTTTAATCCTTTTCCATTGAACTAATTAAACAATGATCTATGCAATAGTACACCAACTATAGCCTACAATAAAATAACAATAGTCGATATACCTAGGCTAAATCGAGCCCAACTATCAACTACCTCTAGTTGATTTACTTTTTCATAAGAAAAGAGACAAATACTGACACTCAAATTTTCTTCTCATAAAGGAGTAACTTTATAATTTAGTACAATTATAAGGACTCAAACAATAATGGACTAAAAATGAATATCTTGACTAATAATATGTCCCTTGTTGTAGAAGATTTGAGCTTATGGAGAAGTGGTGATCTTTTCTTTCAAGAGTGATTTTTTTTATTATGCAAAAGTTAAGCTTCTCTTATTAAGATGATAAATATATATGACGTATAATAGGACAAAAGCCTTCTCATTGGTGGACTTTAATAAGGACTTCTACAAAGCGTATGCAACTATTCTACTGCCACTATTAGATAGTACAAGACAATTAACACATAAGATAATTTTGTACTATTGGATTTAGGAAGACCAATTTACATAATTTGTCCTTCGACTATGTTTGTCAATTATCTATACATAAAAATATAAGAGAGGTATGAACCTAACAAAATCTAATATGTGTAATAAATCCTCTAATTTAACTTAAATAAATTTATTGAGACAAGGATTTTAACACCATTAAAATAAATAAAAGTCTGAAATAAAGTTAGAAATAAAACAACTCAAAATACCAGATAAAGAGGACTGAACAACTGTTGTCTGTAAAGCTATAATCTGTGTAACCACAAACTTTGGGGGATGTGCCAAAATGTAAATCACTGAAAAATATGTTGCAAAAAAAGTATGTGGTTAGTACGTTGAAGTGTACTGGTATGTAATATTAAATCTAATAAGATAAAATATTTCAAATTGAACAAGCTTTAAAACTAAATAAGGCAAATAAGAATAAGTCAAAGCATATAATAAAGAGATATTGTCAATAATGTAAGATGAGAATCCTTGAGAATAACCATTCATAAACTGAGAAATGAAAATTTATATTTTTTGACTCTAAGCTAAAGCATGTTTACCAATACATATAAGAAAAATCCCAATTTTTGGGACAACATACAAAATCATATCAAATCAATATAAAATAAAGGTGAAATCTTTAAGTGGGGAGGTTCTTATAATTATCTTACATCATGTGAGACCATGATGTCCAATTCCTAACCCAGATAAGATGGTGATCTTGGTCCTATTTATCCATTCAAGTGATGTGGTATGTTCAATATTTTAGCTTAGTTTAAGAATAATATGAATTTTATTCTCATATTTTATGAATAAGTGGTCCAAGAACTAATATACATGATTAGACTATTTGTAGGTTGAAAATGCAGATGGATTAAACAAATTTTTAAGAAGAATTCTAAAGGTCGGGTCATTAGGCATTGGAAGATTGAAAATGTGGTTTTTGAAGTCAAATTTGTGCCATAGAGGAGATTTAGTGTTCCTAAAGGCATTCCATGGAGCAAGGTTTCAAAGCTGGAACATAAAGAAGGAAAAAAATAGTAAGAGTGTCTGCAATATATATGCCACGCTCCCTAATTGGCGTGCCTGCGCCATGCTACAATATTAGCATGCCAAGATTTATGCCCTATTGTAGTAGCTTTTTATTTGTAAATATCAACACTAGTATAAATGGGATACTTAAACAATATTAGGATCTATCATGACCTAGGAAGCATTAAACATTAGAGGAGGCTTCTGTTTCAGCTTTTTATTCTCTTATTCTTCACTATTTACTTTTGGATGAACAACATTTAATTTGTATGTTCTTACAAAATATGAGAGGCTAAAAATCATTGTCTAGGGTTGAGGCCAAAAACATTATTGTATAGCACATTTATGATTCAGTTTAAGGTTGCTTTCTCATATTGATTGTTCTTAAATTCTTTGGTTTGATAGAAATATTTTTATTGGTTGATAAAGAGGATTCGTTTTAAATATATGTTAAGTGATTGCATTTTGGGTAGACTAGTTATGGGTTCTTTTAGTAGAATGGTAGGTTTTGGGAAAGATTGAAACTCTGCAAGGATTGAATATCTATTTTTTGATTTTTTATCTTCTTTGTTATGTGGTCTTTTCATTTTCTCTTTTGATTGAAAAGGTTGAAATAAAGGCCTCAACCTTATTCCTAGAGTTATGGGTTTCATTATTTCCCAGTAGAAAATTTTTGTTAAAATTTTTTGGAGAGAATTTCTACCTTTATAAAAATCTATTCAAAAATTAAAATATTTTAAACATCTTTTGTAATTTTTTTGGCTATTTTGTCATTTATTTTTAAAATATTTGTTAACTCATAATATCATAGTAAAATTTTCTTTTAATCGTAACATTGTTTTTTCTAATCCCCGGAGGACCAAGTTCATCATAAGATGTTGATAATGAATCCTTCAAATCTATCTAATAATAGGAATATTAAATTTATAACATGGTTGAATTTCCTGAAAACCTTTTGATCTGAGTTTCATTAGAACATACCTTTTGTAGATTTTTAGTTTTTCCTATAGGGGCTTTCAAAGAAAATTCAATTCTTTTAATGTTTATTTGATTCCTCAGACAGTTTATCCTAAAGATAGTTTAATCTTTTATAAAGTCACTTTCTTCTTTTGATATACTACTATTTAGATTGGAAAAAATAATATTTTCTTCAAACTAGTAGTGTGGATACCATCTAACTCGGCATGATAAGGTTTTATTTGAGTTATAAAAGGAATATCTAAAATTATCTCTTTATTTATATCTTTAGATATTACAAAATCATTAATAAAGAAAACTCCATCGTTGCATATATGTGCTTTGGGGAGTTTATAATTAATTTTTATCGTGTAACACCCTTTTCTATGTACTAAATAGGGATTAATTCTTCTATAATGCAATTTTGATTTGCACCTGTATCAAATAATGTAATCTTATGAATTGTATATATTTTTTTATAACTAATGTAATGGGTATATGGTAACTTTGCGCTTTAACTATTGTAATTGTATTAGTTCCTGATTTGTTTATAGGAGGTTCTTTTAGAGACTATATTTCTTTATTGTCACTTTTTTCTCCTGATGTTTCACCAAGTTCAAATTGATGTGAGTTGTGGGTCTTGATTTGATGCTAAATCATTTAATATTTTAATGGCAACTGATTCTATTTCTAGGTTGTTAAGTCTTTGCTTAATTTGTCTAACTTCCTCTTTTATGCATAATAATTCTATCTCAAGATCTTATATTATAGTTTCAGATTTATGTTCTTTAAATTTGTTCAATATATTTTTTATATTAAAGAGTTCAATAGTATCTTTATCAACTAATGATTAAGAATAAAATCTTTTAAGGCTATTAAATTTTTTTTTTCTAAGAGTTTGATCTTCTAGATGAACGGTCATATCAGAAAAGACCCCCTTCTACTTATTAATGTAGCAATAAAATTTAGAGAATGAGTATCACATATGTAAACTGTACACTAAAATTGCAATCGTCTGTTGATTCACTACTGTCTGAACTGTATGCTATATTAAGCTTATTATCATCACTAAGATTTTTTTCAAAAGATGAGCTATATTCATTTTTATCAAGAATAGAATATAATTTATTTTCAACTTTGTTCCCAAATTGTAACATATTTATCTTATCTTTCTTTTTATTTGGAACCAGACAATCTTTAGTTCTATGACTTGTTTTTTTGCAATTCCAAGATATATCATTATTGTTTTTATATATACCCTTATTAGTCTCTTGTTTAGATCTTTTAAATCGTGTTTTATAATAGTTAGATTTTTCAGATTTATCCTTATAATTTTTATATTTTCTTTTAATTTTGTTGGAAACTTATTTTAAAGGGGTTGATAATTTCTTATAACTAAAATCTTGACAAAAGCTTTCTAGATCATTTTGTGATATTTTATTATCTGATTTTAGTTGATTTGTAAGTTTAATATTTGTACATAATGTTAGTCCAGTGACATTTATAATACTTATAATATCACGATAAGTTAAGTGACTATAAGTGATTTTTTCCTCAAATCTATATATTAATTTTTTTTAAATTTTTTCTACAAATAATGTTGGTAAAAACTTCTAAATTTTTTCTTGCAATAATCATGATTACAATATTCTCTAACCATGACTTTCTTGAGGAAAATATATTCATACCATCTAAAATAATCTAATTTGGACATGATAAATTCTATAATATTTCTAAACTTCTATCTTGAAGAATTCGAGGTTCTCCTACAAAATTTTTAGATATACTATAAATGAATATGGTGGTGGAATTTTCTAAGACTTGATTTTCAACTATTTGTCCTGTAGACTCAGTCTTAATAGCTTGAGTAATAATTGTAGCATTTAATATGTTTTGCCTATTATTATCTGTAAGTTAGTTATCCTACTAATATTTTATGATACGTACAAATCCTGATACAGTCATTGTAGCTGCTTGTTTATCTATGATTTTGTTAATTTTATATGCCATAATAGTAATTCTCATTTCATATATTTTATGATATATTTAATGTTTTTCTAATCCATCTTTATTCCATTTAGAAATTTCTCTTTTAGATGAGATTAAAATTTATTTTCTTCATATTGCATATTTGGAAATGTGAGTTTTTTATGATAATTTTTTTTTACTTAATATTTAGAATTATTTTGTCAATTTCATTATCATTTTTCTCTGATAGCATTCTTATAACCTTATCATCTATAAATTTTAATTTTGATTTTAATCTTTCACTAATTTTTTCAAAAATATCATCTGTGATTTCAAACTTTTCTTCAAATTTAGGAAATATATCTCTTCAAAGTTGTAATAATTTAAATATTGAATGATTTTTTAACTTTTTATCATTATAAGAAGAACTTAGTTTACTTTAATTGTTGTTTATTCTTAGCTTTGAAAATCAGTTTAGAAACTAATTATAATAGTTGATTTGTATAATTATTTTGTTGACATATTCTATATATATATATATACACCTTCATTCATAAGATCACCATTAGTATCAACTATATCAGACATAAAGGGCGAATTAGTGACAACTCAATCGTTTCCTGGTAGGCTAATTTCTTCTAATGGGGGAATTATAGATTCAACTACCTTATCACTAGTATACCATTTATTAATAATAATATTTAATAATTTCCTTTCATCGTCTAATTTTTGTGTAATTTAAAATCATTTAAAAGATTCAATATTACATCTTAATCATTTTGAAAATCAGTTTAGAAACTACTTATAATAGTTGATTTGTATAATTATTTTGTTGACATATTCTATATATATCTGTATTCGTAGGATCACCATTATTATCAACTATATCAGACATAAAGGGCGAATCAGTGACAACTCTAATGTCTACTGGTAGGCTAATTTCTTCTAATGGGGAAATTATAGATTCAACTACCTTATCACTAGTATACCATTTATTAACAATAATATTTAATAATTTTCTTCATCATCTAATTTTTGTGTAATTTAAAACCATTTAAAAGATTCTATATTACATCTTTATCATTTTGTATTATTAAACCGGTTTTCTCCAAAAGATTATCTTTCTTTTAAGGAATATTTTTGTTTATACCATTGACTTTTAATAGAATTTTCTGGACTAGTCCATAGTTTATCTAAATATTCAAAGTCAGGTTTGAATATTTCATCTTAACTAATCATGCATCCAAAATCTTTTACTCCTAGCATTTACTAGTAGTGAGACTTACTGCTTTTTTATTTTTTAAATTTCTAGATTCATATTGAACTTTAGTAATTATTTATGAGAAATCTACTCATTTTAATTTTCTTTTTATATTCTCCAAAGTTATTTTCCTTTCTTCTACAGAGTTGGAGATTGGCGTTACATAAAAAGACATTCTTCTACTTGAAGGGTCTTGATAAAAAGATTGGTATCATAGAAATTATAAATCTATACGTCTATCTAGATATTATATCACTTATTCAATGTTTGAATTTTCTTCTACAATCTCTAGCTCGTTTATACAATCAAATTGCCAATTATATTTTAATAATACATTATCCTATTTTATCATTTTTGGACAAAAGTATTGTTGTGATTTTGATTAGCTTCTATAAGCATAGTAACTACTATTACTTACTATTTAGCCTTATGGGCTAAGGTAGTTTTCAATAGTCTGTTATATACTCTATATATTATGGCTATCTCTCTTGTATTTACTTAATTGTTCTTGTGTTTTGTTTTAACATTTTGTGTTAATGTATCCATAACATTTTGATCATTAATATCTATAGAAAAATTAGAATAAATTTAAAGTATACCGAGCCATTAGCGAGGTTACTTTGTAATACTACTAATAACTAATCATCAAAGTTTAATAGCCTCTTATCTCTTAAGAGGAAACATATAGGAACATCTAAACCTAATCTATATAATGGTTTAACTACTACTTAGAAAAGACCTATGTGAAGAAACTTATAATTTTTCACATAACTATTAATATCTTCAACTGCTAATAATTTAATAGTCTTAATATTTCTATTAATTGCTACAATAGATTCTGAAGTTTTAATACTAAACTATTTTACAAAATTAAAGTGTCCAGTTTTATAGCCTATATTTAAACTTTATTTTGGAATATTACAATTCTATGAATAACTTTCTATTTTTTCCATTTTATTAGAAGTAGTAGAAATATTAACATTGTTTATTATTTGTTTGTTGGTTGGATTATTCATTCGGATTTTGTAGATAGGAGATAAAGAACTATCTTAGGGCCAATATCTACTTTAGATGTTGCTCCTTAATAATTATTTCTTTGTATAGTAATTACTAATTTTATTCTCCTAACTTTCTTGTATTTTATTTCTATAGGCTTGGCGATGGAAACATTGTCCAGGTCCGACTTTATTTTTTAGCACATACTCAGAGCTAGTCCAATAGAAAATCTAGGTTTTCCAACGTCTAAACCGCTATTAAATGGCTACCCAACTTAATGAATAATACTTATAACATAGATGAAGAAAAACAATAACTACTAACCACTGAAACAATTATTTCATGAATAACATTAATTTTGACTGGCTTTAGGACACCATAATAACTTAGACGCTCCTACTCATACTCCTACTCCCTCTCAAAAAACTTGGCTATGATGTCATAAGGGGGATGGATGGGAAAAAGAGAGAATTATAATTTACAGAAATTTACGAAGTACTTTGAAATTTAAAAATAAAATTTAAAATAAAGTAAGAACAAAGTAAAAGCAAAGGAAAATAAAGGAAATAGTAGAGAGGAGTAGAGAAATTTATATTTTAAACTTTTTATTTATTAGGAAGCTGAATAGAATATACAGTGGAATGATGGGAAAGATGGTAGAGAAAGTAGGGGTATTTCTGAATGGTATTTTCCGAATGCCCTATACTAATATATGTTGAAATCCTTAAATAGGCCTCAAAAGTGCCAACTAATATTTAAGATACATTATCTATTTTACTTCTATTCACTTACTAATATATGTTATTTATTCCGCACATGTCTAGGAGTAGCCGATGACTACCTTTTTGTTCTGCACGTATCTCTGAGTAACATTTCATCATTATCTTGAACATATGCCTTTTGATAATTTTGAGATGATTTTGGCTTTTTCTTCTTTGAATATTTGTACCATTCGCCTTCTGGTCCTCATTTTTGTCTGTGGGGTCCATCAATTAATGAAGTAACTTTGTAAATTTTTAAAGAGTGCTGGCACTTTTCTATTAATTGAGGAGGTATGCTTGTTCTATTCATACGGATCAATCATGTTACCGTTGCTAGCTTCTCTGACAAGTGAAGATGCAGTATCTAATAACTCTGTTATCTTCTATGAATTATCTCATAGTCTAGACTTGATAAGGCTTCTTTGTGACTACTTTTAATTACTATTTAAAAAGGTGTGACTCCTTCTGCGAGGATGTACTGTTGTTGGTTTTTTTGTTGGAATCCATCCCTTAATCTTGATGGTTTTACTTAAAAATTTTATTCTTTCAATTTCATGAATATCATTGGACCAATAAATAATATATGAAATTCTTTCTGCAATAAAAAAATTTACTCCATTTGACATTCTCCGGTAGTGTTGAGATATTCTACTTTACCTAAAACTTTTAAAACTTCTTTTTAAATTGTGTCAACAGTACCTGTTTATTTTCTCCACCAATTGTAGAACCATCGGAGAATTATGATAATTTTCATCTGCTCCAAATATTTATGTAAGACCCTTAAAATTTTCATCGATTCATTTTTTACCTTCTCATGTTTAAAATATCAATTTTTCACTTGAATTGTGTTTAGAGGTGTTAAAAGGGTATTCGAGAAAGGTTTTGGAATTTTTGGAAGGGGTTTGGGATAATTTTGGAACATCGAGGTAGTGAGACTCCACGTTTTCACCGTGTCATGGAATTTATCCTTCACGATATTAGGGTGTCATAGAGGATAACCTCTGCGATATTGGTGCGCCATGCCAAGGTATAATTTTTGTGTAGTTTTGTTTAGGGTTAGGGGATTTTTGTCCTTTTCACCCTTGTACGACCCTTAAACATAAAATAAGTTTATTTCTTTTAGTTTTCAAAGATCAAATTACTAACTTTCACTCTCAAAATCAAAAGCTAAGAAAACTCAAGAGTTTCATAGAGATTTCATCATCCGGGCTCTAAACTTTAAATTGACTAATAATTCATATCTGTTTCAGGCATGTATCTCTTCCCTAAATTGATTTTTTTTGCAAAGGTATGTATTTTATTTTTATCCTGCGATTTAATTGTTGGATTTTATATACAAGTTTAGGGGCTTGGAATGGTTATTTCATTAATTGAATCCCTGTAGTTTTGAATTGATTGTTTATGCTTTATTCTTATGATTTTGAACTAAATGAATGCATGGGTGTGAGAATTGGAATGGGAAACATAGGTTTCCCTAAATTTTATGGTTAAATGGTTTGGAATTAGCTTTAACCTCAACCCAACTTGTGAAATTGGTTTGAAACATGGATATAAACATAAATTACAGTACTTTTCAACCTTGCATTGCATAAAAGGTTAATAAAACATAAATTGGTTATTGGAAAGGCCTTTGTGACCATGGATTGGTTTTTAATTGAAAACATTGGAGTCAATTTGGCTTATTAGTTTGGGAATAGCATAATGGAATTGGCTTGCAAGCATAATCTTTATTTGTAATGACTATACCAATGGTAAAAATTTATAATTAAAAGTATTCTTGGTTAATGGATGGGAATATGTGTAAATAGTTTTAATTGGGCATAGATCTGGTTGTGTACCTCACTGTAAAAGATGGAGATCCCAGGAGGACCAACTCTAGAAATGAAATTTTTCGAAGTGAGGGTCCTTATGAACGTATGCATGGGTCACACTATATGTATTTACATTTTGAAATGGTTGGATCATACGTGGATTTATCACTTCTTAGTTTTTTCTCATGTTCGTGTGGCAACTACGTACTGAGTCCCTTCTGGTCAGGGGAGCTCGACCTATATAGATGTGGACATTTTTAGGATGGTTAGAGCTACCCATTCTAGGTTAATTATTTTAAAATCTTATGCTTAAACCATGTGCATTTAGATTTGACTGACTTTTGGGCATGGCATTATGTTATCATATCCCATGAGTTACATTCTAAATCTTACCTTGCCGTCCTAGGATGCTTTATTGTTTCATAATGTAGGGTTCAAAGGCACTTATTTTACTTTTGTGAAATATTAGATGTATTAGCACGTTCGTCGAGTAGCTGTGAAGTGGTGAGCCTTCATTCTTGGGAAGGTCTTATCATTTCCAAATTCTTTAATTTCTTACTTAGTACCTTTTTATTCTTTTGGTCATGGTTCGGGGAATGTCCCAACCTATTTGGTATTATTGTTTTAGAGTCTATTGTAGATAAAGGTGGATTGGTTGGCCATTGTATTGACTCTTAGCTTCATTGAGTCATTTACTCATCTTTATTTCTATTTATTAGCTTCCGCATTGTTATCATTATTATTTTGTGCTCATGAGGTTAACCAGTGAGGGTTGTCTCCGGTGCATGGTGGGCTTGAGATACCCTGACACGGCTAGGCTTTGGTTCGAGTCGTGACAAGCTATGTATCAAATCACGGTTTTGATCCATTGGGTATCCACAAAGCCATATTGTGTAGTGTCTTATAGGTGTGTATTGTGCCACATTTATGAGGAGGAGGCAACAAGGCATTTAGGAATGTTTCACTTTTTGTGTTCTATTTTCTGGCTATAGAATCTAGTGTTATGAAACTTCTCTAACTCCTAGATTCTATGCATTTCAGATCATGCCTCTCCGAAGATCTAATGTTCGTAGAAACTCTGCTGGAAAATTTGTCCTACCTAAGGGAAATATGGAGGGGACATCCCATGTGTATGGTGTGAAGACCTGGTCTTGGATTCCTGGGCTCAAGATTGTTCTTCTCTACCCAGATTAAATTGAATTGGTGGCTAGACTGCGGAAGACTGCTAAAAATTCCATATTAATTATTTCCCATTTCCATACCGGCAACTTAATTGAGTCAACTCTCCAGACCTCAAGTTTTCAACTTTTACATGCTGACACACCATGCACTTAGCCATAAAATTGGCCACATTCTGATTCATCTTATTCCACCAATAATTCTTTATAAGATCATGATATATTTTTGTTAAACCAGGATTAACCGTATAACGCGACTCATGAGTTTCAGCCAAAATTCTTTCCCGCATCCTATATACATCGGGAACACATAATCTACCTTCTATCTCGAGATATCATCACCACTAATCTCAAAAACCATCACCTTCTGACTACCCACCTCATTAGTTTTTTGTATCAAGTTAGGGTCCAACAGTTTCTTTTATTTCAGCTCAGTACCAAGAGATCACTTCGCCACCTCTTGAACAATCACACAACCATCTATTCTTGAATCCAAGAGACAGAATTCAAGATTGCCTAAACGGTAAATATCCTTCACCAAATCCCGCTTCTCCTCATCCACATGAGATAATCTTCCCATAAACAACTTGCTTAAAGTATCAGCAACCACATTAGCTTTACCTGGATAATAGTGAAGACTCATTTCATACTCTTTAAGCAACTCAAGAAATATCCTTTACGTAAGATTTAGCTCCTTCAAAGTGAACATGTATTGCAAGAATAAATATCAACATAGGCCTCATACAAATAATGTCAGTGGATCTTCAATCCAAACACCACATCCAATAATCCCAAATCATGAGTTGGGTAATTCTCCTCATGAACTTTAAACTGTCTAGAAGCATAAGAAACCACCTTGCATTACTGCATCAACACACAACCCAGTCCCTTCAAAATGCATTGGAATAGACAACAAAACCATTTGTTCCCTCAGGGAGAGTCAAGATCGAAGCCGAGGTTAATTTATACTTCAACTTCTTGAAACTACCCTCACAAGCATCTGGCCATAAAAACTTTAACTTATTCTAAATCAACTTAGTCAATGGGCAACAATAGAAGAAAAACTTTCAACAAATCTTCTACAATAACTGACTAAACCTATAAAGCTCTGAATGTCGGTTAGATTCTTGGGTCTAGGATACTTTTTAACCTCCGTTGGCTTTTATGGATCAACGATGACCCCTTTATTAGAAATAACATGTCCCAGATAAGTAACAATATTTAACCAGAACACGCACTTAGAGAATTTAGTGTACAACTACTACTTCTTTACTCAAAATAACAATACTAGGTTTAGAAAGTAGTCTTAGGTATATTCCTCTCCCAAATCTTCAACTTATGATAACCTGACTGAAGGTCAATCTTAGAAAAGAACCTAGCACCTTAAAGCTGAACAAACAGATCATTACTCCTCGAAATATGATACTTATTCTTTATGGTTGTCCTATTCAATTAGAGATAATCAATACACATCCGAAAGGTCCCATCTTTTTTATGCACGAAAAGGATAGTAGCGCCCAATGAAGACACACCAGGGAAGATAAAATCCTTATCCAAAAGATATTTCAACTGCTCCTTGGGTTTCTTCAACTCAACCAAAGCAATTCTATAGGAAGGGATAGAAATAAGATGAGTATCTCAAAGAAGATCAATCCTAAAATCATTTTCCCTATAGTATGGAACACCAGGAAGATCATCGGGGAATATCTTATGAAGCTCACAAACCATAGGGACAGTCTGCAAAGAAGGACCTTTGGATCTAGAATCTTTAACATGTAGTAGGTGATAGAGGACCCTTTAGATACCAATTTTGGGCTCTAAGAAATGAAATAACCCTTTCCTTAGGTACTAGGGATCTACCTTCTCATTTAATCATCGGTTTATTCAAAGAAATGGAAACTGACCCTTTGAGTTCGACATTCATGAGACGCATAGCATAAATGCTACCAATCCATTCACAAATTCACATGAAAGTCTACCATGTCTAACACTATAAAACCCACCAAGGTATCGCTGCCATAGAACAATATAAGAACCCCTATAAACCCTTCTATCCATAATTAAGTCACCCACCAGTGTGGACATAGAAAATGGAACTGGAATACACTCAACATCAAAACTAAAATTGATAGTCGCATACAGGGTAAAATAAGAAAGGTAGACCAGAGATTAAGTAGACAATAGACATCACTAGAGAAAAGTTTGAGTGTACCTATAACAATATTCGGGGATGCCTAATAATACTGGCGAATGGCTAGAACATATAGACAGTTTTGATAAGTGCTAGATCCATAAGAAAAACATCTTTTTGTACAGGAGCTGATAGAGTAGCAACAAGAATCTTATTTTCCCCACAATCAACCGTAGAAAATCTCTACATAAAACTAATCTATCAATATTTAAAATATTTGTTCTTCTCTTCTTCAAAAACACCACGATTTGCCTAACCATAGAATTTATAAGAAGGATATGATGGAGCTGACTGAGTGCAACTAACCTGAGGCTGGGCTCATGGGACTCTGAACTAACAATCATACTGAGAACTATGATCACATGATGACTACGGATAAGGGCACTAGTCGTAGAGAAGGAACCTGAATTGACCCATTTATACTTAGACCATTTTCCACTATCTCTACAACTCTGTTGGTGACCTCCCTCCTGAAGAAAACATTGAAACCTCTTACTCTGCCTTTCACTCATCTCTTCTTGCTTTTTATTTTCCTCTTCCCCTTGTTGCATATACACCATAAGTCAAGATATATCAATATCCTTGTTAAACAAGGGAGCCTCATGTTAGACACAACTCAGGAGCACAACGCAAAAACTGATGAAACTTCAAGGAATACTCTTTTACTGTCATCCTGCCTTGCTTTAAATTTACAAATTCCTTAGCCTTTGCCTCTTTTAACTACTAAGGAAAGAAGTTATCAAGGAAAGACATAGATAAATGATCCCACAAATAGGACTTAGAATCATTGCCCCTCAGCTGCTCCCACTCTTCATACCATTGGAATGCTACAACTTTCAATTGATAAGATGAAAACTCTATGCCCTCCAAATTAGTAGCATGTATCACACGGGACACTTTTTCTATCCCATCATTAAAATTTTGAGGATCTTCTCCAACTTCAGAACAAGTAAACATTGGGCTCAACTTCATAAATTAGCCAACTCTAGTGGCCTTGGAGGATAGAACAACTGAAGCAACTCACTTAGTCTGGGATAATGTAAGACCTTTAAAATTTCCATCATTTTATTTTTAACTTCCCTTGTTCAAAATATTAATTTTTTACTTGAATTATTTTTAATGATGTAAGAAGGGTGTTCCAGGAATGTTTCAAAAATTTTGGTAAGGATTTAGGGAAATTTTGTAACATCGAGGCAGTGAACCTGTATGTTTTCATCGTGTCACGGAGGTTACACTCCATGATATTGGCATGGTATGGAGGATAACCTCTGTTATATAGGCGTCTAACTCCAAGCCAAAACATGCATGTAGTTTTTTTTATTCAACTAGGGAGGGGAGGTTTGGGTCTTTTAACCCTTGTACAACCCTCAAACATAAAATAAGCTTATTTTCTTCAATTTTCAAAGATCAAATTACTCTCTTTCAGTATCAAACTCAAAACCTAAGAAAACTCAAGGATTCGATATAAAATTTATCATCCAGAGTCTAAACTTCAAATTAATTACAAATTCTTGTTAGTTTCAAGCAATGGTCTCTTCCTTAACATGAATTTTTTGCAAAAACGTGTATTTAACTATTATTTATTTAATTGTTGTATTTTGAATATGGGTTTAGGGGTTTGTTATGGTTATTACATGAATTAAATCAACATGGTTTTGAATTTATTATTTATGCTTTATTCTCATGATTTTTAACTAAATGAATGCATGTGTTTGGGAATTGGAATGGAGAACATGGGTTTCCCAAAAATTTATGGTTCAAAGGTTTGGAATTGGCTTTAAACTCAACCTAACTTATAAAATCAGATTGAAACATAGATATATATATATAAATTACTTCATTTTTGAAACCTTACATTGCTTAAAAGTTTGATGAAATATATATCTATTTTGGGAATGGCCTTGGTGGCCATGAATTGGTTTTTAATTAAATTTTTTTTAGTTAATTTAGCTAATTGATATTGGAATGGCATAATGGAATTGGCTTGAAAGCATAGTCTTTATTTTCTATCTCGGTACCAATAGTAAAAATTCCTCATTGAAAGACTCATTGGTTAATGGATGGAAATATTTGTAAATGTTTTTAATTAGGCTTGAAGGGGGTTATGTACCGTGCCGTGAAAGGTGGAGGTCCAGTGGGACCGATATAGGAAAAAAGTTTGCTCGTGCGGGGTTCTTATAACCATGTGAATGGGTCACACTACATGTATTAACATTTTTTTAATGGATGGATCCTCAATGACTTTGGCCCTTCATCGGTTTTTCTCTTATTGGAATAGCTAACATATACTAAGGGCCTTTTGATGGGGTGAGTAGGACCATATATTTCGTAGGTCTTTTTAGGACAGTAAAAGAAAGACAATCCATGTTAATGATTGTAAAATCTCATTATTAAACCTTGTTCCATATCTTGACATCTTATATATATGTACATGAATATGTACATTATGGATTTGACTGAATTTTTGACATGGCATTATGTTATCATAACCCCTGAGTTACATGCTAGCGCTTACCGACTAACTATCCAAGGACACTACATTGATTCATAATGTAAGGTCCAAAGGCACTTCTTTTACTCGTGTGAAGTACTAGATAGATTAGCACGTTCATCGAGTAACTGTGAAGTGGTGAGCCTTCATTATTCAGAATGCCTTATTATTTCCATAGTCTTTTATTTTTTACTCAGTACCTTTAAATTCTTTTGGAAATAGTTGTAGACATGTCCCCACCTATTTGGTATTCTAGGTTTAGATGATATTGTGTACAAATCTGGGTTGGCTAGTAATTTTTTTGACTCTTAGCTTTATTGAGTCATTTACTCATTTTCTTATTCTTATTTATTATCTTTTGCATTGTTATCATTATTATGTTGTACTCATGAGGGTAGGAGATGGGGGTAGTCTCCAGTCCATGGTGGGCTTAAGATACCCCATCACAGCTAGGCCTTATTTTGGGTCATGACAAGCTTGGTATCAGAGCATAGTTTAGAGTCATTTAGTGTCCACAAAGACATATCAAGTAGAGTCCTTCTTATGGGTGTGTAGCATGCCACACTTATGAGGAGAAGGCTACGATATATTTAGTAATGTTTACCATTCTTTGGTTCTATTAATGGGTTATAGAGTCTAGTGATATGAAACTTCTCTAACTCCTGGATTCCCCATGTTTCAGATCATGACTCCTCAAAATACTTATGCTTATAGAAACTATGCAGGGAACTCTGTCCTATATGGGGATCATGTAGAGGTGACTCCCCCCATTTATGGTGTGCAGACCCGGTCAGGGGTCCTTACTCCTTATTATGCTGCTCCATATAGAGTTCCACGTATCCCCACTAGTCCTTCTTAAAGTGGTGATTCTTATGATCAGCTGCCTTAGGGGGTCATCTCTAATGAGGATTTTCGTTGGTCTATTCATTTGATTACTTAGTTGGTGACATATCAAACTCATTAGTTGGATTGTGTTGGTTCTGTTGCTCCTTAATTTGATGTCACTCTGATTTGACAATTCATAAGGTTGATTTCCCTAAACTTCACAGGCTCTAAAGTTGAGGATCCTTGGGGGTTTGTGGATGAGTTAGAGAAGATATTTAGATTAATGCATGCTATTGATTCTGAAGGTGTATAGTTGCTGCTATCAATTAAAAGACGGTGCTTATCAGTGATATGTGGAGTGGCCATAGTTGAGGGGTGATAATGCAGATTCATTATTATGGGATAATTTTTTAGGTGTCATTCTTGATCACTTTTTTACTTAGGAATTGAGAGAAGCTAAAGCAAATGATTTCATTAATTTGAAGCAGGGTAAGATGAGTGTGAAAGAGTATACATTTAAGTTTTAGTAGTTGTCTCCTTATGGTCAAGAATTGGTGTCTTCTATGAGGGCTAAGACGAGAAAATTTTCTTCTAGGTTGTACCATGACTTAGTATTAGAGAATAAAGATGTTATGTTGAACAATAACATGTATAACTCGAGGCTTATGGTTTATATGCAACAGGTTGAGGATGAAAAAAAAAAATAGGTAGAAATTTAGGAGAGATAGAGTAAAAAGTTCAGGTATTCAGAGCAGGGTGGGGGTCAGTAGAATAATGGGAAAGAAGGCAGACAATGGACCAAGATAAAAATTTAGGGAAATTCTTATTCATCTGCCAGTCCTGTTTGTCCTAAGCCTTTGAGTGTCTTCTCTCTCAGGCTAGCGGTGGTTGTAAGGAACAACGTGCCTAGTCTCAAGCTAGTAGAGCTTAGTCAACCCTACCTTATCCTTCTTTTAATTTTTGTTTGAAGCTTCATCATGGTTATTGTGATGAGGGGTGGAATTAGTGTTATAATTGTGGTCAGCTTTGTCACATATAGAGGGACTTTCCTTCATCAAAGGTTTCTATTTGAGCTAATAAAGGTCCAATTTCCACGTCTTTATCTCCTGCACCAAAGAGAGCTTCTTATGGTATCAGTGCTATCCTAAATTGCCTTTATGCACTTGCTACTCACCAGGAATCTGAGGTAATTCCTGATGTGGTTACTAGTATATTACAAGTTTTCTCCTATAATGGTTATTGTTTGCTAGACCCATGGTCTACCCTTTCTTATGTGATGCCTTATGTGTCTGTGCTTTTTGGTTTGGTCCTGAAAGTATTTTTGGCCTATTTTTTTGGTCTACCCCTTTAGGTGATTCTATTGTGGCTAAAAAATCTTATGGGGTTGTGTAGTTTCTATCTTTCATAGGGAGACATTGGTATATTTGACAGAGCTGGATATGGAGGATTTAAATGTAATCTTGTGGATGGATTGGCTTTATTTGTGCTAAGCATCTTTGGATTGTAGAAACCTAAATTTAGTTTCACTTTTCTAATGAACAAATATTAAAGTAGAAGGGGAGTTCCATAGTGCCTAAAGGGAGGTTCATCTATTATCTTTGAGCTCAGAAATTAATTTTGAAAGGGTTTTTTTATCATCTAGTTCCGTTTAAGGATTCTAATTCTAAATGTCCTTATTTGCAATCTTTCCCTATGGTGAGTTTTTTTTCTAAGGTGTTTCCCGATGATCTTTCTAAAATTTCTCCTGATAGAGAGATAGACTATGGGATGGATTTTCTACTGGATACCCATCCTATTTCTATTCCTCTTTATATAATGTCTCATACTAAATTAACGGATCTAAAGAAGCAATTAAAAGATCATTTAAATAAGGGTTTCATGCATCCTAGTATTTCTCTGTGAGGTTCTCCTATACTCTTCATGTAGAAGAAAGATGGTTCTCTTTGGATGTGCATAATTACCATCAGTTGAATAAGATAAAAATGAAGAATAAGTACCCCCTTCCAAGGATTGATGATCATTTCGATCATCTTCAAGGTGCCAGATGCTTCTCTAAGATTGATCTTTATTTGAGTAGGTTGATATTCCCAACACTACTTTTCAAACCCGATGGTCACTATAAGGTTTTGGTTATGTCATTTTGTTGGTGTAATGCTCCGACTACTTTTATGGATCTTATAAATTGGGTTTTCAGGCAGCTTTTTGACATATGCATTATTGTCTTCTTTGATGATATCTTAGTGTATTCTTAGAATAAGAAAATTTTTGCCGATTACCTCTGAATTGTGTTGTAGACCTTTAAGGACCCAAAGTTGTATGCATAATATTCTAAGCGTGAGTTTTGGTTAAATATTGTGACTTTTCTTGGACATGTTGTTTCTAATGAAGGAATCAAGGTGAATCCACAGAAAGTTGAGCCGATGAAGCAATGACCTGGACCCACCACTCCGACCGACATTAGGAGATGCTTAGGCTTGGATGGGTATTGTAGGAGGTTTATGGAGAGTTTCTCTTCCATTGTTTCTCCATTGAAGAGATTGACTCAAAACAATGTTATGTTTTTATGGTCTGATGCTTGTGAGGGTAGCTTTGAGAAGTTGAAGGATAGGTTGATTTCTACCCTAGTTTTGACCCTGCCCGAGGGTATTAATAATTTTGTTCTATTTTGGGATGCATTTCGTGTGGGATTGAGTTTTGTTTTGATGCAACATGGTAAGGTTGTGGCCTATGTATCTAGTCAGTTTAAGGTTTAAGAAAGGAATTATTTGACTTATGATTTAAAGTTGGTTGTTGTGGTTTTTTAATTAAAAATTTGGCGCCATTATTTGTATGGGGAGTATGTGGATATCTATTTGAATCATAAGATCGTGCACTATGCGTTCACTGAGGTATGAGCAGATGCTAACACATTTGAGGCTTTTAACTGATAATAATTGAACAGTCTTAAGCAACTTTTGTCATTTTTTATTATTTTATATTTTCTTTTGCAGTGAAAGTCAAGAGGCAAGAGAACCAATAATGATGGAAGTAAAAGAGTGGCTGACGACATTCCTGATAAGTCGTCAGCACTCTTATAGGTTATCAGCTTCATCGTCATCCTTAGACAGAGACTGGACTTCAGTTGGAATTCCTGACGATATTTGTGATAGGCCGTTAGAAGTGTGATAAGCCGTCAGAGTCGCCATCATCCTTAGACAGAACATGGGAGCTGAGGTGGAGAAGTAGCGACATTGTCTGATATGTCATCAAAGTTTTGATAGGCCGTCAAGATTCACCATCAGCCTTAAGTAGAAATTGTCAAAATTGAAGGAGACATGACGACATCCGTGATACGTTGTCAGCCTTCTGATAAGGTATCACGCATGTCATCACCTAATCTGAGAAGAACACTGAACTCTGTGATTTTGTTTCCATAATTAGGCTGAAGTATTTAAAGCATAGTTTAGGGTTTTCTAGTGGGGATTCAAAAACTATGTTGTAACACACGTATTTTGTTATTTTCTATCTAGTTTCTTGGCTTGAACATAAACAATTAACTTTGAAGAGATTATCAATATTTTGGGATTTCTACTTTGATCTAATCTAAGAAATACTCGTTGCTATTCATCTTGATGTAAGTTCAACTTTCAAATTATGAATTCAACTTGTTGTATCGATTATTATATAATGAGTGGCTAAATTTTGTTAAACCGAATTATGGGATCTATGGGTTAGGTCTTGGTAACTTGCTAAGTGTTCAAGATTCTAAAGGTAATAGGACTCCTTGATAATTTTGAGGTTTTAATTATTTTCTATTGGTTGCAAACGATAGATAGCACATTCGTTGATTTGCTTGAGATAAGAAATCAACTATAGTAGGAAGTGAATTATTGACAGGGACTTGGTAGCTACCAACCTTTCGTTTAATAATTGACGCTGTAACAAGGTTAATTAACCTGAGGTGAAGTATGGTCAGTGAATGTAAATTCCCTAAGTCCAAGAGGATTTGGTAATTAAATGCTTAAGTAGGTCGAGAGACATTTAGGCATTACTTCGATAAAGACAATCTGTTGTTCCTACCTATCGTGAGAATCTTGAATCACTATTAGAAGTTGTCAAGTACCAAAAACCATAGTGAACATAATTCTGATTTTCCATAAACTCTTGATTACAAACACTAAAATTAAAGTGACCAACAATTATTTGTTAAATTCTCATAACCCCCAATTTACCGGAAACTACTAATTGTCAGTTGATTAACTGTCATACACCTCAGAATCACACCATATTCTCTATGGAATTTGACCCCAACCTAGTTGGGTTATATATTGACAATGATCGCTTATATTCTCACATGAGAGGTTAGTTTGAGCGTTATAAAAAATGGTTCCAGTGTCGGGGATTACGGTTGTAAATTATAGTTTGTGTGCACTAATTGATTATTAGTCAAGCTTCCTAGTTTTACGCTTATGTGTTGTTTTTGTTTTCTGTAGGACTTTTGTGGTGTATTCCAAGAACCAAAAGATTTGGAAGACCATTATTACAATTTAATCTGGAACCATAACTAATCGGCAAAATGGCAGACCAGCAGGAGGCTGACAGGTTAGCATCCTTAGCTAGAGCTCAGGTGAATATACAGAATGTCAGTCAACAAGTACGACTTACAAATCCTGAGGATGAAGATTTAGGAAACGAGGAGTTGCTAAACCCTGGTAACCCAAGGCGTGCAGAACAAATAACTGCACCAGTACTTCGTAATGCCAACAGGAACCGTCCATTCAGAGCAAGGCAGGATTGAAAGCCTGTTCAGTATGATTTCAATGATGATGATGATGGAATGGATGGAGCAGGTGATACGAGTGCAATTATTCTTCCACCATTGTCACCAGGGGCAAAGTTCAGCATTACGAGTACTATGATTCAACTTCTTAATCTAAAGGGGTTGTTTCGTGGCCTTCCTGGCGATGATACGAATATATACTTAGTGAACTTTTTCACTATTTGCAAATCTTTTGATAACCTAGGAGTGGGTCAAAATGCAATCCGGTTGAGATTGTTCCTGTTGTCTCTATCTGGGGAAGCAGCAATGTGGTTAAATGAGCTGACGCTCGATTTGATAACCAACTTATGATAGTTGAAAGATGCTTTCCTATAACGGTTCTTTCCACCCTCTAAAAGGGTATAGTTGAGGGACGAGATCAGTAACTTTAGACAGCTCCCGACCAAAGCGTTGGATGAAACCTGGAAGCTATTAAAAAATAAGTTGACACAGTGTCCGAACCATAATATGACGGACATACACTTGATGGAGACTTTGTACAGGGCTCTTAAATCTGTGACAAAACCAGTTGTAGATAATGCTGCTTGTGGTTTGTTTGTTGATCTTACATTCCCAGAAACTTCTGAAATACTAGAGAGAATGACCAAACAGAGTCGGGCATGGAATACCAGAGACTCTGTGGTAGAAAGACCTACTATTTTCGTGGGTATGACTGTGGAACAACAATGAAGAGACGAGGAGTGTGACCAAGACATGGCTCACCTAAAAATGCAGATGGACTTGCTAACCAAGCACTTTCTATCAGACAAGGATAAGAAGGTGAAAGCTGTGGGATCTCAAGATAGAGTTGATGTTGATCCAGAAGAAAAGGCGAACTATGCTAATAATTAGGGTGTTTTTGAGGCAATAGCCAATGGAATCAAGGTTAAAGTTATTATGATAAGCCTGGTTATAAAGATTGGAAACAGGAAAATTATAGGAGCAATAATGATAGGAGTGGGCTATATGTCTCTCCTGGAAATCATGAGATTGCTATAACAAGTTCTGAAAAGATTTCCATGGAGGACATGATGGCTAAATTGTTAAAGGGAGTGGAGGCTACCAACTCAGGAGTGACTACCATGTAGATCGATCTGTTATCTATTAGTCAGTTGGTAAACTCACACTCTATTTTGATCAAACAGCTGGAACAGCTAATGAGCCAACCCTTCGCAACGCTGAATCAGAGAAAGTGTGGAACATTACCTAGTGATAAATTCCAAAATCCTCGGAATGATGGCTCATGTATGGTGATTATCTCTAGAAGTGGTAAGATATTACCTAGCCCTTCAGTGGGAAAAAATATAGATAATGATAAACCAGAAGAAGGTGGTCCAGTGGAGTTTGAGAAGTTGGATGGTTCTGATGATGCTTCAAAAAAAGGTAAAGAGAAGAAGAAGGAGGTAGTGGTGAAAAATATCCCAAGACCACCACCTCCCTTTCCTCAATGATTGAAGAAAAAAACTGATAATGTAAAATTCATCAAATTCATGGCAATGCTCAAATAATTAACAATGAATGTGCCTTTGGTGGAGGCACTCGAGCAAATTCCAGGGTATTCTAAATTCATGAAGGACCTTGTGACAAAGAAAAGAGTGGTGAGCTATGAACCGCAGGATAATCTCCATCATTGTACTGCTATTTCTACGAGGACCTTGGTGCAGAAGAAGCTAGACCCAGGAGCATTCATTATTCCATGTATGATTGGGTCTTAGGAATTCTTTATAGCATTATGTGATCTGGGAGCGAGCATTAATTTGATGCCGCTGACTATATATAAAAAGTTGGGTTTGTGAAATCCCACACCCATCAACATACGACTCGTGATGACGGATAGATCAATAAAACGACCTATTGGTATTTTTTATGATGTGTTGGTGAAGATAGATTGCTTTATATTCCTTGCAGATTTCGTCATTATGGATTTCTAAGTGAACTTTGAGGTGTCCATAATCTTGGGTCGACCTTTCCTCGCAACCGGAAGTGTGTTGATTGATTTGAGAGCTAATGAGCTGTTATTCAGGATGAATGATGAAGTGATACGATTTGATATGTTCCAATCAATGAAGTAGTATGAAGAAATATGTGTGTTCTCAGTTGTTGATGTGTATTATGAGGATGAACAAGAGGTGTCAATAGAGGAGCTACTTGTTGTCGAGCCTTTAGCCACAGTTTTGATGAATTTTGATCGTGAAGGCATTGAGGAGTATGAACAGACTATTTGTCCTTTGTCAGGATTGGATTCATGCTCTTATGCTCCTAAGAAGATAGACCTTAATATTACTAATCGACCAACACCACCGGCTAAGAAATCCATTGAAGAGCCACCGGTGTTGGAATTAAAAGAAATGCCTGGGCATTTAAGGTACGTGTTTTTGGGCAATGAAAACATGCTACCCATTATTATTATGTCTGATTTGGGCAAACATCAGGTAGAAACACTTGGACATTTGCGGTAGTCCATGCAAACTCGAAGTTTGCAAATGTAGTTTACTTGGACATGCTGGTTTTTACCGGAGGTTTATAAGAGACATCTCGAAGGTTGCAAATCCACTTTGGAAACTTTTGGAGAAAGAAGTTAAGTTTTTCTTTGATGATGATTGCTTGAAGGCATTTGAATGCCTTAAAAAGAAGCTGGTTGAGGCCTCTATCATTGTGGCACTTGACTAGTCAAAACTGTTTGAGATCATGTGTGATGCAAGAAATATTGCTCTTGGAGCTGTATTGGGACAAAAGAAGGACAAATTGTTTCATCCAATATATTATGCCAGCAAAGCAGTGAATGGAGCACAAAAGAACTACACCGTCACTGAACAAGATCTCCTGGCTGTAGTGTATGCTTTTGAGAAATTCAGAGCTTATCTGCTTGGGACTAAGGTGGTGTTTCACACTGACCATCCAACCTTGAGGTATTTGATGGCTAAGAAGGATGCCAAACCAAGGATGATTAGATGGGTGTTGCTGTTATAAGAATTTGACTTTGAAGTCAAAGATAGGAAGAGTTGTAAAAACTAGGTTGTGGATCATCTATCTAGAATGGAAGGTGAGCAGGCAATTAGTGACGAAAAGGAGATAAATGATGCATTTCTTGATGAGAAGATTTTGGCTGCTAATATGGATACATTGACTTGGTACCCTTATTTTTCAAATTATGTTGTGAGTGAGGTCATTCCAGAAAATATTTCTTTCCATTAAAGAAAAAAATTCCTTCATAATGTGACACATTACTTCTGGGATGAGCCATATCTTTTTTTGAGAGGTACTGATAATATTATAAGGAGGAGTATACCAGAATTAGATGTATTATGTATATTGAAAGCATGTCATGATTCCCCAGTTAGAGGTCACCATACAGGTGACCGAACGGCTAGGAAGGTGTTGCAGAGCGGCTACTATTGGCCAACATTATTCAAGGATGCTCATGAGTTTGTGCTGAAATGCGACCAATGTCAGAGGCAGGGGTCGATCTATAAAAGACATGAGATGCCTTTGACTAAGATTCTTGAAGTGGAATTATTTGACGTGTGGGGCATCGATTTCATGGGTCCTTTTATAAGCTCGTATGGAATGAAGTATATTTTAGTTGTTGTTAACTATGTCTTAAAATGGGTCAAAGTTGTTACCTTGGCTGATAATAAAGGAAAAAGGGTTGTTTCTTTTCCCAAAAAGAACATCTTCTCTTGCTTTGGAGTACCATGTATTATTATAAGTGATGGAGGATCTCATTTTTGCAACAAAGTGTTTCGAGTTAGCTTACCAAAATATGGGGTGAAACAGCATAGAGTAGCGACTCCATATCACCTATAAACTAGTGGGCAAGTGAAGGTGTCAAATTGAGATATTAAAGCCATCCTAGCCAAAATGGTGAACTCTAGTCGGCAAGACTGGTCTTGAAAGCTCGATGATGCCTTGTGGGCATACCAGACTGCTTTTAAGACATCCATTGGCATGTCACCGTTCAAGTTGGTCTATGGCAAAGCATTGGACTTACCAATCGAGCTGGAGAACAAGGCTTTATGGGCACTCAAAAGGTTAAATTTGAGTTGGAAGGAGGTAACACAGCTAAGACAGGGACAACTGAATGAGATGGATGAATTCCATCTCAGGGCATATGAAAGAGCAGACCTATATAAAGAAAAGATGAAGAAGTATCATGATTGGTGAATTGAGAAACAAGAATTCCAAAAAGGTGACTTGGTGCTTCTGTTTAATTCCAGACTCAAACTGTTCCCAGATAAACTTAAATCCAAGTAGTAAGGCCCATTTAGAGTTAGTCAAGTCTTCTCTTCTGGAGTAGTAGAACTTGATAATGAAGACTGAAGAACCTTCTAGGTAAATGGGCATCAAGTCAAAATTTATATTGGTCCAAAAGACTCAATGAAAAGTGTTGCTACTATCTGTCTCAATTAAGTCTGAAGTAATCAAGACACCTGAGTCGTACCGCGACGTTAAATCAGGAGCTACATGGGAGGCAACCCATGATCCCCATGCTTGATCTACTCCAGGTATACCCTAACCCTTGATTCAATTTTTCTTTGATTTTAAGTTGAGGGTGTAGGGTGAGTTGTTGTTGTAATATTTTGTAGTTGACTAGGACAAATACAAGTACCTGAGGCAGTTAACACAGTTTTGTTATTTTGTGAACACCTCTCAAGTGGTCTAATTCTTTAACTATGTGATTTGCATCTAATTATGACCATTGTACATCTTTGTATGGTATTAGTTCTAGTGACTTGATAACAATTGCTAAGCAATTGCATGAACCAAATAAATAGTAACTTCTGATATACTTGTGTGCCATGTGCGTGTGAGATTCTACTTAGTTCCCTTTGTATGTTGAATTCAGAACATACCCGGTTAGTCTTTCCTAGGTTGAAGGATAGGGGTTAGGAAAGGATCATAGGACATTTTGATATTATCCCACTTTAGCCTAAATGACCTTCCCTGTATGCATAATATCCCTTGATCCCTATTTTGAGCTTGAATAGCCTATTTCTTTTTATGATACCTATCACCGTCCTATTTTTATATCATAATGAACCTGTTTTAGTCCTGGTCATCCCTAGACAGTGTGCACCTTGACTTAGGCAAATGGCCTAAGTTGAGGGTGGCTAGCATAGGGGTGCGTAATATAAAATGAGTATGAAGAAGGGTAGAGTAAAAAAGGAATAAAAAGATGGTTGTGGTGGAAAAGAGCAAGAAAAGAAAAGTTGTTAAAAAGAAGAAGTGATTGTAGAAAAAAACCGCACCCATCTTGAATAAGTGTGATGAAGAAAATAGAAGAGTAGAAAAAGGTGAATCAGTGAGACCCCAAAATCTAGTGTAGTGTCAAGGAAGCTTAGTCACTTTAAATATCATAGAGTATCATACCAGCCCCTAGCCTATATTAAAATCTAAAGAAAAGACCTATGGTGATCCTAGATGACTTGTCTGAAGATCTTGGTAATGAAAATAAGGGCTAACCTATGGTATTTGGCATACATTGATTGGAACTTCTTTCTGAGAGTGAGTGTCTTGTGATTGTCCCCATGGTTACATATGTGATATCTGATATAAGTGCAATGGGACTTCTTTGTGGTGAGGGCACACTAGTTACATTGCTAGTTGCCAACTTGTTTGGATAGTGTAAGCTTGATACACAAATGGTTGTATTTGTTGATTTAATGCCATATCTTGATTCCTGTGTGTCAGGTTGTTGCTCTTCAATAACATACATAGTTGTTTGTAAATTTATTGATCTTGGAGATGGTGAAGATGTTTTGAGATAATATGTATGGTTGACTGCTTAATGTACTTTGTATTCTATTGGTTGTGTTTTAGTTTCTTGAGGACAAACAATTGTTTTAAGTTGAGGGTGTTGATGTGTGAGCAGATGCTAACACATTTGAGGCTTTTAACAATGAATAATTGCAAAGTATTAAGAAACTTTTGTCATTTTTGATTGCTTCATATTTGATTTTACAATGGAAGTCAAGAGGCAAAAGAACCAACAATGATGGAAGTAAAAGAGTGGCTGACGACATTCCTGATAAGTCGTCAGCACTCTGATAGGTTATTATCTTCAGCGTCAGCATTAGATAGAGATGGGACTTCAGTTGGAATTCCTGACGACATTAGTGATAGGCCGTCAGAAGTGTTATAACCTATCAGAGTCCCCGTCATCCTTAGACAGAACATGGGAGATGAGGTGGAGAAATGATGACATTGTCTGATATGTCGTCATTGTTTTGATAAGCCGTCAAGATTCATCGTCAGCCTTAAGCAAAAATTGTCAAAATTGAAAAGGGAGTTGATGACATCCGTGATAAGTCATCAGCCTCCTGATAAGGCATCACGCATGTCGTCACCTAATCCAAGAAGAACACTGAACTCTGTGATTTTGTTTCCATAATTAGGCTGAAGTATTTAAAGCATAGTTTAGGGTTTTCTAGGGGGATTCTGAACCTATTTTGTAACACACGTATTTTGTTATTTTCTCTCTAGTTTCTTGGCTTGAACAAAAACAATTAACTTTGAAGAGATTATCAATATTTTGGGATTTCTACTTTGATCTAATATGAGAAACACTCGTTACTATTCATCTTACTGTCAGTTCATCTTTAAAATTATGAATTCAACTTGTTCTATCGATTATTACATTATGAGTGGCTAAATCTCATTAAACCGAGTTACAGGATCTATGGGTTAGGTCTTGGTAAGTTGCTAAGTGTGCAAAATTCTAAAGGTAATAGGACTCCTTGATAATTTTGAGGTTATAATTATTGTCTATTGGTTGCTAACAATAGATAGTACCTGCTTTGATTTGCTTGAGATAAGAAATCAACTATAGTAGGAAGTGAATTATTGACAGAGACTTGGAAGCTACCAACCTTCCGTTTAATAATTGACGTTGTAACAAGGTAAATTAGCCTGAGGTGAAGTCTGATCAGTGAATGTAAATTCCCTAAGTCCGAGAGGATTATGTTATTAAATACTTAAGTTGGTTGAGAGATATTTAGGCAGAACTTCGATAAAGATAATATGTTGTTCCTACCTATCGTGAGAATCTTAAATCACTATTAGCAGCTGTTAAGTACCAAAACCCATAGTGAACATAATTGTGGTTTTCCATAAACTCTTGATTACAAGCACTGAAACTAAAATGACCAACAATTATTTGCTAAATTCTCATAATCCCCAATTTACCGAAAACTACTAACTATCAGTTGATTAACTCGCATAAAACTCAGAATCACACCATATTCCCTGTGGGATTCGACCCCAACCTAGTTTGGTTATATATTGACAACGATCGCTTACATTCTCACATAAGAGGTGTAGTTTGAGCGTTATCATTCACTGATATCTATTTGAATCATATAAGCTTTCACTATGTGTTCACTTAGAAGAAATTGAATCCCAGGCAAATGAGGTGGCTTGAATTACTCAAGGATTACGATATGAGTGTTCAGTACCATCAAGGTAAATCTAATGTTGTTTTTGATTCTCTTAGCACCTTCGGGGAGCTTATCCTATGTTGATATAGAGAAAAGAGAATTAGTGACGGACATTCATAGATTGTATAACTTGGGAGTTTATCTTTTGAAATCTTAAGATGGGGGAGTTATTATTTAGGAAGTGGTCAAAATATCTCATGGTGTTGAGATGAAGGAGAAGAAGTCTTTGGATCCCATAGTTAAGTAGATTAAGGATTATCTGGGTCAGCAAACGGTTATGGCTTTTGAGATTAACGGGAATGTTATTATAAGGTACCAAGGTATATTGTGTGTTGTTTATTTTGATGTGATATGGGAAAAGATTCTGACTGAGGATCTTAAGTACTGATATACAGATCGTCCAGGTTCTTCTAAGATGAACCATGATTTTAAGGAGATATATTGGGGGAACAATATCAACCATGATATAGTAAATTTTGTTTCTAAATGTATGGTTTTTTAGCAAGTTAAGATTGAGAACTTGAGGCATTATGGCATGTATCAATAGATAGAGTTACCTATGTGGAAGTGGGATATGATAAATATGGGTTTTATTGCAGGTCTTCTATTGTCTCGCATTCAATATGATTCGATTTGGGTCATTGTAGATAAGATGACTATGTCAGCTCACTTGTTGCTTGTGAGGACTAATTACTCAGGAGGTGATTATGCTATGTTGTTCATATAGGAGATTTTGATGTTTCATGGTGTGCCAGAGTCCATAAACTCAGATTGAGTTAATAAATTTTCATATCACTTTTGGCATTCTTTGCAAAGAGGTTTGGGTACACAGGTTAACCTTAGCACTGCTTTCGAACCTCAAACAGATAGAAAAATTATGCATACTATTTTGACTTTAGAGGATATTCTAAGGGCATGTGTGATTGATTTCAAGGGAATTTGGGTTGACCATTTACCTCTTATAGAGTTTGTGTATCATAATAGTTATCTTTCAAGCATTCATACGGCTCCTTTTGAGGTTTTTTAAGGTAAGAGGTATAGGTCTCCTATTGGATGGTTTGAGGTTGATGAGACTAGGTTGTTTGGTTCTAACATGGTTCACAAAGCCATAGAGAAGGTGAAAATTATTAGAGTAAGGCTTATGGATGCTCAAAGTCATCAAAAGTCATATTTCGATATGAAGTGAAGGGAATTAGAGTTCTAAATGATTGTGTATTCTTAAAGTTGTCTCTTATGAAAGGAGTCATGAGATTTGAGAAGAAAGATAAATCCATCCCTTACTATGTTGGTTCGTATCATATTTTGAGGAGAATTAGGAATGTTGCATATGAGTTGGACTTGCGTTGGTGTTTGGGTTCTACTAATCACGTGTTCCATGTGTACATGCTAAAAAGTGTTTCGGTATTCCTTCTTTGATAGTGCTAGTAAGGGATGTTGGTGTTATGATTCCTTCTCCTATGAGGAATTCCTGATTGAGATATTAGATAAGAAGGGTCATAGATTTAGGTCCAAGGAGGTAGCTTCGGTGAAGGTCCTTTGAAGAAACCAAAAGGTAGAAGAGGCTATATAGGAAGCCGAGGAAGATATGAAGGCTAAATATCCATTCTTGTTCCTAGGTTAGATGAAAGCACTTAAGGTAGGAGTCTCAGTTTCCTCTTTCTATTTTTTTATTTTGTTATTTGATTGTGGCATATCCTGTGATTATCGATATTAAAGTGTCCTAACTCATCATTCAGGAACGAATGATCCTAAGGGGGTATAATAAAAAATCCATAAAATTTTCATCATTTTATTTTAGATCTTCCCATGTTTGAAATATTGATTTTCACTTAAATTGTGTTTAGGGATGTTAAAAGGGTGTTTACAGAAGGTTTTGAAATTTAAAGAAAGGTTTCGGGGAAATTTAATAACATCAAGGAAATGACCCTCTGCATTTTTTACGTGTCACAAAGGTTACCCTCCATGATATTGGCATGGAATGGAGGATAACCTCTGCGACATTGGCATGCCACGCTAAGGCATAATTTTCATAAAATTTTATTTTTATTCTCTTGGGGTGAGGGGTTTTGAACTTTTCACACTTGTACGGTCCTTAAACGTAAATTAAGTTTATTTTCTTAAGTTTTCATAGATAAAATTACTCACTTTAACTCTCAAACTCAAAACCGAAGAAAACTCAAGGGTTTCATAGAGAATTCATTATCCGGGTTCTAAACTTCAAATTGATTACAAATTCTTGTGTGTTTCAAGTATTTATCTCTTTCATAAATTGATTTTTTGAAAAATCATGTATTTAATTGTTATCCATGTGATTTAATTATTCAATTTTTAATATGGGTTGAGGGATTTAAATGGGTTTTACATCAATTGAATCCCCTTGGTTTTGAATTGATTGTTTATGCTTCTAAGGATTTTGAAATAAATGAATTCATGGGTCTGGGAATTGGAATGGGGAACATGGGTTTCACAAAATATTATGGTTCAATCATTTGGAATTAGCTTTAACCACAACCCAACTTCTGAAATTGGTTTGAAACTCTAACGCCCCAAATCTAGTACCTTGAATGCTACACGGTGCTCATGACCCTAAAGGACCACAAGCTAACCCATGGCTGATATCTGTAACTTGGAACTACACAATATACTGTATAAATACCAAAAAAGGCTGAATGGCCATAAGGTTGAAATATCTGATAAAACATAACATTTGGAAATACGGTATATTAATACCAAAATAGAACTGAAATAACTATCTGAACATGCTATATTCTGGAAGCCTTTAAACTGTCTAAAAACTGTGGAGTTGATGGGACATGTCCCCAACTAACTCCAGACTATTGAAATAATAAAGTAATAAAATAATCATGCTATCCTTAAATGATGAGGACTCACTGCTAGTCTGGAAACTGAATGTTTAATCTACTAAGGATGCTCTGGAGCTCGTGCTTCTGAACCTATGGAATAAAAACACCATAGCGCAAATGTATCTGTATGATTGAATGTACTGGTATGTAAGTGAAGTAGGCTGAATGCAAGGGGTTTATATACATGAACAATACTAACTGACTGAATAACATTAACGTCAGAATACATGCATAAATACGTGAACTTTAACTGAGATCATGATATCATAGAATCTGAATACTGATAACATATGTTTTGTATAACTTATAGACTAATATCTGAATGTTTGTGTCTAACAGTCCTATTTCTGATGGAACTAGTTGAGTTTCTTAATGAACTGGGTGACTATATCTGATAGTCCAGAATTCTGTAGAACTATCTGAGTTCTATTACTGAGACTGAGACTGAGACTCTAACTTTGGGAATTAGACATCTAATCGACATGCCCCAAATAAGATAATATAATTGAGTAGGGTTGCGATCAGTAACCCCAATTGGAAGGGTGTCAGTACCGCGCCACTGGTAAGGACAAGCTGTGAGTAATCCCTCATCAAACAGGTACTCAAAGGAGAACAGTGGGACCGTCATCTAACAGGTTAAGTCACCTCATCAACCCTTATCTAAAAGGTTAGATTTATCAACCTACGCTGGCTATGTAGTTTTGGAGCGCAAGGATTGCTTCTAAGAATCACATTCTCTACTCGCAGGTGAGTTCCCAACCTTGGACTCACTAGGTGGTGAATCCTACTCCCATCTGATTAGACACTAAATTAATTATACAGAACTGACTGGACTGAGTTCATTGAGTTCCATTGACTGACGAAATATTACTAAGATTTGATAACTGAATGAGATTACTGAGACTATTGACTTTTACTT
Organism: Capsicum pubescens; assembly: GCA_030864215.1. Lineage (NCBI taxonomy): Eukaryota > Viridiplantae > Streptophyta > Magnoliopsida > Solanales > Solanaceae > Capsicum > Capsicum pubescens. The sequence continues at coordinate 156,746,496 of CM061541.1, forward strand.
AGTCATGAGACTGACTGAATTCTACTGAACATGGCTTGACTGAGAGTATCATGAAAACTGATACTGGCTCTAGGCACACAGCTAAAGTGTCCGGTACAAGTATCTCCAGTACTCAAGAGCATGAAACATACAAGACATGACACTTCCTGGACTCACGACCATAATCAACAATCCATAATACAATCATTGGGGAATTTCATAAGGCACTTGATTATCATGGTTTTATACATGAATAGGAATGCATATAAATATGTCATAATTTCATCGAAATAATCTCAGGAACAATCCATCCAACAATTTCAATGCATAACAATAACATGGAAGTCATTTTAAACATAAGGGTAAAGCATGGATTCATCAATTTGGTCATAATTGAGTCCTAAAGCATGATTCTTATTCTCTGTGGCATTTTATCAAACATATTGCATGCACAACCTTAGGCCTAGGCATATACACTAGTTCATACATCATGGTTACTTTAATCAACTCAAATTAAAAGTTTCCAACCCACATACTTGCATAATTTCATGAAAAGTACATAAAGACTCCAACTTGGGATTCATACAACCACATCAACATAATTAAAATCAACTCACCACATAGAAATCACTATTCATGAGTTTAAAATGGGATTCTTAAGCTTCATGGGTGTAAGAAACCCATGAATCAACACTTTATATACCTGTTTTGATGATTTCTTAAAGATTGGTGGAGGAAAGCTTGAATTCTGGACTTGGGATTAAACACCTAGGGTTTCTTATTCTTGGGGATTGATCTTTGAGAGAAAATTTTGTGTTGTGGATAAATAATGAAATTATGAGCTTTGGTATGGTATAATTAGGTGTTAAAAAGGGTGGTAAAATACCCAAAAGCCCCTTTTAAAAATGGATTCGAATTTCTGAATGGGGTCTGTGACGGCTTGGGAGACGGTCCATCGTTGGGTCGATAGCCCGTCGACCTTCCTATCATGATAGGCCAGAATGTGATCTTTCTTCCTTAGTGGATATGGTTAGGATGAAGGTACGTCACTAGCTCGATGGGCCATCGTCCATTCCATCGTGCCTGGCCAGAAGGTCGACTCACTGCCTCTGCTGTAACGGTTTGGGTGATGGCTCGTTGATAGATCAATGATCCATCAGCCTTTTCCATCGCACCTGGGCGATTCAGAATACTTTCTCTATTTTGGCTATAACTTTCTACCTCGATATCATATTTATGCGAATTTTGTATCAATGTAAAGCTTATTCAATTTCCCACTTGACAAAAAGTCAAAATCTTGTAAATTCTATGTGTATAAAAGTGGATTCATCCTTTTAAGCAAATCGTTAACATTTTTGGGATGATTTTTAATATAAGTAGAAGTATGGAGTATTATAATATCTACCCCTTGGGAATATTCGTCCTCGAATGAGATTTATTTAGATTGGAGAAATGATAAGCTGAAGTACATATTGAACATGAACAACTAAAACATGACTACATGACTGACATTACTTAGATTCATGCTGATCATGCATATCTGATGCATGGTTTTATGAGTGAGAAGATACATTAATGCATGAATAAGAGTACTAATAAGATGATCGCGCATATTTGATGCGTGAATACATGACTGAACTGACTCATGAGCATAGTTTGTAACTGAAATTTGAACCATAAGCTGAATGAACTTAAGGAAAGATATTACCATGGTCTGAGTATAAATTTTCAGATAAAAGGTGAGGATACTTGGTTCGAATATCTATTTCTGCTTCCCAAGTAGCTCCCCCAATAGACTGATTTTTCCACAGAACTTTGACTAGAGGGATTTCTTTGTTCCTCAGTCTGTGAGTCTACTAGATAAGAATTTTTACTGGGATCTGTTTGAAAGAAAGGTTGTTCTAAATGTCTAAGCCCTCTACTAGGACTACAACTATTGGGTCACCTTTATACTTCTTTAGCAAGAAGACATGGAACACTGGATGAACTGAGGCTAGATTTGAAGGCAATTCAAGCTCATAAGCTACCTTGCTGAAACGACTTAGAATTTTGAAGGGATCGATATATTGGGGACCGAGCTTTCCCTTCTTTCCGAACCGCTTCACTCCTTTCATGGGAGAGATTTTCAAGCACATATAATCACCAATCTCAAACTCGAGATCCTTTCTGCGCACATCTTCGTACGATTTCTATCGGCTCTGAGCTTTCTTGAGTCATTCTATGATCAACTGAAATTTCTTTAAGGTGTTAAATACCAAGTCACGCCCTACTACTATGGCCTCACCCACTTCAAACCAATCTATTAGAAATCTGCACCTCCTACCATAGAGAGCTTCATATGGACTAATCTGAATACTGGAATGATAGTTGTTGTTGTATGCAAACTCAATCAAAGGAAAGTGGTTATACCAAATCCCCTTGAAATCAATTGCATACACCCTTATCATATCTTCCAAGATCTGAATGGTCCTTTCTGCTTGATCATCTGTCTGAGGATGAAAGGCCTGAGGTGAACTTATGTACCAAGACCCTTTTGGAATGCTTTCCAAAATTGAGAGGTGAACTGGGTACCTCTATATAAAACAATAGACAATAGAATACTGGATAATCTTACTAACTCCTTGATATAGAGTCTAGCATAATCGGCGACTGAATTAGAGGTATGGATTGGAAGAAAATGAGCTGATTTGGTCATCCTGTCTACACTGACCCAGAGTGAATCATGGTAATGACGAGTACGAGGAAAACCAATCAATAAGTCTATGTTCACTTATTCCAACTTCCAAGTAGGAATACTGAATTCTTGCAAGGACCCACTTGGCTTCTGATGCTCTATCTTAACCCGCTGAAATGTAGAGAACCTATCCAAAAACTCTGCAATATCTCTCTTCATCCCATTCCATCAATTTGAGGTATGGATTGGAAGAAAATGAGCTGATTTGGTCATCCTGTCTACACTGACCCATAGTGAATCATGGTAATGACGAGTACGAGGAAAACCAATCAATAAGTCTATGTTCACTTATTCCAACTTCCAAGTAGGAATACTGAATTCTTGCAAGGACCCACTTGGCTTCTGATGCTCTATCTTAACCCGCTGAAATGTAGAGAACCTATCCAAAAACTCTGCAATATCTCTCTTCATCCCATTCCATCAATTTGAGGTATGGATTGGAAGAAAATGAGCTGATTTGGTCATAGATCTCCCGCAAGTTGCGGTACATCTTAAAGGACCCTAGATGAATAGAGTAGCATCCACCATGTGCTTCTATAAGAATTCGTATTCTCAAGTCATATACACCTGGAACAAACAGACGACCCTGACAACGGAGAACACCATCTCCCCTTTGGGAGAAAACCTCTACCTTCTGATCTCTGACCGGCTCTTTCAACTTATCAAGACTGGGATCTCTATCTTACTTTTCATTCACCTTAGATAGTAGAGATGATTCTGAACTTCTCTGAACCCATATATTACCCTCGGCTAAATCGACTAAGTGGACAACTAGTCTAGTAAGCTGATGATCTTCCTAATCTATCTTCTTCTTACTATCTTCAACATGAGAAACACTACCCATAGACAGTCTATTGAGAGCATCGGCCACTATATTGTCCTTGTACAGATTATAAAGAACACTCATGTCGTAATATTTCAAGAGCTCTAACCACCTTTTATGACAGAGGTTAAGATATTTCTGAGAGAAAAGTACTGAAGGATCTTATGATCTATGAATATATCTACATGAACACCGTATAAGTAATGCCTCCAAATTTTTAAGGAAAAAACTACGGCTGCTAACTCAAGATCATGAGTCGGATAATTCTTCTCATAGGGTTTAAGCTGTCTGGAGGCCTAGGATATGACCTTACCATGCTACATGAGGACATAACCCAAACTTACTCTGTATGCATCACAGTACACTAGGAATCCATCTGAACCTCCTAGAAGAGTCAAAACTGGAGATGAGGTGAGTCGACTTTTCAACTCCTGAAAACTCTTTTTGCATAAATCTAACCATGGAAACTGAACCTTCTTCTGAGTTAATATGGACATAGGGGATGCACTAAAAGTAAATCCTCGAACAAACCATCTGTAATTGCCAGCAAAACCCAAAAAGATGCTGATATCCAATGGAGATATAGAGCGAGGCCAGTTTCTTACTGCTTCGGTCTTTTGAGGATCAAATCTAATGCCATCATTAGAAATGATATGACCAAGGAATGCTACTGACCTTAGCCAAAATTCACACTTATTGAATTTGGCAAACAACTGATGATTTCTGAGAGTCTGCAATACTATTCTGAGATGGTCTACATGATCATGCTCACTGTGGGAATAAACAAGAATATCATCTATAAAGACTATGGAGAACATGTCCAAGTGCTGCTTGAATACACGGCTCATCAAGTCCATGAAAACTGTTGGGGAATTGGTAAGACCAAAGGACATAACTAAGAATTCAAAGTGACTATATCAAGTATGGAAAGATGTTTTTGGAATGTCATATTCTCTGACTCTGAGCTGATGATAGCCTGATCTGATATCTATCTTGGAGATATAGCTGGCACCCTGAAGTTTGTCAAACAAGTCATCGATTTTGGGTAGCGGATACTTGTTCTTGATCGTGACTTTATTGAGTTGATGATAATCAATGCACATTCTGAGAGAATCTTCTTTCTTTCATACGAATAAGATTGGTATGCCCCACGAGGACACACTAGGTCTTGAAAATTCCACGTGTAATAAAGAGGATTCATCCTTTAAAGTAAGTCGTTAATATTTTTGGGACAATTTTTAAGCTAGGTAGAAGTACGAGGTATTATAGAAACATGGATATATATACAAATTACTTTACTTTTTAAACCATGAATTGCATTAAAGGGTAATGGAACATAAATTGTTTTTTTGGAAAGGCCTTGGTGGCCATGGGTTGGCTTTAAATTGAAAAAATTTGAGTCAATTTGGAAAATTTGTTTTAGAATAAAAAAATAGAATTATATTTCAAGAATAATCTTTATTTGGTTTGACGATACGAATGATAAAAATGCCTAATTGAAAGAATCCTTAGTTAATAGAAATGAATGTGTCTAAATAGTTTTAATTACACTTAAAGAGGTTGTGTAGCTTGCCGTAGATGGTGGAGTTCTCGGGGAAATCGATACTGGAAACCAAGTTAGTCAGCATGAGAGACCTTATGACTGTGTACATGGGTAACACTATATATATTTGCATTTCTGAATGGTTGGACCCTCGACTGCTTTGGCCCTTCCTTCATTTTCTTCAGTTCATGTAGCTAATATGGACTGGGGCCCTTCCAGTGGGGGAAGCCAGACCATTATAGCCTGTAGGAGTTTTTAGGATAGTCATAGGTACACAGTCTAAGTTAATGATTTTAAAATCTCATGTTTAAACCTTTTTCCCTATCCTCACATCATATATATATATATAAATATGTGCATTGTGGATTTTACTGACTTTTTGACATGGCATAATGTTATCATATCCCATAAGTTACATGCTAGTTCTCTCCCTAGTAACCATCATAGGACACTACATTGTTTAATTATGTAGGGTCCAAAGGCACTTCTTTTACCCATATGGAACATAAGGTGGATTAGCATGTTAGTCGTGTTGTTTTAAAAAGGTGAGCCCTCATATTTCAAAAGGCCTTATAATTTCCATATTCATTTATCTTTGACTCAGTACTTTAGGATTCTTTTTTCACGGTCGGTGGCATGTCCCGACCTTTTCGATTTTCTTATTTTAGAGGCTATTGTGGACAAATATGGGTTGGTTGGTGATTGTTTTGACTCTTAGATTCATTCAGTCATTTACTCATCGTGTAATTTTCATTTATTGGATTCCACATTATTATTATTATTATTTTGTGCTCATGAGGTTAGGCGATGGGGTTGGTCTCAGTCTATAGTGGGTTAGAGATACCCCATCATGGCCAAGCCCTAGTTCGGGTCATTATAATTTAACAAAAAAATAGTGAGTGTTACGCCTAACGTATATAAAATTGTATCAAGGCGCCTTATAATTATACCAGTTATATGATTGAGGACGGTGAGGACTATACAGAAGAGTGGGTGTATGCAGATGATCTACAAATCATTCAAACGACCTTAATATCGTTTTAATTGTAAAATCTTAATATTGAATACTATTGAGATCTCTTATATCTGCTAACTTTTCCTCAATTTGTGGTGAATCAGTATCTATTAAAATAAACTCATAATACCTTTAGATTTTGAGGGGCTCATCTCTCTCCAAAAAATCGCAATTTGTATAACAAAGATTTAATAATTTTTGTACTAGAATCATTTTATTTATTACTGTAAGTTGTTTTGCTCCCATTTTCCTAATCCGTCCCCCATATGGTATCTGGGCCAAGCATCCTGGTAGGGAGTAAGAGTATGAATAAGAGCAGCTAAGTCGTTAGATTGTCCTAAAGCAGGTCAAAATTAATGTAGACCGGTTAGTATTTACTATTATTCTTCATCTATATTCTTAGTTTTATTCCTTATGTTGGGTAGCCATTTAATAGCAGTTTAGATATTGGCAACCCTAGATTTTCTACAGGATAAGATATGAGTACAGAGTGTAATAGAGAGCCAGACCTGGACGGCTTTCCCATCGCCAAGCTTATAGGAATCAAATAAAATAATATTAGAAGAAGAAAATCAATAATTACTACACAAAGAAATAATTAATAAAGAGTAACATCTAAAGTAGATATTTGCCCTATGATAGTGTTTTATTTCTTATCAGCATAATCCTAATGAATCCTGTACCAAATCAAAACATTTTAAATAGTTCTAATATTTCCACAACTTCTAACAAAATAAGTTAAAATAGAAAATGATTTATTGAATTGGAATATTTCAAAAGAAAGTTTTAATAGAAGCTATAAACTGGACACTTTGATTTTGTAAGAAATTATAATATTAAAACATCTGAATATATGTAGCCATTAATAGAAATATTAAGACGATTAAATTTTTAGTAGTTGAATTTATTAACAGATATAAGAAAAATTAGAAGTTTCTTCATATAGGTCTTGTTCAAGTAGTAGTTAAACCATTATATAAATTAGGTTTAGATGTTCCCATATGTCGTCTTTTAAGAGATAATGGGTAAGTAATCGTTGATGATCCGTTATTAGCAGTGTTACAAAATCACCTCACCAATGATCCGGTATACTTTAATTGTTTTCCTAATTTTTCTATAGATATTAAGGAACAAAATTTTATGGATATATTAACTTTAAATGTTTTTAAAAAGATGAATAGTAACGTAAAAACTAGAAAAATAGTAATAATATATAGAGTATATTGTAGATTAATGAATACTACCTTAGCCCATAAGGCTAAAATAGTAAGTAATAAAAGAGCTACCATGCTTATGGTAGCTAATCATAATCACACTACCAGTTTTGTCGCAAAAATGATAAAATCTGATGATTTATTATTAAAACATAACTGGCATTTGGACTCCATAACAGAACAAAAAATTAAAGAAGAAAATTCAAACATTGACTGAGTAATATAATATCCAGATGGATCTGTAGATTTAAATTTTTTAAGACTGTCTTTTACTCAAGCCTCTTCGTGTAGAAGAATGCCCTATTCTAGACCATCAATCTACAAATCTATGGAAGAAAGGGTAATAACTTTAGAATATATAGTAAGAAAATTGAACGGAGTATCTCTCATAAACAATTTCTAAAGTGGAATATGAATCTATAAATTTAAAAACCAAAAAATAAATAAGTCCTGCTGCTAGTGAAACGCTAAGAGTAAAAGAGTATCTATGATTGATTAGGTCAGATGAAATATCTGAACCAGGCTTTGAATATTTGGATAAACTATAGAATAGTCCAAAAAATTGCATTAAAAGGCAATGGTATAAACTAATATATTCCTTAAAATAAAAATTATCATTTGGAGAAAGTTGGTGCAATGCTATGAAAAGAATTAGATATAATATTGAATTTTTTAAATGGTTTGAATATACTGATAAATTAGACGATCAAAAGGAATCATTAAATATGATTGTTAATAAATGGTATACTAGTGCCAAGGTAGTTGAATCAATAATTCCCCTATTAGATGAAATTAGCCTACTAAAAGATGATAGAGTTACTACGTCTCCACTCTTAAAATTAGATATAGTAGACACTAAAGGTGATTAACTAATAAAGATATTAATAGATTAGTTCAACAAAATAATGATAGAAATCAACTAGTACACATAGTTTCTAAACAAATTCTCGAAGCCGAGAATAAATCAAATTTTAAAGATAAATCAAGTTAATCTTATTATGCTAAAATATTGGAAACTCATCAAATATATATACTACCAGAATTCTCTAAAGATAAATTTCCTAAATATGAAGAAAAGTTTGAAGTAACAGATGATATCCTAGGAAAAAATAATGAAAGGTTAAAAGCTGAATTAAAATTCACAAATGATAAGGTTATAAGAACTCTAGCTAAAAAAAATATTAATGAAATTAACAAATTAAACTATAAATATTCAGCAAAAAGGAATTGTTATAAAAAGCCCATATTTTTTGATATGCTGTATGGAGAAAATGAATTTTCATCTCATACTTCACATTCCGGAAGTAAAATTGCTAAATGGAATTGTTGGAACCTTGTGTGTTGCACCACACATTGAGGAACTATGTCCCTCCAAATAAGTCACAAGAAAAAATATAGTAGACCAACAAGGAACACAACAGAGTGCAAAAAATGTAAAGAACACTAGATATAACGTGGAAAACTCCTTGCTCAAGGGAGGAAAAAACACGACCTGTCCTCACATGATCTCAAAAGTTCACTGTGATCAACCTCTTGATTACAGACTCTAACTTGAACCTTACTCTAGGCTTCTCCTGCTAATAGTAACTCTACTATAATCTCTACTTGACAACTATGCCAAGACTTCTCAATACTAGTAAACTCTAGACAGTTTCTAGCTTATGTAACTATACCTAAATTACTCTCAAAGAAAAAAGAAAAGAGAATTACTCTGATAGAATGAGTTATACATTTACAGGCTCAAACGAGACTCATGAACATTTTCTATTATAGCACACTCAAAATAAGAACTTGAGCAATATTGAAATTAAGTTTTTGCCTTTCTTCCAATCTTCAACTTTTCATTTTTGCAAAAAACTACTTGATAATGAAGCATTCTTTTCCTTTTGATAGTTGAGTAACTATTAGTGTTGAAATGCAATTGGACTAGGTGTCCTAAATAGTACAAGTAGCACTTGCGCAGTTTGTTATGCAAGAGGTCAAAATTGTGTAGACGCATGTCAGCTGTACTGAAGCCGTGAACATCAAGCGACATGGTCCCTTATAGTTAATTGCTCATCATCAAAATAAGATACAAAATTTTCCCAATATTTGATGATGACAAATAAACTACAGAGTTTTGAGAATCAATACAGATTTATCATATTTAATCAGTATGATTGCCATAACTAAATATGAATGTTAACCCTATCATGCAACAACATGCTTCCGTCATTATGAATCTTAGGGTCCTGGTACCTTGTTGTCATTTGTATAAAAAATTCAACTCATTTACTTCCCCCAGTCATTGTGCCTTATCATACCCCCCCCTATCAATATGCCATACTTATCTGGTACCTTAACACACCTAGTTCTTAACATATAAAGTCAATATTCCCCCTATTGGCATCATTGAAAGGTGAAAAAGGAAAACTAAGAGTAAAGATAAGAATATATTAGTTAACTTATGGCCACTTGGGCAATACTATCATTGAGAACAAATTTAAAATAAAAAGAAATAGATGAAGCACACAAACAAAAATTCATTCATTATTAAGTAGGATAAGTACTATTACAATATAAAAAAATATAAAATAACTGTCTACAAAGGCCACAAAATAAACATGATCTGGAAACTGACACAGAATTAATATACTAATACATGGAGGATAAGACATAGGTGGAAGGGGATTGGGGGAGAGGGACTTTAGCAACATCTCCATACTTGCATACTCTACAATATGGGCATCTAGTAACTTCTTGATAAAGTTTTTACTTTTGCATTTAGTCCTTGAACCTCACCAGTATGTTCTACAACCTTGATCTTGAGATGAGCATTTTTTTCTTCAAATTCTTAATAAATACTTGGTCCCTCAGAAGATAGTTGTTAAATTTTCAAGTTCAGTTACACTATCTCACCATCCATAGAGGCTAATTTAATTCTCAACTTCTCTATTTCCTTGTATAGATTTTCTTGAACAGTTAGTAGCATAGACACCTGGGACATAGTTCATACTTTCCCGTCAATGCATTGATTTTCCACTAGTATAGTTAGACTAATATTTTGTTTGACTGTTCCCGGTATTCTTATAGTCCCAATGAATCTAGAATAATTAAAGACATTGTTCAAAAAGTACATATAAGGCATTCCATGTTTTCCTTTATTTTCATAGATTACCTTCTTCATACGGTCTATCATTAGAGCAGACAAACTCGTCAAATCAAACTTGCTCAGACATTCTATTCAAAATAAATCAACACCAGAGGTAATGGTCTTTTTTCTGATCTTGGCTGCATGACCTTGTTAATAAAATCAAAAACTAGCTGAAACTGTCTTTTCAGAAACTTATTCTTTACTACAACAGTTTATGTCCCACTTACTCTTGAGGCCTAAATCATAAACTCAGTTTTGGGTTGTTGCTTCACAACTGTCCTCACACCAATAACAGGTATATCAAAAATTCCTCCCAAGGTTTCTTCATCCAATCTTATTTATTTTCCTTATACTTGTGCAGATAGACTCATTCCATCTTCTGAGAAATTTATTGAATAATAGAAATCTTTAACTTCATTTTTGAAAACCACTGGTGCTGCTTCCTAAAATAGATGTAGCCATCCTTGGTGCCTGAAGTACTCCACCCAATCTAGCATCCTAGGTTTATCACAATATCCACTACTAAAAGGACATTCGTCCCCAAAAGTCAATGGATTAAAAGAATCTCAAAAGCTCAAAGGGATGAGAAACTTGATCTGCATTCTCTATGCATGACTCCGTAGATAACCTCGACAAAGAGATAGCACGTTCCAAGGGATTTTTCCATAGGTATCCCTCTTTCAACAAGCATCTCTCACTTCACTTCAAACAGTCAAAACTCAAATTCAGCCACCAACTAGACTCCAACTAAACCCAAAAGGCTAAAGCACGCAAATCTGAACCACAACACACTGATACTCTATCGATACCTGCCCAAATCAACAAAGGCTCATCTAAGCCCAACCAACCCAAGGCTTTGGTCCTACAACCGACTCCAAATCAAAACTTATACTACCTTTACCATTCCATACCTTTTACACCCACGAAATAAAAAGAAAAATTACCTGAGTTCTATCCATTCAATATCATCTCATAGAACTCGAGGAAATAAAGATACTCCACTAAAATTCGAAACGACAAACATGAGAATAAGCTTATAAGGCATTGTCTGGGCACACAAATGAATAAAATCAAGGAATACAATACAAAACAATGTTACAACTAGTCTAGTGGCAATCAAACCTAGAATCCAAAAGATCAAGGCATAGGTACTCATCACTGAACGATCCGCTCTAGGATGTCCCATCAACTAAGGTTAAGCCATAGTGAATCTAGCTGAAATATATTACTTCCTCTGAGTATATAAACAAAAAATTCCAAAGAAGACTGATGACTCGTGATCAAAATTGAAATAACCAATATCGAGTGTATGAGATAACATATAAACTCATATAAATTATAATCTTACCAAAGTCGAGAAAATCAAATAGGTAGTCACGGAGTAAGCTCAACTAGCCTATAACTAAAATACAAATAAAGTCAAATTTAACGGAAGGCTTCCTGCAAGCTCTACAACACTGTGCTAAAATCTCTACCCCAAGGTTTAATTGCTTTGTCTGAACTATCCAAACCAAACCTGAAGATGGGTAGGCATACATACTCTAAATATACAATAACTCAAAATCGCCATATCAAGGAATCAAATCCAAATTTAATAGAATAAACCCAATCCAAGTTCAAACACTCATATCGACCATTCTATCAAAATTAGACATATTTGTACCAGATCATGTCGAGCAAAAATATGAACATAGTTGAAGCATAAAGTCTCAATAGAGGATAAATCACTAGTTGAAAAACTAAGAGCTCAACTTCATATTTGCTAGAGGGAATGAACTATCAAAGAGTACTAACGAACTCCCCAAGGCTTCAAACCATACTAGAATAGGCAAAAAAAACTAGAGCAACTTAGACAAATGCACTCAAGTCAGAACTATCCAATCCAACACTCCATCTCAACCAAAAATATCCCTAGGCTCATATCATCGAGGATAAATGCTCCACCAAGCCTCATCAGGATGAACAACTCTGAAATTGGGAATTCTTGAATCCATCCAAACTAGACAATCGTAACTCAAATAAACTAATCTTAAAACCAAGGTCAAAGTCAAGACCACCACCAAAAAATCAATAACTAAATATAAAGAAATTCCAATTTTCCATCTCAAGAAGCAATCGTAGGAAAGGCCACCTTCCTCTAATTTTCCAACTCCACTTAAGAAAGAACCATATCACATCAAGAAAAGAGCATCTAATCTCTAAACTATTAAAAAGGGCAAACAATCTCAAGGAGATGAACCCAAAAAATATAAGAGATGAATCTAAGACATCTCAATATCAATATTAAACTACTATCAAGCAATAAAATAACCACAATGAAGAACAAATCTAAAACTGGTCAAGCTTAAAAATGTGCTATATAAAAAGGGATAGCAAAAGCCAAAACCTTCGCAACATCGAAGGCAATACTAAGGGTCTCAAACTCGAGAACTGGCAATACAACTAAATTGTCAACTCTAGAACCATACAAAACTAAGAAAAGTAAACCTACCTTCGACATCATATTAAATTCAAAATTCTATCTAACACAACTAACGAAGAGGGAAAATAATCAATCTCACCATGCAAAGAGAAAGAAATTATCAAATAAGGCTATATCTACCCAAGCAACAAAATAAGAATTTCAAGAAAATAAAATTCTAACTAGATAGCACTAGTCGATACAACTACCTAGTGAGGATCAATTATATCAAGTATTAATATCAAATAATTTCAATAAACTCAAGAAGTTATAGCAAAAGCAATAGAAAGCCACAATAAGGCCAATATGCTAAGAAAGCCACTAAAAATTCTTAATGAAGAGGCGATACGAAAGTAAAATTCAATATTATATACCACTAGAAAGCCACAATAAAATCAATATGCCAAGATAAATGGGTCCCGGACCCAAATGCAACACTCATAATGGGAAAATATAACACTACAAATCTACTCCATCCACTAGTAAAAGAAATAAATCATAGAGTAGTCACATAATCATGAATTCAATACCAAGGCACAATATAATCACTATGAACTCATCAAGGCATGGAATCACCAATGGGTATAAAACCCTAATACACAATATAAAAGATAAATATAGGAAATAAAAGAATACCTTACATGGTGAAATATAGAATTAGTTACTCAACGGGCATTGGTGGAGTAAATCTGAATGGGTCAAAACTCAAATCGACCAACCAAATAATCAACTGAGGCTCCAAGCGCACTTTCTCTAACTTAAGGTACCACAACATCGCAATATTGATCTGAATTAGCTGAGAGACTAGTAATCTGACATTGGGGACTCTCCAAACTGATTGTCGATCTTTCTACAGTCATAGAAAAATCCTGAAGAACCAATATCGAGAGAGGAGAAACTAAGAATAAATGGCTATCCAACTAACTCTGAGAGCAAACTCTAGCAACATATCTATCCTTCCAGTAATCATAGCCTATCTCAGAAACTCCTAGGCTTGTGGGGATTATATGAACTCATCAAGGCATGAAATCACCAATGGGTATGAAACCCTAATAGACATCATAAAAGATAAATGTAGGAAATAAAAAAACACCTAACATGGTGAAATACATAATTATTTACTCAACGGGCATTCGAGGAGTAAATATGAATGGGTCCAAACTCAAATCGACCAACCAAATCATCAACTGAGGTGCCAAGCGCACTTTCTCTAATTAAAGATACCACAACATCTCAATGTTGATATGAATTAGCTGAGAGACTAGTAATCTCATATTGGGGACACTCTCCAGACCGATTATCGATCTAACTATAGTCATAGAAAACTCCTGAAGCACCAACATTAAGAGAGGAGAAATGAAGAATAAATGGCTAGCCAACTAATACTGAGAGCAAACTCTAGCAGCATATCTATCCTTCAAGAAATCATAGACTGTCTCAGAAACTCTAAGATGGTGGGGATTATATGATAACTCTGTTTGATCAGCTACTCACATTGGGGGATCTCTCTATACCCATGTCTCATCTCCTCACAAACAAAACAAACACTTGAATAAAATACTAATAGCATTATCCTGATGGCATGGACACTCGCCACTACCTTCTTAAGTCTCAATACATGTTCTTTCTATTACCCTTACAAAATCTATAATCTAGAGAAAATACCCTATTACTATTAAGTCCTCTGATGCTAAACAAAGTGACAACACTAGTTCTCTACACATCCATGCACCAATGAACTTCTCGAAAGGATATAGAATAGGAATAAGTCAGGGCAACTGAAGATACCCAATCTTGTACTCAGAAATTAGAAAACAACCCTGATGAACACCTATATACCCAACTTTGGTCTCAGAGCTATTCAATGAATTGAGTTCCATCCTTGGATAAGAGGGATCTGCAACATGACTTGAATCCCCAATGATGAACCTTAAAGGGATTATATAGGATTAAGATCTAGTGGAGCCTAAACTGGCCCTAAATCCTTTTGGCAGATGCTGAAGATCTTTGATAAACATCTCTAACTCTCGAGTTCAATATTGCACACAAACTCTAGACATTCATGTTGAAGTCTTATAGATGTCTGTCGATAGTATCGCATTAAACTTTGAGGAAAGCATAGAGTCAAGAAATGTGTTCGAGGTTCATAGCACTATGAACATACTCTGAGTAATAAAGAAGTAAACTTCCTAAGAATGTCCCTGTAACCTCCCAAAGGTAGGTTACAAATATCTCCACAAAATTTTGCAAGACTCAATTAAAAATTTTGCTCTTCTACTAATACAAATTGAAACCTATCTCTAATACCAATTTTTCATGACCCAATTTCTCAAGTCATGATGGAGCCTACATAACACACCAGTATCAAAGTCAATCCACTTAGTTCTAAATGGCTAGTAATAACCTACTCAATTATATATAGAAAAGAATGCATAATATATTGAATAAGAGAATCAAATACATAATGAAATCACAAAACCTGGTTGTATCGGTACAAGAACAGCTAATATAACAAAAGTACAAAATAATGTACAAATGAATTACACCGATATAACTTATGTCCCGTGGATACACCACACGACGCACACATCAACGGTAATAACCTATACTATGATCTATAGGTAATGTCGCTCAAAACTAAACCTCAATTAGAAGTATAATATAGTCGATTGCAAATCTATTAAACCAACTAGGTTGGGGTTGATTGCATAGGGAAAACAAGAATAGTTTCTTGCCTTGATGTAATCCACAACTGTACAGGAATGTAAATGGGGGATTTTTATATAAATCACAACTAGTAACCCAGTCTTGAGTGATTTTAAGTTGTAATCAATATGAGACAAACACTAGACTCATGTTCCCCCTGGATTCTTAACTTCATAAATTTCTCATGATCAACCCTACTATTTTGTTGTTCTGAATGCAAAGCCTAAAAGAGAATTTATATAAACTGTCGAGTAAGCTTGAAGATAAATTTCAACCTTTACTAGGTAAGTCTCAGGTTGTTGCCTTATTTCCCATGCTACGGCCTCAATTACACTTATCGGGGTAGGATCAGTGATAAGATGACTTGTAGGGATTAAAAGATAGAGGTAGAAATCCTAAATTATTATCTTGATCTTCATTTCCCATTCGTAAACTCCATGGTTATAGAATGGTTGTGAATACAAGCTATCTCAACCATCTACAACTGCTATAAGATTAATTATTGTGAAGAAGAATTATGATACATGTAAAAACCCTATAATAATTGAGTCTCACATTTCCTCTATGTAGCTAATCTGCCAGGATTCCCACAACCCTAGCTAAAGAGGTTAGCCACTTATGTTTGTGGAAGGAACCATGATTATGAAAGAAGAATACATAAAATCAATTGCATGAAATTAAGATGAATAAATTCCAAAATCTTTTATTTGAATAAACCCTAAAATCTAAAGAACATTTGTATATGTATTGTAATAATATGCAAAAACATGTAAAGGGATTTTCAAGAGTGCAACCTAAGAAAACATAAACCCTAGGGTATTTATAGTATCTCAGAATAACATAAAAATCCTATTAAATGTGGGAAAAGTAAAGTTATGTTAGAGTTAGTATGACTTGGTCTTTACTTATATCGGTTAAATACAAGTCGTACCTTGATTAATTCTATACAATCCAGTATTTGATCTTCCCATATCTTCATCTTTATGGTTAGAATATGACATCTCTGTATGAGTCGTATCTGAGTTTACGACTTGAGTCCTCAACTCGTATCTACCTAGGACTTCAGTCTTTCCCAGCTTTCAACACTGGTTTGTATACGACATACCTATATGAGTCGTACGTATACTTTTAACTCATATTCCTTTGACACTTTAACTCCTCAATGATAGATTAGGTTTTGGTATGCTTATGACTTTTGTATATAATTCATATCCTTTTTTACAACTGGGATACTTGAGTCATATCTTCCTCATACTTTGCTTTGTCATTTGTCTTTTGTTTTTGTACTTAGTTGACTCAACATATAAGTTGTATCGACTAATTACAACTCAAGAGCTGACTCATATACTGATCAAAGTTTGACTTTTTCAACTCTTTTCTTCTCTTTTTGTTTCATTACTATTATAGACCAATTTTACCTGCAATTAACACAAAAGTGTATCATATCTAACAAAAAATGCCAAGTTTATACATAAATTCATTGTTTTAATCATCAAAAAGTGTCGTGGTTCCACACCACATCAACACCCTTAACGTAGCCTTTTTCATGTCCTCAGGCCAATAAAACCAAATTACTATTTGCTAGAACAACGCAGATGCTTAAATAGAAAGATCTCAAGAAACCCATAGTAGTGATTTTGAATTAAATTTCAATGTTGTGGTTCCCCTCTTAACTCTAATTTTTCAAAACTCAGTTGCGCATGAAAATTTAGCACACTTGGAAACATAAGGAAATCCGATGATGACATTATTTTAGCAATAGACACTTTGGCATAGATATAGTTTACATTCATCAAACAATCTAGCAACCTAGTAGCATAACTCGTGTGCACTCTCAGCTAAAGAAATCCCATTCACTCCTTATATAGATAAACTAATCTATTAAGGGATATGATGAATGACTCTCTCACTTGCAAAGAAGTATCACCAATATTAATAAAATACCATAGGTTTGCCCTTATGCTCTATTCCTAAGTTGTTAGATAGTCATAGAAGGATTACTATAGAACTTTATTTGGCTTGTAACGTAGGCTTGGGGCGTGTATGATAACTTCTAAGATATATTTGGCAACTAAGCCTTCTAGACACTACGTCTTTCTTGGGGTCTAAGTACTTTTGTCTTTTTATTTGTTTCCACCCTTATCTCTCCCTTTTTCTATTAAGAACATTCTAATTCTAATTAGGTCAGGTATGGCTTTTTAGCACTTAATTTTGTTATTCTTTTTCTTTTGCAATACATTACACTTCTTTTTATTTTCATTTATCATGCTTGTCCATGTTTATACTATGTTTCTTTAACCATTATCTTTATATTTGTTCTCCTCTTACGCACCCCTATACTAGCAACCCTTAACTTAGGCAAACTGCCTGAGTTAAGGTACACAGTGTCCATAGGAGTACCAGGGCCAAAACAGGTTCATTGTAAGTTAAATGGGAAGGTGATAGGTGTAACAAGAAAAATTGTTCTATAATCTCTAAAA
The DNA here is from genome assembly GCA_030864215.1 of Capsicum pubescens. NCBI lineage: Eukaryota > Viridiplantae > Streptophyta > Magnoliopsida > Solanales > Solanaceae > Capsicum > Capsicum pubescens. The sequence goes on from CM061541.1 coordinate 156,764,584, forward strand.
TATTTGGATCAAAGGGACTTATTCATTTGATTAGGGAATTTTGGACTTAGTGGACACATACAACAAGGTCCTACGATCATCTCATACCTAACTATCCTAGATCTAGGTAAAAGCAACCAAGGAAGTTCTAGATTCCAACACAACCAAGAACTCTGTAAACCTTACACGCACTTGCATAGGGCTATATTACTATGTACTAGTTATCAAACTATGCACCTATTTTGTCCCTAACTGTCCTATCCCTAATCCTAATGTCATTAATAGATTCATAACATTCTCACACAACTATATGGATCAGGCAAAAATTTTTGAGGGGCTCAACTCTTTTTCGATTTGAACAATACAATTATTCCTAATAGTAGAATTTTATATCAACAGGGTTTCATAGTCATTAAAGAAAAATAAAAAAAAATCCTTTCAATATGCATGAAATTTTTTCAAAATCCTCAAAATCATAATCAAATGAAAAATAATAAATGCCATTGGTGGGATGATCTACTCCCTATCTCAATTGTCCGAATCAAATCTATAATCCATAACAGACTTTCAATTTTAGCTATATCTGTTAGGTATTTCCTAAGTTTTTTGAAATAAACCCTACCCCCAAAAAAAGGTCAATGAACTGTCCCCAGTGCTATAGTAAAATAAAGTAAGGATAAGGGTCATACCTAAGAACTTAAGGCGCCAGTGCATCAACATCAGTTGCTTTCCCATTTTTAGTAACATTCTTTAATGAGTGTCTATCATATTTTTCTCTTCCACTCTCAGATAGAGATTCATACATGAAAATACTATTTTTATCACTTTCAATTGTTGTTTGTTTATTCCCTTTTTTGCTACTGCTTTGGACGAGGGCATATTCTTTGGAGGCATGATTACTGTAAATATACTATTATTAGTAACTAAGAAAGTAAAATAAAAGTAAAATTTAAAACTAAATTTTAATGTGCTTAGTCTGATTTGGGTACGAGTAGTGGGTACTGGTCGTAACCACCGGTACTGATTTATTAAGTGCGTCAACATTGTTCACTTGACCGCTTACGAATCCTTCTTACCAATGTACCGATCTAGTATAAATTGTGACCAATAGTCGTATGCAAGTCTGAAATGTTTATTTTATTTTAATTTCTCCAAGGTGGGTACTACTAGTGTGTACGAGTCATATGGTTTGGATGCGACTCGTATGGTCGAGCTGTATCAATTCTAGAGCTTTTAATTTGTTAAACATCTATGTTTTCATTGGGTATGAGTCCAATTATGTCTCTCATAAAGGTGGTTACGAGTCTTAAGAAGTCTTGTATCACCGACAACATAGATGTCCAACTCTAAAGTTTGACTTTGATGCAATTTCCTAAATACCCACGACTAATTTTCAGCTATATCCAACAATATAACACACATAGACATATCAAAATCCATTACCCAATCATAGTTCTTCCCCAAATTCCCATGTTAAATGAAAATGCCTAAATTAGGGTACCAACAAATCAATCATCATATCAGTCCTACACAATCTATGTTATTAATATCAGGTCTAATTCCTTTCAAATTGCAAAGTAAAGCAAATGAGTTTCAGAACTTATTTGATGAGTGAAGAAATGAGTTCTTGATTTCATATTATTTTGAACCCTAAATTTTAGTTTAAATCAAACAAAATGAAAGATTTGAGGTTGTTGGTAGTTAGATTGAGTTGAAAATAGTTTGATTTCATAGATTGAAATTAAGAAATTAGGTGAAAAATGCGTCGGGTATGAGTGTTTATAATTGGGTTCCAGATTGTGCCCTGTTCTTTTGCTTTAAATTACATTTTGGGGTGGGTCATCTTGAGAATTTACTTAGTAAACTTGGGAACGAGTTTTGGATATGACTCTTACCTAGGCTTATGGGTCATTTCATTGACTTGTATGGGCCTGGAACTTACCTTGGTTTCTTGAGTGGGTACTACATAAGTTGAAGAATCGTAACTAAAGAGTACGACTCATTCTAAAAATAGTATCCATTCTAGAAAATTTTGCCTCTTTCTGATTTTTTCCATGGTTAATATAACTTCTGCTCAGGAGTCGTACCGTATAGGCAAACTCGTAGATGTTTTCATATGTGTATTTTTTTACCTTCTCTATACTTTGTATGCATTCCTTAGTACAACACAATACCCTGTAATTAAATAAGTACAAAACAATTGGCTTCCTCCTAAGCAGCGCTTGATTAAAATTGCAAAACGACTTAGTTTCCTTGATTACTCAAACTTCATCAAGGTCAATGTCAACTACTTCTTTCACCTCTTCTATAATTCCCATAAAGTTCTTTACTCTTTGATTGTTTACCATGAATGGGCGATAACCATTCCTCTGTAGTTATAAAGCACCATAGGGAAAAAATCTTGTTACTATGAATGGACCATACCACCTCGACTTTAGATTACCTGGAAATTAATGTAGCATGGAATTATAAAGTAACACATGTTCACCCTTTTTAAATAACCTTTTCTCGATCTATCGGTCATGATGCAACTTTATTTTCTCCATGTAAAGTGTTGAACTTTCATATGGCCGGAGCATGAATTCATCAAAATCATTGATATTATTCAACCTTGATTTTCTACATCTTTCAACTCTAAATTGAGAATCTTTAACGCCTATAGTGCCTTCTGCTCAAGTTTAATCTTTAAATCACAATCTTTACCATACACCAACTGAGAAGGTGAAGCACCTCTGGGTGTCTTTTAAGCTGTTTGGTAAGCCCATAATGCATCACCTAACTTTTCTACCCACTAAGTCCTATTAGCATTCATAGTCTTTGCCAATATAGACTATATTTCTCTTTTAGGCACGTCAACTTGTCCACTAGTCTACGGATGATAGGGTGTTGCCACATTCTGGTTTACTCCATATTTTTCAAGCAAAATCTTAAATAGATAATTGTAAAAATATGACCCTCCATCACTAATAATAACACGTGGTATAAAAAATCGAGAAATGTTCTTTCTCAGAAAGGTAAAATAGCTTGGTGGACCCTTGTACTTATGATGGTTTGTTAAGTGAACATCTCTACTTAATCTAAACCTCTCAACTTAAAAAAAATCAACATTTTAAACCCTATTTCGGTGTGTGTAACAGAATTAAACTTCCATGTAATTTTAAATGATACATTAAATTCCACATCATTTTTAAAATGCCACATAAGAAATTAAATAATAAGCAAATGAAAAATTTAATTCGAGAATTAAAAAAATAACAAGGGTGACATTTTTCCTCTTTCAGTCATCCCTATGGCCGCTCAACACTCTCTTCTCTATCTCCACCACTGCACCACCACTAACTATGTAACAAAAACCCATCAATATGCACCTGTCACCTACCACTAGTATAAGACCGCACCAACCTCTACCCTCTCTTTCATCTATCCTCCATTTCTGTTCTAGCACAACTATAATTCAACCATCATGGCTGGTGAAATCATTGGTGAGCCACACCATTACCCTCTCTTTGTCCTCTCTTCCCCTTCTCTCTCTATATCTCCATCTTTCAACCACACTTAATCACAAACCCAACTCTAGAGAAACACCACTCAACCACCACTAATAGAATCACCCAATACCATCACATTACTTTTTAATCTATCTCTTTATCAAAAATCGAAAACCCCCATAGTGCCTATAACTTCTTCTTCAATAAAAATAGCATCAGGAATAATTAAAATAAATCTATTTGCTCTTCTATCAATCCCTCTTATTCGCCCCTCACCTGAATCACCACACCACTACCATAGAAGATCCATAACTACCGGAGCAAAATTATTGCCACAAACTAACACCATTGATAGTCAATTTTGTTGAAAGATTTATAACATTCATGGATGCCATCCAAATTTACTAGAACACTCTGACTAAAGGAGATGCAGTAGAGAAATTTATTGCATAAATGAGGGTGGAATCCACAATATTCTGCTGCTTTTTTTCATTTTGTAGTTGGGAACTTCTGATTCTTCTTTTCTTTTTAATTCTTCTTTCTGATTTTAATTATTTTTTAATGTAGTTCACAACTTCACGTGCTTTAGAGAGTGTGAAACCATACATTTTTTCTGAGTCATCAATACAAATGCCATGTAAGTCTAGTCAATGGTGAAATGGTTTAAAAAATTGCTTTTAAATGGGTTTAAAGGTTCAGATGACAAAAGTCTAAGTAGGAGTATCCACTTTATAAACCAGATCAAGTATAAAGGAACACTAAGATATTTTACCTCTCAAATATATGGTGAAACTCCTTGCTTCATTGTTAGGAAGCACAATTGCTTCCAACAACTTTGAAACATAGTCAATAACCACAAGTATGTACTTCATTCCCCCATGAACTCATGAAAGGTCGCATGAAATCTATTCCCCATACATCAAACACTTCCAATTCTAAAATAGGGGTCACAAGTAATTCATGTCTTCTAGAAATAGTAAATTATCGATAACATTGAAGCAACATAGATATGAGTATCTTTGTATATGGTCTATCAATAGTAGCCGCATTGTATGATCTTATGAGTTGTGCGAGCCCTTCCATGGTGACCCCCAACTGGCGGTGAATGAAAAGCTTCACGTATGATCATCATCTCTACTTCAGGTATCCATCTGCAAATTATTCCATCTGCAAAAATCTTAAATAAGTAAGGTTCATCCTAGAAAAATTTTCTTACCTCGTGCATGAACTTCTTGATTTGCTGACATAAAAGATCTTCTAGGACTAGATCTCTTGCTAAGTAATTTTTATAAAATACAAACCATGCAATTAAATATTTGGAAGTTTCCAATATCTGTTCATCTGTAAAATTATCATCAATCCCTAATCCATTAGTAACCTTTTGCATAGCTTCCTCCCCTAGTTTAGACAAGTGATCTGCAACTTGTTTTTTCGTGCCTTTTCTGTCCTTCTTTTCAAAGTCAAATTCTTGCAGCAACAACACCCACCGAATAAGTCTTGACTTTGCATATTTTTTAGACATTAAGTAACACGGGGCTGCATTATCTATGTGTACTATCACCTTTGTCCTATTGAAATAAGATTTAAACTTTTCAAAGGCAAAACCCATTACCAATTAACCTTGCTCCATATCTGTATAGTTCTTTTGAGCAAGATTTAGTCAATTACCAACATAGTAGATAAGATAAAGGATCTTTTCATTTCATTGACCTAGTACAACCCTAAGGACAATCCGTTAAAATCACACATGATCATAAAATGAGAGGATCCATCAGGAGACACAATGATCGGAGCAGCACCAACTTCTTTTTTAGACTTTCAAAATACTTCTTACATACATCATAAAAATTATATTTTTCTTCCCTTTCAAGAAGTTTACAAAGTGGACTAGCAATCATTAAGAAGTTCTTGATAAATCACCTATTAAAACCTGCATGCCCTAAAAAATTTCGAATTCCCTTTTCAGAATTTGGATAAGGTAATATTTAAATCTCCTCAATCTTTACTCGATCAACCTCTATGCCTTTTTTCAAAATTTAGTTCTCAAGAACAATTCTTTATTTTACCATGGAATGAGACTTTTTACACTTTTGTATAGCCCTTTCAAAGTGAATAAGACAATTACCAAAAGAGTCACAAGCAAATGAAAAATCATCCATAAAAACTTCAATAGTGTCTTCGGTCATATCAGAAAAAATAGATATCAACATCTCTAAAATATGTTGGAGGGTTGCATAGCTAAAATGGCATTCGCTTGAATGCAAAGGACCTAAACAAATATGTAAAGGTATTCTTCTCTTGGTACTCTGGTCTAATAGTTATCTAAATATAAACAATACCATCCACTGTCTGCTAATTTTTCTAACATCTGAACCATCAATGGCATAGGAAAATGGTCCTTCTAAGTCCATGCATTAAATTTTTTATAATCCATGCAAACTCTCCATCTAGTGATTGGCCTTATAGGAACTACCTAATAACTTTCGTTAGGCACAACATTAATTCTACCTTTGTTTGGAAAACAGTGTACCGGACTGACCCACTTGCTATCAACAATGGGATACTAACACCAACATCCAACCACTTAATTATTTCTTTCTTCACCACCTCTTAGATAAGAGGATTCAGTTGAAAATGATCATAAATATATTGAACACAATCTGAATCAAGTTTTATTTTTTGAGTACACAAACCAGGCAAAATACCCATAATATCCATAATGGACCATCTAATGGCCCTCTTGAATTTCTGCAAGAACTGACATTAATGCTTCTACCTCTGACTGGCTTAGATTAGCTGCAACAATAACTGGCAAAGTGTTGTTGTCATCCAAAAATACATATGACAAGTAATATGGGTGGAGGGTCCTTTAACACTAACATCGATAGTTCCTTTATAGATGGGCGAGCAGGTGGATTAGTTTGATTCTTTAAATCTAGATCAAGGATCTTTGGTGCATAATTGTAACCATTCCCATGACATTCACACACTAACTCCTCAAACTCTTTGATTGATACCTTCAGAGTCAAAATTCATGATCACTGCTACAAGAGCTTCGACACCTAGCCTCTCTTCAACAGGAACAACCATATTAGACCCATCATCCCACTGAGTAACTACAACAACATCAGGTAATGAATCTATCTCCTCATGATTTACATTAATCATAATACCACTATCAATTCATCAAGTTACTTCATAGATTTGCATACATTGAATGTCACCTATTTCTCATTGAGTCATAATATCAGATGTCCTTTCTCCAAATCAATCAGAATCTTACCTGTAGCCAAAAATAGTCTTCTCTAATTAATTAGTACCTAAAAGTCCATTTTACAATCTAATATAACAAAATCAACATGAGATATAAAAGAAGACACTTTTACCAAAACATCATAATGGATACCAACAGGCTTCTTCATTGTGTTGTCTGCTAGTACTAGTCCTATGGTAGATGGTTTACGAGCTCCTAACCCTAACTTTTTGAATATGGCAAAGGATATGAGGCTGATTATAGATGCCAAGTCACATAGTGCTTGAGTGAAGTTGAATGACCAAATAGTGCAAGGTATTATGAAAAAACTAGAGTTCTCTTTCTTCTCTACTAAAGATCTAGTAACTATAGCAATGTAATGATGAATATTGTGGAATGGATCATAACTGACTAATATTTTCTTGGTGATCAAATACTTTTTAAATTTTGCGTATCTTGGCATCTACTTCAATGCTTATACAAGTGATATGTTGACAGTTAACTCTTTCAACATAGGCAAAAATTCTTGATACTTACATTCTTCTTATTTCTTTATCAATCTTTGTGGATAGGAAGAAAGGGGTCTTGGAATAAGATTCAGCATAGGCTATGTAACCTTCTTTTATCCTTCATTCTACTTGCTGCTACTCATAAAATCAATCTGTTCATCATTCTTCCAATCATCAATAGTGGGAAAAGGTGAATCTATAGTAATCTTACCACTGCGAGTGGTAATGGCATGGCATTAACTATTATTTCTGGGATTTACCACTATATTACTTGGTAAAGTGCAAAGTTGTCTCTGATTCATATGATTGACATCTAACCAAACTGTTGCTCTAACTACTTGATTATTGTAGCATGTGACTCAACTTTTTGATTCAATCCCAACACATTATCTTTGATATCCTTCATGCAGTTCACTTGATTTTCTTACCCTTTAAGCAATTTTTCCAAAAGTTCCTCTATATTGGACTCGGTATCTCATCTACCTGGTGGAATATATTTTTCACTCTTCTCCTTATAGTCATCTTTACACCTCCAATCACAATCCCTGTGTCTATTCCTATCTCATTATCTATTATTATAATAGTTTCAACCTTGATTACCTTAACCTTGGGCTAATTAATTTGCCAATCCATGACTAAGATACTTTTTCTCTTCTTTAGATTCAATCTCAAATGGTTTGGAAGTAGACCCCTATGCGACAACTTTATTTACTTTTTCAGCACTCATCGATGCAAATTGTTTCTTAAGCAACACTATATATATACAAAGCTATTCAAACTCTTTTTATACAATGTAATTTGCTACTTCATAACTATTTGTTTCTCAAATATCATATGTACAACTACAACATTCCGAATCTGGAGTATGCCATCCTCTGTTAGTAATCGCGATATCATTTAGAATTTCCTATGAAACTTTCCTGTGATGATGTATAAATGATCCTCCTGATATAGTATCTATCAATGCTATAGAAATATCTTTAATTTATTGATAGAAGATCTTAGACAAGTTAGATCATTTGATTCTATCATTTGGTACCATGCTAAGCATTTTCTTGAATCTAAACATGTAATACTTCGTATATTTGTAAGCTAGAAAATGAACCATTGTTCCTACATATGAAACCTCCTATCCTTTGATTAATATTGGAGTACATGAATTAGAATGATTATACTAGTAATAATAGAGCTTATGATGTGTAAGCATGTTCATAAGAGTCACTTAGAGTAAGCCAAGCTAAGAACTTTTGAATACACCAAGTTTTCGAGTGTGATTTCACATAGGTCATCGTTTAACGATCATAACTTGGATTATAGGTGGTATTTTATAAAATTTATACCCTCCTAATTTTATAAAATTGAATAATCTTTCCGTCTATACCAAATTCACCTAAAACAGACACCTGATGAAGAAGTTATGGCAATTTAAAGTTTCAGCAGCGTCATTTCAGTTAGTGGCGCATCGTGCTGTAAGACAAAATGATGTTTGTCAATTTCCAGTGTATCTCCCTGATTCCACCATGTCGTGGTGAGTTTATAGGTCATAAATGGGGGGCAATTCCATATCTCCGCATCGCGCCGGGGGCCTAAATTGGGTAATTTTCACAGAAATTAAATGACGCATCTAAAGGGGTGTTTGGGTCATCTTTCCACCCCTATATAAATTCCATAAGCACGAAATTAATCCCTTATTAAACCAAAACATATGATTTATCTCAAAATTCTCTCAAGAACACATTAGGGTTTTTAATTGGGGATTCAAGTTCAAGAAAATTTCTTCATCAATCAATAGGAATCTTCCATTTAAGGTATGTGTAGTGTTCATCGATGGATCCATTTCGTTCATAGATCTCAAGAACCATGTTTTAAATATTACATCGTGATTATATTTATGTGATATCACCATGTACATGATAATGATTGTTGTTTAAGTTTCAAGATGATATCTAAAGGTGTTTTCATGAAGTATATATGTTTGTTAGTTGAAACCCATGATATTTATGTGGTCTAATATGGTGATATTGAAGAACACACCTAAGCTAGAAGAATGCATGCTAAGTGTTTCATAAAAGGCCTTGGATGATAGAATTCATGTCCCATGATTTAATAGTGCTTAAGTGACAAGTCCATGCTCTATGGTTTATGATTTCACATGAATTCCACGTGATTGATATGCGTCGTTGTTGTGATATGGATTAAGCAAGATGTTGAAGATATGAAAGTATACACATGATGTATGAATTTCCCTTCCATACGTAAGATGTTGAGAACTATACTTAGTGTGAAATCCCATACTTATGATATGGTGAATTGTGGACTCCATTTTATGATCTAGTCAGTTATGTGTGTCAATTTCCTTCCATCGAGTCTTGGGGGTACTAGTACCCAGAAAATATAGATGTGTGCCTAGAGACATGTTATGTTATCACGATAATCTCAGTAAATCCATGAACTATAGAACTCAGTAAATCATGTGACTCAGGAAATCTCAGAAATCTCATGATCTCAATAAATGCTTAGATAGTACTACTATTTTGTCAGTCAATAAAAGTGAGTTACTCTATCTATGTACAGACAGTTAAATCATGTTCAGTCTCTTCAGATGGGAGTATAAGTTATCACCGAGTGAACCAACGGATGGGAACTCACCTACCAGTTAGGGTATAATTCTTAGTAGTCATCCTTGTGTTCCAATACTACATAGCTAGCGTAGGTTGAGACATCTTAACCTTCCAGATTAGGGTGGATGAGGTGGCTTAACCTGTCAGTTTAGGGTTCCCACCATTCTCATTTGAGTACCTTCCAGCTAAGGGTTACTCACAGATTTCCTTACCAATGGCACAATATTGACACCCATCCAGTCAAGGAACAAATTAGACCGCAACCTAGCTATATGCTTTATTGGGGCATGTCGATTAAGCAACTACCTCCCACATTTTTAGTCCCAGTCTTAGTTAAAGAACTCAGATAGTTCTTTAGATTTCAGTGTACCAGGACTGTCAGTTACAGTCAATTAAGTTACAGAATGGAACTCAGGTAGTTCCATCAGATTCAGGACTATCAGACACAGTCATTCATGCTATCAGAATTCCAGTATCAGTCATGTTAGATAACAGTAAACCATGTATTAGCGTATAGATCAAGATATCATGTATTCATGATCTCAGTTACTATGTATTCATGATTGCACTCTCACGTTCATATTAGTCAGTTAGTTAACATTGTTCATGCATGTAAACCCTTTTGCATTTAGCCCACCTCACTCGTATACTTAGTACTCCTAGTCGTACTGACATATTTGCGCTATGGTGATTTCTTTCATGTTACACCATAGGTTCAGAGACACGAGTTCCAAATCAGCAGTAGCATTCCAGTCGCAGAGTTGCAGTGAGTCCTCATCTATTCGAGGAAGATATTATTTTATTTCATCATTATTTTAGTTTAGTTTTGCTAGACGGAGTTAGTTGGAGAGATGTTCCTTCAACTCTTTATTTTAGACAGTATTTAGAGGCTTTCAGATTTATTTCAGATTTTAGATTCAACTTTCAGTTGTCTTGGGTATTTGTTACCCTATATGGATATTATTATTTATCAGATATTCTATTCAGTTGAACTTTATGGCCTATCATTCATGTTTTCCGCATTTTAAAAGTATATTATGCAGTGTAAACGTACAGATATTAGTCATAGGTTAGCTTGTGATCCCTCGGGGTCATAAGCATCATGTAGCATTCTGGTTTAGCAAATTGAGGCATGACAAAACAATGCCTTAATCATAGAATTTGTAAGTAGTTATCTGAAATTGTAAATTTCATCCTTCAACTATAATATTCATGTATAAGAGTAAAATCTACTCAGAAACTATGTCTTAAACTCGTGCCAAGTAGTGATAGATCCTCTAGGAAGTTCCCCTATCCACAGTGATGCTTCAACTATAAAATAAAATGGGAACAACCTCAATTTTAATACATCCTACTTAACCCCTGAAATATTATAATCTGTGCAAATCCCGAGAAAATTTATACGGTGCATGCTTTCTTTATCCTCACCTGCACCTAAAAATACACCCTTCAAATTCAATAATTGGATCACAACACTAGTGATATCAAACTTTACATTACATTAGATTAGCCTAATGTTAAGTTTGATATCACTAGTGCTATGTTCCAATTGTTATAGCATGATCCAACAATAGAATAGTACTTGCTTTGTTGCCCAATGTAAATTAGCCTAATGTAATGTTTGATATCACTAGTGCTATTCTGTTATTGGATCATGCAAGTATTATAAATATGTCTTATCTACAACTAGGTTAGCTCAAAGATAAATTTCACTCTTTATCGAGTAAGACTCAGGGTGTTGCCTTGTTACCCTATGATACGACCTTAGTTAAACTTTTTGGTCTAGGATCAAGATATAAGATGAGATATAGGGGATAAAATATAGAGGTAGAAATATCAAATAATTATTTAATCTTCTTTTTCCAATTACAAACTCCTTGGTGATCAAATTAATGTGAATACAGGCTATCTCAAGTGTCTGTAGCTGTTATGAGATTAATTACAGAAAAGAAGAATTATTATACATGAAAAAAACCTAGAACAATTGAGTCTCACACGAAGAATACATAAAAACAATTGCAGGAGAATAAGATGAAAAAATTCCAAAGTCTTTAATTCAATAAACCCTAAAATCTCAAGAACAATTGTAAAAGTATTGTAATAATATGTAAAAGGAAGTAAAGGGGCATTCAAGAGTGTAACATAATAAAAGATATACCCTAGGGTATTTATTGTATCTTAAAATAAAAGAAAATCATATTATAAATAAGAAAGATAATGTTAAGTCGACAGTCGATATGACAAAGTCTTCATTCGTATCGGCTCGATACAATTTGTACCCTACCTTATCATATTTGTTTCAGTGTCTGATCTTGCCACGACTTTAACTTTTTTTTCGGCATACAACATCTCTATGCAAGTCGTAGTTGAGTGTACGACTTATGACCTCAACTCATATCTACCAGGGACTTTAGTGTTTCCCAGGTTTGGACACTGGTTTGTATAAGACATACCTATATGAGTAATACTCAGAATATCGACTCATATTTCTTTTACACTTTAAGTCCTTGATGGTACCTTAGGTTCTATTATTCTTACAAATTCCATATATGACTCTTATTCTTGCTTACGATTGGATTATTGAGTTGTACCTTGCTCATACTTGGCTTTTTTATTTGGATTTTTGTTCAGTTACTCATACAATTTAGTATACAAGTCGTATCTACTGGTTATAACTCATGAGATGACTTGTATATTAATCAAAGATGGCCCTTTTCAGGACTCTTTCTTCTCTTTTTGTTCCAATATTGTCTTAGATCTATTTTACTTGCAATTCACACCAAAGTGCATCATATCTAATAAAACAACCTATGTTCATGCATAAGTTTGTGGTTTTAAGAATCAAAAGTGTCGTGTTTCCATGCCACATTAGTAGTGTGCAGAAGTGTGGTATAAGTAACAAACACGTGGTAGTTAGTAGAAAGCTGTCGACTGAGCTCTAAAGATAAATCTAATATATGTAACATATAAATAGAGTATAAACTACACCCAATATTCAGCAACCACATAAATAACCAAAACGATAATAAGGATAACTTATCCTATTCATGTCCAAGAAACTAACATAATAACACTAAGGATATTTCAAGGATGAACTATCCTATTCCTGCCATACTTAGAAATCTCAACACTATATTGTATATCCTTAGAAATTATATGAATAAAAGATGAAAGAAGATTATATAACAATATACATGGCTAAGGAATGAATCTATAATACGCACAAGGGAAGAAAGGGATATGCGATTAAACCATTGCTTCATATACCTAAACATACATATATATATAGAGGGATATGTGATAACACCATATAAACATATAGTTAGACATATATATGTATATATATTTATATATATATATATAGTCATAAGATCAACTCAAGACACAACTTAGGCAATCATATCTTCACTTTAAGGACTCATTATAACCCTATCATGATTTAGTACAAATATACGCAGGGTTTCTAATTCATTTATCTCATCATGAATTAATAATGCATAATAATGAAATCATAAGATAGAAAAGACTAGAATCACACGTCAAATCTCGATACTGATCAACGACCAATTTGTCATAATTAGAGATAACAATAATCATAATAATGATAATAACAATATCAATAATAGAAGGATAATCGACTAGTCTAGAAAACCAAATACTTACCATCGCATATGCTAACGACCACCAACCAAGGCTCGGAGGGTGTAATCAGCATAGAACAAAATAAGGCATATTCATAACCCATATTTATACAACCATCCCATACAGGATGATATGCATAGATGCATACTCATGATAGATAGTGCACATGCGAGAGAATGCAAGTTACAAAATCAATATCACAATCTCGTCATCGTAACGATCTCCATCATAATCAACCTTTAGCATTACCGAGAATATATATATATATAGTTGCCATACCTAGGTATAGTCGTACTCGAACTGGTAGATGTACATATTGGCACATTAATAAAATTATCCTCCATTATTATTTGGTAATAATATTATCAACACAATATTTTTTGGCCTTTTCAGGTGTCATTACATCATCATAGCATCCTCTGGCCTTGTCAGGTATCATTATATATTTATAAAATCCTTTGTCCTTACCTATTATCATCATATAATTATAACATCCTTTGGACTTATTGGGTATCATCACATAATAGTATCCCAGTAAATGTCAATAAGAGCGATCCCATAAGGGATATAGTAAATAACAAGCCCCTTAGGGGCTAATGAAAAGAACAAGCCCAACGAGGTCTAAATTAAATAATGATTAAGTAGAAAGCCAGGTAAATTGTAATACCATAATTCTACTGGCCATCATCAGTATCACCTTATTTATAAGCATATATAGAATAGGTTCATGGACTCATGTTGTGGCTAAAAGAGTGTAAGTTTATAAATCCATTACATAGAGTGATCTTCTGGACTAATTCATTGTGTAGTGTTGAAAGGGTCGGAGTATTTCATACCCAAAATAATTAGTAGAATCAAATCATAGATTGAAACTTATCCCGGACAATTCTTTAAAACTTAATCATTCTTATCTTTTACATATAAATTATTCATGCTAGTGTTCACCCCCTAACCATCTCTAAATGTTTCATCTAATGTGATGTATGCTCAAAAGCAACTTCTACTTTTCCTATGTATATTTTGTTTGATCATCTCAGTTCGTTAGTGTTTGGTGGTAATGTGGTGAACTTCTATTCCTCTAAAATACAGAGTCATTTCATCAGTTTCTTTACATAATTTAGAAGTGAAGAGTTCACATTTACATTGTCATTGTAAGAGTTAGGGCCATGTCCCAAAATTTTGTTGATAATCATTTGATAGAGTCTTTGTTTAGACTACTGTGGACTTGGGATGGTTTGATATGATTTGGTTTTATTTGATTTATCTTGGTTATAGACTATTATAATGTCTTTAAGATTGAATTTTCTTATATTATTATACGTTTGGAATTCGTTCTACATTAGGTGTACGGTGGCTATTTGATTGGGTATTATCAGTGGTTTCCAGCTCTTGTTGGACTTGAGACAACCATCACAGCTTGACCCTAGTTTGAGTCATGACAATATGGTATTTGACCACTACGTTAATGGTCAATTAGGTGTCCTAAAATTATTATCGAGTAGAGTCTCTTTAATGGCTTGTAGTGCCATACTTATAAGGGATAGGCTACAATGTATTTAAGATTTTTTTCCTTTCTTATTTTGGGTTGTAGTGTCTATGGTCTTGGATTCCTCTAATTCTCACTTGCTCGTATTTCAGATCATGCCTCCCAAATAGTCTGAAGCTCATGAAAAATCCTCTATCCCACTGAAGGAAAACATTTATTGGGATCGCCATGATTATAGGGTTCAGACTCATTCTATGGGTCCATTTTCTAATTGCGCTCTTTGATTTCCACCGATCCCCTCTAGTCCTCTTCGAGCTCTTCGGGATAATGTGTTAATTAATGAATTTTTTCCTGTCTATTTATTTATTGGCTCAATTGGTAGCTTCTCAATATGAGCATGCTGCTTTTCTTACTCCATGTTCTGAGGCCATAAAAGTTGGATATTTTTTGAGGTTGAGCCCTCATGTGTTGACCAGTGTTAAAGTTTAGGAGGATCCTAAAGGTTTTCCCAATAATATGGAGAAGATCTTTTGGGTTATGCATGCTTCTAATATGTAGTATGTAGAATCTATAGCCTTTCAGTTGAATGATATAGCATACAATTGGTGTGAGGAATGGGAATAGTCTAGGGGTCATGATGCTGTATTTGTACTATGGGTTTATTTCTCTAGTATTTTACTAGACTGCTTCTTTCCTAAAGAGTTGAGGGAGGAAAAATTAGAAGATTTTGTTTATCTAAAGTAAGGTAGGATGATTGTAAAGGATCATGCCTTCAAATTCTAACAGTTGTCCCAATATGTGACATGCCCAAATTGTACCTCTCTTCTGATAGAGTAAGCGGTCGTTGTCAAATATAAAAGACAAAATAGTTTGGGGTCGAATCCCACAAGGAATATGTTGTTAATCAAGCCTATTTGTAATTCAATTGACTAATAGCTAATAGATTCCTATGAATGGGGGCGGGGGGTTTTAGAGTCCAAAAAATGTTATTGTTCACTTCATTTTAGTAACTTGCAACCAAGATTTCAATGTTTCAAATTAATTTTATGGAAAAACCAGAGTTGTGTTCACTATAAGTATTGAAACTTGATGTACATTAGTTGTAACTTAAGATTCTCATGACATGTAGGAACAACAGATTATCATTATCAATTCTGTATCTAAATATCTCTCAACCTATTTAGATATTAGATTACCTAAATTTCTCAAACTTAGGAAATTCTTATACTTAACTTGATCTTATCTCAAGGTAATTAACCATATTACAAAATTAATAATTTTATGCAAAATTTAATTCTTCCAAATACCCATTGATAATTCACTTCCTATTAAATCGATTTCTTAATTCAAGCAAACCAATCATAAGGTTTAATCTATTATTTCAATAAATGGATAATATGGACAATACAAGAATTATCAAGTTCCTAATATCTTTTGAATCGTAATCAACTAATGAATTCACAAGGCCAAACTCATAGATCCCACAACTCTGATTAAAGGAAATATTTCCTCATGATATACAAAGAAACAATATATGTAAGATTTATAATTCAAAAATAGTTAACTTAAAAATGATGAAAAATGTAATATTGTTCTTCATTCCCAATCACAAGAGAAATCCAAAACCAAAATAATAATCCCAAAAGCATAATTTGAAAATTCAGAGAGAAAGTATGAAAACTAGCTCTTTGGTACAAGTTCAAGATGCTTATAGAAACCTAGGATTTTCCTATAAATAGTACAAATCTTTTCTAATTTGAAATTCAAATTCAAGATTTTCCGCCTTACAGTTGACGATATGATCTGACGGCGTATGACTTAGTTGGTGACCAATCAGACCAGGTCGTCAACTATTCTTCCCCTTTCTTTCTTTCTGCATACAGCTAACGACCAGTCCTGATGACCTATCACATAGTTGCCGGCCTATTAGAACAGGTCATCAACTATTCTTTCGTTGTCTTTTTATCTGCTTACAGCTGACGGCCAACCCGATGACCTATCATATAGTTGACGATCTATCATACTGGGTCGTCTACTATTCCTTCCTTTCCTTAAAATCTGTCTATGGGTGATGGCCAAGTTTGATGACTTATAAGATGGTTGACGACCTATCAGACAGGTCGTCAACTATGATCTTCTACTCTACTTTGATCAAAACTTGTTCTTCCTGATGTAATTATCAAAAAATTTATGCATCTTGACTTCCCTGCAATATTACATGAAATAAAAGAAAAATAACAATGGTTACTTAGGAACATACAATTATTCCGAGTTAAAATCCCTTAATGTCTTACACAAACCTAGCACATCAACACCCTTAACTTAAGATACTTGCTTATCCTTATACTACTAATACAACATTATGCACACAATCACAACAACAAGGTAACGAGTAGCATTTGCTTCCATTATTTTGTACCCATAAGAAAGAAAGTGTGATCTTTTCATGCAAAGCAACATTTAGAGTCCATATCATCTCCAAAGTTCAAAGACATAAAATAGTACTTAAACTTAGAGTAGTCAATAAAATATTTAGCATGTTTTGCAACTATTCATATGACCTCACATAGAAGAAATAGGTTCCTGACTCCACACATTTCTTTATACTTATAGGAACAACACACTACAACGCTCACTCTCTGAATGAAGGTTCAAATTGTGCAATTACAATACCATAAGCTTGACCTTACCCATCAGATTGGGTCATATAATAATCAGGCTAAGCTTAGTACATGTCTTTCTTTGCTTAAAATGAAGGATTAAGTGCGGGAAAGGTTGATTTGGGCTTGGTGACATAGCTTCTCTTTGAGCAATTTCACAATTTTAGCTACAACCACTTATTCCTTTACATTCTTCTCCAAAACACTTTTCATCCTTCTCAGCAATTAAACTCAGGACCTTTTTATTTCTGCACCACTTTATATATATATATATACACACAAAAACTTTAACAACACTTACAACATATTTTGCTTCATCAGCCTTTCTAATGCAGCCATCCTCAACATAGGTGATTTTACAAAGTTGAAGTGTAATATGTCAAAATTGAAAGTTAGCTAAGATGAGTCTTAAATGAAAAATTAATGACGACTTGTTAAGTTGTTGTAACAAAGAAGGTATTGTACTGGCTAAAAAATGGATCAAAATTGGCTATCATATGTACCTAATGGTTGACTAATAAAAAATGTCATATGATACTTCTCAGCTGACTACTTGAGACCCTATAGAATGATTTAGGCCTATTCTAGATCAATTAACACAATAAAAACATATTCAAGACAAATATCACTCTATTATGGCATGGAATTGTGTGGAACTCACCAATTACTCAATAAAAACTCAAGCCCTAGTAGAAATGTTGCAAACTTTCAAAGACCAAAAATTGATTCCGTGTTCCAAGCAGTCAATCTCACAATCTAAAACTTTTTATGGGTACAATAGTTTTACAATAATTGACTCAAAATTAAACATGTAAACACAAACAAATAGACATAAACATATCGGTTCACTAAGTACTACTCAAGGGTATAGAACAAAGACAATACACCCTTGAGGTCGTAAGTACCTGTTCCCCCTTAAGTAAAAACATGCATTGTCCCCAACGAAAAAGCTCAAATAATAATAAAAAGAGATAGAAGATACCTACAGATCCTTAAGCTCATGAATCATTAACCACTGACTCTACTGCTACATAATTAGTGGGAACAATCTCATTCGTAGCATTAGGCTATGTTGACGCATTTAACACAGTGGTTGCTGGAGTAAAAACCCCCCCAACAGTCTCACCAATAGTCAACAAAGGCATACTAGCTTAAGCTCCCATAACTCTTGCTCTCCATCCTTTCTCAATTGGCTCACCCTCTACCATCGATTCTTGTAAAGGTTTTTCAGCTTCTTCTTATCTACCTTTTTTCGTGCTCTTCTCTTAGATCTTCTTTCTTCATCACTATCTCTTTTTTTTTCTTTCTTTTGTCTTTCTAGTATACCTTTTCTTTATTTTTGTCCAGTGGTTTCCTAGTGATGTAAATTAATGGCAGTTTTTCCTTAGATTCATCAGCTAAAAGATCTGAAAATATCACAATCTGGTGGCTCTGCAATGCCACAATATCAACATTATCCTTGTCCAAGAAAGCCTTGAAAACTTTAAGTTCAGGAACCAAAATCTCTCACAACCTTTTATTCACTTTATGCTCCATGTCATTAACGCATCCGTGTAGAGTAAAGAAAGGTTCAATGGCAGCCTTGATTCTCTTATCAATAGTTGACTAAAACTAATTAGCAAAAAGCTTCAATTGAGCCTCAAACCTCTTCCCTTGCTTAAACATATTCCTAAAATAATACGGCATCAATGCATACTCTAAAATTAGGGTAGCAACTACTGGATTTACTTCACTTGCAGGAACTGAAGCAGCCTGTGCAGAAGAGGTTGCTTGTAAAGATACATAAATTGACACATGTACATTCTATGTGGATCCATATGTAGTAGCAGTGATTTGAAATCCTTCAGACATGATCATATCACCCTCTACCTCAGTTTCTTTGTCTAAAACTAACATGGACAGATTCTCATCAAACTTGATAGGGTTGTGAGTTTCACTGGCAATGACCTCCTTATCCAAGTCTGTAACTTCTTACACATGAGACGCTTTACACAACCTTGTAATGAGACAAGGAAATGGGTATTCAATGTTGGGTTGTGTTGCTTAAATATTAATCTCATCAGTAATAATTTTGCCAAAGTTCAAAGGAAAGTTGGATATTAAACTTGCTACCAGAAATGCTCTATCTTCACCAATGATATTGTCTCCTACTATTAGAATTAGTCTTGATCTTACCACTTCCCACCAAAACTTTGCTTCTTAAGTCGATGATGCTTTAAAAATTCTTTTACTTGAATTATGTAGCCACTCGGGCTCTTTATTATCTATAACTTATGCTAACTAAGGGCGTTGATTTTCCTTATCTGCCATCTTGTGGTAGAACTCCTGCGAAGTAACTAGGGGAATGAATCATAGGCCATATAAAAATTGGATTATTATTCTGTTAGATAGATTGACCATCACACCACTCACTGGTTTTTGGTCCATATTAGGCATATCTCTAGGTCTTTCTATCTTTTTACATATGTTGTCCAAGGTTGCTTGGTAGTTCGCATGAAACTCCCTCACCACTATTGGACAGAATTATCACCTTCTTTTATTATCCACACTAATTCATATTCCTTGAATGGCCTATCTATCTTTGGGTACCTGTTCAATCGAGAGGTTATAATCTTCACCTCTTCACAAATAGGCCTCTTAAGACACTATCTTTTTATTGGTATGAACCCATCATGGTAGAGTCTTTTTTATTTGGAAACCTGTCATCTCACACTATCTTGTATGCTTGGATTCTTTCATTTTATTACATCCCCTCTCATATGAGAGTCTGCCTCCATTGGTTGCTTGGAAGAAGGTTTTTCTTATTAAGGTTGTTCAGAATTGGGTTGCTCCGAAGAAGTATGTTCAGATGAAAGGGGGTCATTTTCTTCAAAGTTGACTTCCTAAATCACCTTATCTTTAGGTTGAGAAAGAGGTTCAGCTATCCTAAGACTTTGCCTCATATGTCTTTGAAGTTGTGGCTCTTCTTGCTTACTTTTAGACTTATTTAAGAGTCTCCAGGTCAAGTTCTCATTGGTTACTTTATTGGTAGCTTTCTTTGACTTCCCCTTTGGTGGCATGATTAATTCTTCAACTAGTAAGAAGACAAGATTGGTTCTCATGTCCTTCTGGTTCATGGAATATACAACTAAGAACCTGTAAAAATAAAAAACAACTAAAAAACATAAAATTTAGGAAACTTACCTAAGAGTCAATTATCACAGATATACTCAATTGACAACCATATTCCTTGGAAATGATGCCAATATTTGATATGCCCAAATAACATCTATCTTATGAGAGAGTAAGTGGTCATCGTCAAATATACAACCCAACTATGTTGGGGTCGAATCCCATTGCGAATATGGTGTTAATGAAGCCAATTTGTAATTTAAGTGACTAATAGCTAATAGCTTCCTATGAATGCGGGGTTTTAGAGTTTAAATAAATGTCACTGCTCACTACGTTTTAGTAACTTGTATCCATGATTTTAATGTTTCAAATTAATATTGTGGAAGAACCAAAGTTGAGTTCACTATGACTATTGACACTTGATGTACATGTGTAAATTAAAATTCTCATGACATGTAGGGATAACTGATTATCATTATGGATGCTCTATTTAAATGTCTCGCGACTTATTTAGATATTAGATACCTAATTTTCTCAAACTTAGGAATCCTTATACTTTACATGATCTTATCTCGAGTTAAGTAACCTTATTACTGCATTTATCCTTGAATGGAAATATAATGCTTCCAAATACCCATAGATAATTCACTTCCTATTAAATCTATTTATTGAATCAAGCAAACCAATCGTAAGGTTTAATCTATTATTTGCAAGCAATAGATGATATGCACAACATAAGAATTATCAAGAGCTTCCTAATATCTTTTGAATCTTAATCAACTAATGAATTCACAAGGACAAACTCATCGATCCCACAACTCGGGTTAAAGGAATTAGTTTTGCATGATATAAAAAGAAACAATATATGTAAGATTCATAATTCAGAAATAGTTAACTTACAAATGATGAAAAACTAATATTGTTCTTCTTTCCCAATCACAAGAGGAATCCAAAACCAAAATAATAATCCCAAAAGATTAATAAAAAAAATTCAGAAAGAAAGTATAAAAAATGGTTGTTCGGAATAAGTTAAAGATGCTTATGGAAACCTAGGATTTTATTATTAATAGTCTATATCTTTTCTTATTTGAATTTCAAATTCTAGATTTTCTGCCTTACAGATGACGACATGATCTGACGGTGTATCACAAAGTTGACGACCTATCAGACTAGGTCGTCAAATATTTTCCCTTTTCTTGCTTTCTTCTTACAGCTGACAATGAGGCCTGATGACCTATCACATTGTTGATGGCCTGTCAGAATAGGTCTTCAACTATTCTTCCCTTTTCTTGTTATCTGCTTATAGCTGATGACCAAGACTGACGACCTATACTATAGTTGATGGCCTATCACACCAGGTCATCAACTATTTCTTCCATTCGTTTAAATCTGTCTATGGGTAACAGCCAAGTCTGACGACTTATCAGATGGTTGACAAACTATCAGACAGGTCATTAACTAAGATCTTCTACTCTACTTTGTTCAAAACTTGTTCTTCATAATGTAATTATCATAGTTTTCCATGCCTCTTGACTTCCCTGCAATATCATATGAAATACAATAAAAAACGACAATAGTTACATAAGAACTTACAATTATTTTGAGTTAAAAACCTTAAATGTGCTGACACAAATATAGCACATTAATATGCTCCTGAGTTAGTGTCTATCATAAGGGATATAATTAGGAAATTCACATCTGGGTTGTCCCATGATTTAATTCTAGATAGAAAGGCTACCTTGTTGAACGAGGATATAGACATCTCCAGATTGGTTATGTATATAGAGTACGTTGATAAAGAGAAGACAAAGCAGGTAGAGAAAGGTCAAAAATAGAATAACAAACTTAGATTTTTTGATCAAATTGGAGGTTGGCAACAACATGGTAGAGGTGGTGGAAAGTGGTCTAAGAAGAAATGAGGGAGTTCTGGCTTCTCCTCTATGGCTAGTGATCCTTATCCGAAGAGTTTGGGTGATTATTTTTCCTATCATAATAGTGATTTAGGGAAAAGAGTTCCTAATCTTCGGCTAGTAGGACTCACTCAACTTCATCATATCCTCATTGTAGATTCTGAGGGTAGGTACACCATGGGTTTTATGAACAAGGGAGGAAAAAGTGTTTCAAAATATGATCAGACCGGTAATGTGAAGAGGGATTGTACTTCTAAATTGATTCAGGGGAGAACAAGATTCATGTTGCTTCTTCATCACTCTACTACACCAAAGAGTGTTGCTTTTACTTTTGGTACTGGCATTAGATGAAATTACTTATATGCTCTAGCTACTCACTAGGACTCTAACGTATGTCCTAACGTTGTTACAGGTATATTATGACTCTTTTCTTTTGATACATATTTCTTAATTTATACAGGGTCTACACTTTCTTATGTGACCTACTTGTAGCTGTGCATTTTTCTTAAGTCCCTAGTGTATCCCCGATTCCTTTTCTATTTCAACCACGATGGGTGACTATTTGGTTACTAGAAGAGTCTAGATGGGTTTTGTGGTGTCTTTTGTGTAATGCCACAAATCTGGTATCCGAAATACTACACGGTGCTCATGATCCAAAAGAACAACAAGCTAACCCATGACTGATATATGTACCTATATACTACATAATATACTGTATAATGCAGAAACATGAACTAAAAGGCCATAAGGTTCAAAACTGTAACATAAAATCTGATAAATCATAACATATGGATGGGGTATGAAATACCCAAAACAACTAGAATAAACTATCTAAAACGTGATAGTCTTGAAAGCCTCTAACTGGCTGAACTTGCTGAATAAAGAGTTAATGGGACATGTCCCCAACTAACTCCAACTACTGAAATAATGAGATAATAAAGTAATAATCATGTCTTCGAAGGATGAGGACTCACTGCTAATTGACTGCTGATATCTATAATCTTCTGACGCTCTGGAGCTCATGCTTCGGAACCTATGGTATAAAACACCATAGTACAAATGCGTTAGTACTTTGAATGTACTAGTATGCATGTGAGGTAGGATGAATGCAAATGATTTACATTCATGAACTATACTAACTAACTGGTTATCATGAACGTGAGATTACATCATGAATACATAGTAACTATAGTTGAGATTGTGAAAACATGAATTTACTGATAACTAACATGACTGATAACTGAGTTTTGATGACTGATATAAATGATAACATGAGTGAATGTATCTGACAGTCCTAAATCTGATGGAACTAGATGAGTTCTATATTGTATCTGCATTTATCGTTTCTGACAGTCCTACAATCTAAAGAACTATCTGAGTTCTTTTACTGATATTGATACTGAAACTATGGGAAGTAGTTATCTAACCGATATGCCCCTAATACACCATTATAGCTGAGTTGGGGTCCAATCTGTAACCCCAATTGGAAGGGTGTCAATATTGCGCCACTGGTAAGGACAATCTATAAGTAACCCTCATATAATAGGCAACTCTAGTGAGAATGATGGAAACCCTCATATAATAGGTTAAGCCACCTCATCTACCCTTATATAACAAGTTATGATGTCTCAACCTACGCTGGCTATGTAGTTCAGGAACACAATGATTGCTTCTAAGTATCATACCTTCATATAACAGGTGAGTTCCAATCCTTAGGTTCACTCAGTGCTAATTCCTACTCCCATCTGAATAGACACAGAACATGGATTACTAAAATAAACTAGACTAAATTAACTGAATTCCATTGACTAACTAAATAGTACTGAGATTATTGAATTACTGAGATTTCCTAAGTCACATGACTGACTGAGTTCTATGGATCATGACTTGATTGAGGGTATTATGAAAACATGATGCTAAATCTAGGCATACAACTATATTTTTTGGGTACAAGTACCCCCAGTACACGATAGAAGGAAACTGACAAGGCATGATATTCTTGAATACATGACCAACATCAACAATCCATAATATAATAATTGGAGATATTTCATGGGCATTTGATTATCATAGCTTGGTATGTGAATATAATAGCATGTATACGTAGCATAATTCCATAAGGCTAACTCATGAGAAATCCAACAAACAATTTCAATACATAAGAATAACATGGAAGTCATTTTGGATCACAATTTAGCTATAGTGCATAATTTCTATCCTACTAGGCATTTTATCAAACACCTTGCATGCACCCTTAGGGCATAGGCCTAATCATCAAATAGAAACTTTCTAAATAACTAAATTTTTGGATTTTATTCCCTTACTGATGTAGTTTAATGAAAAACACATAAATATTCCAACGTGGGAATCATGAAACAAGATAAACAAGGTTATAATCAACCCACAACATAAATATCATGATTTCCAATTTGAAATAGGGTTCTTGAGCTTTATGGATGAAAGGAATCCATAAATCAACATAATTCATACCTTATTTCTTTGTTTAGCAAAGATTGATGGAGAGAGTTTCATGAAATTGAATCCCCAATTGAAACCCTAGCTTGTTCTTGATAGAAAATTGAGAGAAACTAGTATATTTTGGGTGAATAATTATTAAATCTGTGTTAAAGGGATTAAATAGGAGTGGGAAATTGACCATTTTAACCTTGGACGCGTCTTTAATTTCATTGAAAATTCCCGAACTAGACCCCTGGCGTGACGCAGCGCATCGCGCCGTGTCACTGGATTTTTTCAATTGGGAAATTGGGGAATGGAACGATGCAGAGCCATCGCGTTGCCACTTTGTTTGCGACCTAGAAGTTTGGCGCGACATGCCACTATCACGGACCCCTACTAGAATTTGACAAATGCAATTTTACTCTTGTGGCGCGGTGCACCACTGACTAATATTATGCTATTTTACGATCAAAACTTGAAATATTCATAACTTCTTACATGGTTATCATATTTAGGCAAATTTTATATCGAGGGATAACTTATTGAATTTCTAAAAAGTGAAAATCTTAAAAATTCCCCATGGAATAAACAACATTCTTTTTAGAAGCTAATATTTTACATTCTTGTGATGAAATTTGTTAGGAAACTTTGGGGTATTACACGTTGGTGGTAGAGAAACTTGAGTAGATTTGAAAGAGTTTGACATGGTTGATGATTTTGATGTAATATTGTGGATGAACTTGTTGCAATGATGCTATGCCTTCTTAGATTGACGGATCCATAATATTATGTTTAAATTCCCTAATTAATTGGTCATTGAGTGTGAAAGGGGTGCTATAGTGCCAAGGGGAGGGTTATATCATACTTTAGGGCTCAGAAGTTTATTTCCAAAAGGTGTATCTATCATTTGGTCTAGGTTAAAGATTCTAACTCAAAGGGTCTTTTATTGCAATCCATTTCTATGTTTTGTGAATTTCTTAAAGTTTTTTCTGTGATATTCATGGTATCCTTCCTAATAGGGAGATTTTTTTTATGATTGGTCTTGTTTTGGACACCCGCCCTATCATTATGCCTCCTTATAAAATGGCTCTGACTTAGTTGAAGAAACTTAAGGAGCAGTTTAAAGACCTCATAGATAATGGGTTTATCCATCCTAGTGTGTCTCTATATAGTGTACTTATTTTGTTTGTGCATAAGAAGGATGGTACACTAAGGATGTGTGTTGATTACCGCCAGTTGAATAACATTACAGTGAAGAATAAGTATCCTCTTCCTTGGATTGTTCATTTGTTTAACTAGCTTTAGGGTGCTAGATATTTCTCTAATATTGATCTTAGGTCTTATTTTCATGAACTAATGATTAGGGAGTTGGATATCCCTAAGACTATCTTTCGAACCCGGTATAGTCTTTAGGAGTTCCTAATCATGTCATTTTGTTTGACTAATTCCCTAATGGAATACACGCACTTGATGAGTAGGGTTTTTCCTTAGTTTGAGAAATTGTTAATTATTATTTTTATAGATAATATTCTGGTGTATGCCAAGAGTGAGGCAAATAATGCCTATTGCCTCCATATCGTGTTACAAACCTTAAAAGAACAACAATTGTATGCCAAGTTTTTGAAGAGAAAATTCTTTTTGAAGGTTGTTACTTTTCTGGGTTTTGTCATTTCGTGTAAATAAATCATGGTGGATCCGCAAAAAGTGGTAGTGTTTAAGAAGTGGCCTAAACCTACTACTCTGACTAATAGTTATAGGTTCTTAGGCTTTGCCAGTAACTATAGGAGATTTGTGGAGAGTTTCTCGACTATAGATGCCCCATTTAATAAATTAACCCAGAAGTAGGTAAAGTTCTTATGGTGTAAGTCTTGTGAAAGGAGATTTGAGATATTGAAAGATAAGTTAACTTCAACTCCAGTTTTGACTCTTCCTAAAGTTTTTATTGTCTATTATGATGCGTCCCATATGGGACATGATTATGTGTTGATGCAGCATGGCAAGGTGGTGGCCTATGTTACTAGGCAATTGAAAGTTCATGAGAAGAATTACCTGACTCTTGATTGGAGTTGTGATGGGTGGTGCTCACATTAAGGATCTAGCATCACCATTTCTATGGAGTCATTATAGATATATTTTCTGATCATAAGAGCCTACCATATATGATAATGCTGAAAAGATAAATCTTAGGAAAATTAGGTGGCTTGTGTTGCTAAAGGACTACAACATGAGCCTCTATTACAACCCAAGTAATGCTAATGTAGTTGTTGATGCTCTTAGCAGGTTATCCATGGAAGTCTAGCTAATGTGGATGGCCATAAGTGGGAATCAGTGAAGGATATTCACTGTTTGGATAAACATGGGGTTGTCTTTTGGACTCTGAGGATGGTAGTTTATTTGTTTATCAGGTGGTGCAGTGATCTATTATAGCTGAGATAAAGGAGAAACAGTTACTGGATCCTATCTTAATGAAGATTAAGGTAGAGGTGGATCAACAAAAGTTGATGTTTTTGTAATTTGGGGCGATGGTATTTAAGGTACCTAGGAAGATTAGGTGTTCCCGACGTAGATAAATTATGAGAAAGGATCTTGGCTAAGGCTTATGGGTCGCATTACACTATTCATCCTAGTTTGATAAAGATGTATCATTATCTTAAGTAGATTTATTGGAGGAGTAACATAAAGCAGGATATGGCTAATTTTGTGGCTAAGTGCATAGTTTGTCAACAAGTGAAGGTTGAACACTTGAGGCTTGGTGTGTCGTCTTAGGAGATTGAGTTGCCTATATGGACATGGGAGATAATCAATATGGATTTCATTACCGACCTTCCTCAGTCTTGGAATTAGTTTGATTTAATTTGGATCATCGTAGATAGGATTACTAAGTCTTCTTAATTTACGCTAGTAAGGACTAATTATTAGGATGATGATTATGCCAAGTTATTTCTTGGAGCGACTTTGAAGTTTTAGGGTGCTCCAATTTTTATCTGTTTGAATTGTGGTACTCAGTTCTCATCACACTGTTGGTAATTGTTTCAGAGATGTTAGGGAACTAAAGAGAGCCTTAGTTCTGCATTTCACCCATTGAAAAATTGGCAAGTAGAAAGGATGGTTTAGGTCTTGAAAGATATGCTTCAGGCTTTTATTATTAACATTGATGGTAGTTCGGTCGAACATTTTCCTATCGTACAGTTTGCGTAATGATAGTTATCACTCTAGTATTGGTATGGCTCCTTTAGAGATTTCTTTGGAAAGAGGCGTTGTTCTCCTATTGGTTAGTATGATGTTGGTGAAATTGAGTTGTTTGGTCCTGACATAGTTTACCAGGCCATGGAGAAAGTTAAGGTGATTCAGATAGGCCTAAGACCACCGAAAGTCGCCAAAAGTCCTATGCAGATGTGAGGTGCAAGGAGTTACAATTTATAGTTAGTGATTGGGTATTCTTAAAGTTTTCTCCCATGAAGGGTGATGTGGTTTAGTAAGAATGAAAAGCTCAGTCCTCTTTATATTGGTCCATATATGGTTTTGAAGAGGGTCGGTAGCATTGCATATGATTTGGAGTTTCCTTCTAGTTTGAGCTCTATTAATTCAGTGTTTCATGTCTCGATGTTTATAAGTTGTGTGGGTGATCCTTCGTCGGTTGTCCCTTTTGAGGGGCTAAGTATTTTGGACTCCTTGTCTTATAAGGAATTCCTAGTTGAAATCTTGGATCAACAAGTTTGTCAGTTGCGGACGAAGGATGTTTCTTTGGTAAATTTCTTTGGAGAAACCACAAGGTTGAAGAAGCCACTTTAGAAGTCGAACAGTACATGAAGTCCAAGTATCCGTTGTTGTTCCCTATCCCAAAAAATTGTGCCTAATGTATGTATTATTCTTTACATCTTTATTTTTTTACTTTGTTAAAGAAAAAAGGGTGATTTCCTTGGCATCTTAGTTTTCTACCATGGTTAAAGGTAAGAGTAGAGGTATATGGAGTCAAATCATGTTTGTGTTGCCTTCACTCATCTTTCGAGGATGAATTATCCAAGTGGATGATAATGTATTGCCCCATGTTTTTTACCTTTGAAAATTCTTGATCTTTGGGGTTACTACTATGATAACGACTCATGGTGATGAGTCCTGAGATATAGTTATGGATTATAGGACCCTGTTTCTAACCAAATTAGAAGCTTAGTAGAAAAGCTTTGCTCTTAGTATGAGTGACTAACTATGAGCTGTGAGGATATGTTACGAGTCGTAGGTTCAAATCTTATGATGTCTAGTGTTCAATATATTTGGGTTCTATGTTTCTCATCACTAGACTTTACGAGTCGTAGAATCTCATTACAAGTGGGTTGGTGGAGTCATATGGTGGGCAGAGTATGGGGGTCCTAGTCACTGTCTTGGTTACGACTCGTGGTCATGAGTCGTAATGTGTGGTTATGAGTCAAGGGGTTGACTCATAACGAAAGACGTCTTTTTCTTGCTCGTAAGTTGACAGGCATTCTTGACATTTCCCCTCTTGCCCAACTTAAAACCCACATCTAATAGCTTCTTTAGGGAATCATTATTTATCATAAACACATCAAATACCCTCTTAAAGCACCCCCAAATCCTAAAGGTTAAGAACACTTAGGATTTTTATCGAGCTAATCAATTGAGGCTTTCTAGGGTGATAAGTCTCTTTACTTCTTGGTGATTAGGGCATGTTACTCTACCCTCATTGTTAATATTGTTAAATTATGTGATTTAAAGTATTGTTCATGAATTATTATGATGGTTTAGAAAGAGGGATTGTTTTTTTTTTAATTTTGAATTGAACAATGATCTCATGGTTTATATATGATCTTCATGTTTTAAATGTGGTTTTGAACTTATGGGTGCATAAGGATGGTGAATGAACTATGGGATTGTGATTTTCCCAAACTTGTAACTTTTGAAGTTGTTATGTCCCCAACCCCAAAACGGAAAATTAGTTTTAGTTATGAGAAATGTTTGAATTTTTTAAATTGAATTATTACACTATATAATGAGGTATTGGAAATGCAATGGTATGATTTAGTTAACAAAGGGAGTCGGTTTTCCCCAATGTGTATTAATGAACAAAGGGAGTTTTTCCTCCCCAAGTTAATGGAAATTGATTTGGCATGATGTGTTACCTTGCAAGTGTAGTTGGTAGGGCGATACAAACATTGTATGAATTAATGTGCAATGTGGTTAAATTAATGGGAATGTGTGATACTTGTTTTAATTCATCTTTAATAAGGGTTCTGTAGCTAAGTCCTAAAAGTTGAGGTCTGACTGACCGATACTATAAACCATATTTGCCGACACGGGGGTCAATGTGACAAGGGAGGTTCGAGTCACCCTTATTATTATTTCATGATTAGGGAGGTTCGAGTCCACCTTATTATTATTTCATGATTAAGGAGGTTCGAGTCCCTCTTAAATAATTATATGATTGGGTGCTTAAGTCACTTATGTATATATTGGTGAGTTCTGATAACGCTCAACTTACACCTCAAATAAGTGCAAGGAGGTTGCCATCAATATATTTACCCAACTTCGGAGTCGGGTCCGAATCCATAGGGAACATTGTGAGTGGCAATTTAACCAGTTCGAAACTATAGCTACAAGTTAAATTCAAATAAATAATAAGAAAAGAAAAAATAGTGTTTTTTATCAATCAAACAAATTCTAAGGTTTCAACATATTTTAGAACTCAAAACTTAGATTTCAATATTTAGAATCAATGATATAGAGAAACTAGGGTTGTGATCACTATTACTATCAATCTCCATTGAATAATAACTGTTCATGATTATCGTGATATGTGGGAAAAATAGATTATCCCTGCCGATGATACTATCTGGCTTATCTCTCTACCTCACCAGACAATTTATTATCTAATTCTCTCAAACATAGATAACTTATCTATTTCCAACCAGATGTTATCTCAGGTAGATTGATCCAGTTACGACATCAACCATTAAACAGAAGGTTGGTAGATTCTGAGTCCCTATTGATAATCCACGACCTCTAGTCTATTTCTCCGTTAGAAGCAAATAAAACCTAAGGCATAACCTAATGTTTGCAACCAATAGATTCAAGTTAAAACAACAGAATTTGAAGACGTTACCATAATCACTCAAACCCTAATCCAACTATTAAATCAATGAAATAATAATCATAGATCCCACAACCATAGTTCTGGGTTTTGAGTTGCTCATAAGATAGAAAGAGATAACAAATATTTAATTCATAACTTAAAGAAAGTGACCTTACAAAAGATGAAATTCAAAGTTGTTTCTCCTTCAAGTACAATAAGAATTTTCCACAAATAAATCAAAGGATGGAAAATTAAATTTCGAAGTTAAGAGACTAAGGAAAAGTAAAGTCGTCTTTGGAATAAGTTCCAGACGTTCCTAGATATCCAAGATGCCCCATGAAACCCCAAAAGTTGCTATTTATACCCGTACTTTAAGAAAAAATTTGAAATAAAAATTTCAGAATTTTTACTTTTTGTGACGCCATTTGTGATAGGCTATCACAAACCTGACGCCCTCCGTGATAGCCTATAACAACCTGACGCCCTCCGAGATAGCCTATCACAAATCTGACGACCTCCATTATAGCCTATCACAACCTGATGACCTCTGTTGTAGCCTATCACAAACCTGACGGCTTATCACAACATGTCGTCAGAAAATCTTCAATTTTCTTGTTCTCGGCTTAAACCTGACGACCTCCGTGATAGCCTATCACAAACCTGATAGCTTATCACGACATGTCGTCAGGAAATCTTCAGAAACTGTTCAAAACTAAATTTCTTGCATCTCTTCACCAAAAATCATCCATCTTGATGTAGATTTCATGTATTTCCATGCATCTTGGTTTTCCTACAAAATCATAAGAAATATCATAAAAAACACCAGTAGTTACTTAAGAACTTACAATTATTTTTAATTAAAAAGTCTTAAATGTTCTACAAAAATCTAGCACATCAACACCCTCAACTTGCAACAATTACTTGTCCTCAAGCAACTACATAACACCATATTACGATGCTTAACCAAGAGACACATAAGATACCTATGACAGTTGATTATCAAGTTTAGCTCGAAACACATTACCCTCTCCATTTTCAGTCACCTTAAACCCAACTGTGCATATCAATGAAGATCCACAATGTGACCCAAAGGATTCAAGATATGGCATCAATTCAGCAACAACAACCATGCATGTACCAATATTACACTATCTAAACAAGTTAATAGCTAGCAACCGATGTGCCCTTATAATAAAGAAGTCCCTCCTCACTCATATATGAACTCAATCATGTCAGTGAGAGGATGGTCAAGCGACACTCACTCCCAGAAATAAATTCCAATCAATGCATGTCAAATACCATATACCTGTCCTTATTTTCATTACCAAGGTGTCCAAACAGGTAAGTTAGGATCACTATAGGTCTTTTCTTTGGCTTGTAATGTAGGCTAAGGGCTGGTATGATATTCAATGGCATTTAGAGTGACTAAGCCTCCTTGGCACTACCTTAACTTTTGGGGTTCACTTATTATCCTTTTTCATCTTTTTCTCCTTTTCTTGATCACACATTATTCAGGATGGATGTGGCTTTTTCTTATTCTTCTTCCACACCACCCATCTTTTTATTATTTTTCACTTATTCTTTTTCTTTTATTCTACCTGTCTTCATACCCAGTTTACATCACGCACCACTATGATAGACACCCTCAAATTAGGTTGTTTACCTAAGTCTAGGTGCACAGTGTCCAAGGAGGACCAGGGCCAAAACAGGTCTATTATGATCTAAACGGAAATGTGATAGGTGTCATAGAAAGAAATGATCAATTCAGGCTCAAAATAGGGATCAAGAGATATCATGCATAAAGGGAAGGTCATTTAGGCAAAAAGTGACTTAAAAATCAAAACGGCCTATGATCCTTTCCTAACCCCTATCTTTCAACCAAGGTAAGACTAACCGGGCAAGTTCTGGATTTAACACATAAAGGGAACTAAGTAGTATCTCACACACACATGGAACAAAAGTGCATCACAAGCTACTACCTATCCGGTTCATGCAATTGTTAGTAGTGATTATCATGTCCCCAGTACTAATGCCATAAAAAGATTCACATTAGCCACATATAAATGCATATCACATAGTTATAAAATAGACCAACGAAGAGGTGTTGATCAGTCTTAAAAATCAACAAAAATATGTCAACTGCTCTAGATAGTTATTTTTCTCCAATTAACCATAAAACATCACAAAACAAACACAATAAGCCTAAACATACCGGCTCTACTAGGAACAAGACTCCGGGGAAAAGAGGCACGACAACAAAAACCCCAGGAGGACATCACACCCACAAGTAACCCCACCTTCAAATTAATATCATGCAGTGTTCCCAACGTGTCAATCCAAAACAAGAGAGTTAGAAACATACCTATGGCACCATGGGTGCAAAGATCTGATATCAATCACACAATAAAAATACAAACAACAAAATACCTTGGGTTGCCTCCCAAGAAACGCCTAATTTAGTGTCGCGGCATGACCCAACTCAGTTTTTTCCTCCATCTTGAGGATATGAACTTCACACCCAAATTAGAGTCCATCTTATTGCCTCACTCATAGGGAAGATTAAGGATCCGAGTAATGGATGATGCATGGTAAACAACTCAGCTTTAAAGTGAGGTGTGTTTTTTTATTGCTTATCAAGTGTAAAATAAAGAATATAGGATTGTTGTTCCTCATCTTCACAGTCTTCCACTATTTTAGATGATTCCACAGAAAAGATATCATCTAAACATAATGTGGAAAAATGCTTCGAGTGTGTCCTAACAAATCCTTCTTCTAAATTTATATTATCCTCTACACACTCACTTTTATTCATATTCTCAACATGTTTTCTTTGAATTGGGCTAGAGTATTCATAAGAGGTTGGCTTGACTTCTTCTTTTGCCTCTAGCACCATTGCCTCAATCTTGGAATCATCCTTCATGGTTGGCTCTGTTGGTTGGGAAATCTCCAAGGGTTGATCAACGTCAAGCTCATCATCAGTATAGAAATATTGCTCTACATCGTCACACTCTTCCATTATTTTAAATGATTCCACAGACAAGATATCATCTAAACATAATGTAGAAAAGTGTTTTGGATGATTGAACTCGATATGCATCTCTTCTATTCTTTCTCTTCCCTCGTTAAATACCCTAATGTCTTGACATATGTCACATATGGTATCATTCATTGTATCTATACGATCCAACATTTGTTGAACCATAGCTTCAATGTCACTCTTTCCAGTGTTGTGTTCTTCTTTTTCTTGACCATAAGACCTGTCATACTCATAAGAAGAACTAGAACCTGGGTCGGCGCAATAGGGGGAGGGGGCATTTGGGAAATCACTCCAATGTCCATCTTGACCATCACATAAAGATCAATTATACTCCCAGTAGGATGGAGATGGTGCACACATCTCTCTCTGGGGAGCATATCTACAATCTTTCCAAAAGTAGGGTCCATCACAATACGGACATGGATCATCTAGATAAGATTTCCAACCATCAAACTTACATTCATTCCATGATGCCATAGTAAGAAATAAACAAGAATAAAGAAAATCTACCTAACACAAGAAATAAAGGAAATCAAAAAAAATATTTACAAGTTTGAATTAAAGCAAGTAAGCTAAAATTCCAAACTAACTCAATACTACAAATTGTTCCCCGGCAACGGCTCCATTTTTTATAACACCTAACTTACACCTAAAATAAGTGCAAGGTGGTCGTCATAAATATATTTACCCAACTATGGAGTCAGGGTCGAATCCACAGGGAACATTGTAAGTTGCGATTAAACTAGTTCGAAATTATAGCTACAAGTTAAATTCAAATAAATAATACGAAAAGACAAAATAAGGGTTTTTATCAATCAAACAAATCTAACTTTTCAACTTATTTTAGAACTCAAAAATTAGATTTCAATATTTCGAATCAATGATATAGAGAAAGTAGGGTTGTGATCATTATGACTATTAATCTCCATTGAATAATAACCGTTCATGATTATCGTGATAGGTAGGAACAACAGATTATCTCTGCCGATGAGACTACCTGACTTATCTCTCAACCTCACCAGACAATTTATTATCTAATTCTCTCAAACTTAGATAACTTATCTATTTCCAACCGGATGTTATCTTATGTAGATTGATCCAGTTACGACATCAATCATTAAATAGAAGGTTGGTAGCTTCTGAGTCCCTGTTGATAATCCATGACCTCTAGTATATTTCTCCGTTATAAGTAAATAAAACCTAAGGCATAACCTAATATTTGCAATCATAGATTCAAGTTAAAACAATAGAATTTCAAGACGTTCCTACAATTACTCAAACCCTAATCCAACTATTAAATCAATGAAATAATAATCATAGATCCCACAACCCTAGATGTGGGTTTTTAGTTTCACATAAGATAGAAAGAGATAACAAATATTTAATTCATAACTTAAAACAAGTGAACTTACAAAAGATGAAATTCAAAGTTGTTTCTCCTTCAAGTACAATAAGAATTTCCCACAACTAAATCAAAGGATGAAAAATTAAATTTCTAAGTTAAGAGACTAAAGAAAAGTAAATTTATCTTTGGAATAAATTCCAGACATTCCTAGATGTCTAAGATGCCCCATGAAACCATAAAATTTTCTATTTATACCCGTACTTTAAGGAAAAAATTTGAAATAAAGATTTTATAATTTTTACTTTTTGTGACATCATTTGTGATAGGCTATCACAAACCTGACACCCTCCGTGATAGCCTATCATAACATGACGCCCTCAGTGATAGACTATAACAAATTTGACGACCTCCATGATAGCCTATCATAGCATGACGACCTCCGTGATAGCCTATCATAAACCTGACGACTTGTCACAACATGTTGTCAGAAAATCATCAATTTTCTTGTTCTCTGCCTAAACCTGACGAACTTAATTATATCCTATCACAAACTTGATAGCTTATCACGACATGTCGTTAGGAAATCTTCAGAAACTTTTCAAAACTAAATTTCTTGCATCTTTTCACCAAAAATTATCCTTGTTGATGTAGATTTCATGTATTTCCATGCATCTTGGTTTTCCTACAAAATCATAAGAAATATCATCAAAAAAACCAGTAGTTACTTAAGAAAATTCAATTATTTTTAGTTAAAAAGTCTTAAATGTTCTACAAAAATCTAGCACATCAAGTTTGAGTCCCCCATGTGCATATAAATGAGATTAATCGCCTATTCATATGGTTACATACACTGGGGCCCAACAACAAGGTGATAGGTAGGCTAAATATAAAGGGTTTACATGCATGAACTATACTAACTAATTGGATAACATGAACGTGAGATTACATCATGAATACATAGTAACTATAACTGAGATTGTGATAACATGAATTTATTGATAACTAATATGATTGATAATAGAGTTCTAATGACTAATATAACTGATAACATGAGTGAATGTATCTGACCGTCCTAAATCTGATGGAACTAGATGAGTTTTGTACGGTATCTGAGTTGACTGTTTCTGACAGTCCTACATCTAAAGAATTATCTGAGTTCTTTTACTGATATTGATACTGAAACTGTGGGAAGTAGTTATCTAACCGATATGCCCCTAATACGCCATTATAGCTGAGTTGGGGTCCAATCTGTAACCCCAATTAGAAGGGTGTCAATATTGAGCCACTAGTAAGGAAAATCTGTAAGTAACCCTTATTTAATAGGCAACTCTAGTGAGAATGGTGGAAACCCTCATATAACAGGTTAATCCACCTCATCTACCCTCATATAACAAGCTATTATATCTCAACCTACACTGGCTATGTAGTTCAGGAACACAATGATTGTTTCTAAGTATCATACCTTCATATAATAGGTGAGTTCCAATCCTTGGGTTCACTCGGTGCTAATTCCTACTCCCATCTGAATAGACACATAACATGGATTACTAAAATGAACTGGACTGAATTAACAGAATTCTGTTAACTAATAGAATAGTACTAAGATTGCTGAATTACTAAAATTTCCTAAGTTACATGACTGACTGAGTTCTATGGATCATGACTTGATTGAGGATATTATGAAAACATGATGCTAAATCTAGGCATACAACTATATTGTTTGGGTACAAGTACCCCCAACACATGATAGAAGAAAACTGACAAGGCATGACATTCTTGAATACATGACCAGCATCAACAATCCATAATACAATAATTGGAGATATTTCATGGGCATTTGGTTATATAGCTTGGTACGTGAATAAGATAGCATGTATATGTAGCATAATTACATAAGGCTAACTCATGAGCAATCCAAAAAACAATTTCAATACATAAGAATAATATGGAAGACATTTTGGATCACAATTTAGCAATAGTGCATAATTTCTATCCTGCTAGGAATTTTATCAAACACCTTGAATGCACCCTTACGACATAGGCCTAATCATCAAATAGACACTTTATAAATAACTAAATTTTTGGATTTTATTCTCTTACTAATGTAGTTTCATGAAAAACACATAAATATTCCAATGTGGGAATCATATAACAAGATAAACATGGTTACAATCAACCCATAACATAAATATCATGATTTACAATTTGAAATAGGGTTCTTGAGCTTTATGGATGAAAGGAATCCATAAATCAACGCATACGTTAGTTCTTGGTTTAGCGAAGATTGACGTAGAGACTTTCGTGAAATTGAATCCCCAATTGAAACCCTAGCTTGTTCTTGATAGAAAATTGAGAGAAAGTAGTATATTTTGGGTGAAGAATTGCTAAATTAGGTGTTAAATCGCTTAAATTGGGGTGGGAAATTGACCCTTTTAAATCTGTATGTGTCTTTCATTTCATTAAAAATTATTGAACTGGACCACTGGCATGAAATTTGACAATTGGGAAATAGGGGAATGGCACGACGCGGAGCCATCGCGTTGCCACTTCGTTTATGACCTAGTAGTTTGGCGCGACACGCCACTATCATGGACCCCTACTGGAATTTGACAAATGTCATTTTACTCTTATGGCGCGGCGCGCCACTGTCTAATATGGTGCTATTTTACTATGTGAACTTGAAATAGTCATAACTTCTTACCTGGTTATCGAATTTAAGAAAATTTTATATCGATGGATAGCTTATTCAATTTCCAACATGAAAAAAAGAGAAAATCTTAAAAATTCTCCATGGAATAAACTTCATTATTTTTAGAAGATAATACTTTAATTCTTAAGAAGAAATTAGTTAGGAAACTTTGGGGTATTACATGTTGGTGGTAGAGAATCTTGAGTAGATTTGATAGAGTTTGACATGGTTGATTTTGATGTCATATTTGGGATGAACTGGTTTCACTCATGCTATGCTTGCTTAGATCGACGAATCCATAATATTATGTTTAAATTCCCTAATTAGCTGGTCATTGATTGTGAAAGGGGTGATATAGTGCCAATGGGTGGTTTATATCATATTTTATGGCTCGAAAGTTGATTTCCAAGAGGTGTCTCTATCATTTGTTCTAGGTTAAAGATTCTAACTAAAAGGGTCTTTTATTCCAATCCATTTCTATGGTTAGTGAATTTCTCAAAGTTTTTCTGATGATATTCATGGTATCCCTCCTAATAGGGAGATTTTTTTTATGATTGGTCTTGTTTTGGATAGTCTCCCTATCATTATCCCTCCTTGTAAAATGGCTATGACTTAGTTGAAGGAACTTAAAGAGCAGTTTAAAGACCTCCTAGATAATGGTATTATCCATCCTAGTATGTCTCTATATGGTGTACTTATTTTGTTCATGCATAATAAGGATGGTTCCTCAAGGATGTGTATTGATTAGCGCCACTTTAATAACATTATAGTGAAGAATAAGTATCCTCTTTCTTGGATTGTTGATTTGTTTGACTATCTTAGGGTGCTAGATATTTTTCTAAGATTGATCTTAGGTCTTGTTATCATGAACTAATGATTAGGGAGTTTGATATCCCAAAGAGTGTCTTTCGAACCTGGTATGGTCTTTATGAGTTCCTAATCATGTCCTTTTGTTTGACTAATACCCCAATGGAATTCACATACTTGATGAGTAGGGTTTTCCCTTAGTTTATGGAATTGTTAATTATTGTTTTTATAGATGATATTCTGGTGTATGCCAAGAGTGAGGCAGAAAATGCCTATTGCCTCCATATCGTGTTACAAACCTTAAAAGATCAACAATTATATGCCAAGTTTTTAAAGAGAAAATTCTTGTTGAAGGTTGTTACTTTTCTGGGTTATGTCATTTCACGTAAATAAATCATGGTGGATCCATAAAAAGTTACAGTGTTTAAGAAGTGGCCGAGACCTACGACTCCGACTAATAGTTAGAGGTTCTTAGGTTTTGTCAGTTACTGTAGGAGATTTGTGAAGAGTTTGTCGACTATAGCTTCCCCATTTAATAAATTGACCCAGAAGTAGGTGATGTTCTTATGGTATAAGGCTTGTGAAAGGAGATTTGAGATGTTGAAAGATAAATTAATTTCAACTCTAGTTTTAACTCTTTCTAAAGTTATTGTTGTCTATTATGATGCATCTCATGTGGGACATGGTTATGTGTTGATTCAACATGGCAAGGTGGTGGCCTATGTTACTAGGAAATTGAAAGTTCATGAGAAGAATTACCCAACTCATGATTGGAAGTTGTTATGTGTGGTGCTCACATTAAAGATCTAGTATCACCATTTTTATGGAGTTATTTTAGTTATTTTGTCTAATCATAAGAGCCTACAATATATGATAATGCTGAAAAGCTGAATCTTAGGAAAATGAGGTGGCTTGTGTTGCTAAACAACTACGACATGAGTCTCTATTACAACCTAAGTTATGCTAATATAGTTGTTGATACTCTTAGTAGGTTATCCGTAAGAGTCTAGCTAATGTGGATGGGCACAAGTGGGAATCAATAAAGGATATTCACTATTTGGCTGAACATGGGGTTGTCTTTTGGACTTTGAGGACAATAATGTGTTTGTTTATCAGGTGGTACAGTCATATCTTGTAGATGAGATAAAGAAGAAGCAATTACTGGATCCCATCTTGATGCAGATTAAGGAAGATGTGGATCAATAAAAGTTGATGTTTTTATAATTTGTGGCTATGGTATTTGAGGTACCTAGGAAGACTAGGTGTTCCCGACGTAGATGAATTATGAGAAAGGATCTTGGCTAAGGCTCATGGGTCAGATTACACTATTTATGCTAATTTGATAAAGATGTATCATGATCTTAAGTAGATCTATTAGAGAAATAACATAAAGAGGGATATGGCTAATTTTGTGGCTAAGTGCATAGTGTGTCAACAAGTGAAGGTCGAAAACTTGGGGCTTGGTGTTTTATCTTAGGAGATTGAGTTGCCTATATGGACATGGGAGATAATCAATATGGATTTCATTAGCAACCTTCCTTGGTCTTGGAATCAGTTTCATTTAATTTGGATCATCGTGGATAGGATTATTAAGTCTTCTC
Organism: Capsicum pubescens; assembly: GCA_030864215.1. Taxonomy (NCBI): domain Eukaryota; kingdom Viridiplantae; phylum Streptophyta; class Magnoliopsida; order Solanales; family Solanaceae; genus Capsicum; species Capsicum pubescens. The sequence goes on from CM061541.1 coordinate 156,805,264, forward strand.
AATTTATGCCTGTAAGGACTAATTATTAGGCTAATGATTATACCAAGTTATTTCTTGGAGCAACTTTGAAGTTGCATGGTCCTCCATTTTCTACCAGTTTGAATTGTGGTACTCAGTTCTCATCTTATTATTGGTGATTGTTTCAGAAATGTTTGGGAACTAAGGTAAGACTTAGTGCTGTATTTCACCCATAGACAAATTGGCAAGTAGAAAGTATGGTTTGGGTCTTGAAAGATATGCTTTAGGCTTTTATTATTAACTTTGGTGGTAGTTGGGTCAAACAGTTTTCTCTCATAGAGTTTGCGTAATGATAGTTATCAGTCTAGCATTGGTATGGCTCCTTTAGAGATTTGTATGGCAAGAGGTGTTGTTCTCCTATTGGTTAGTATGATGTAGGTGAAAATGAGTTTTTTGGTCTTGACATAATTTTCCAGGGCATGGAGAAAGTTAAGGTGATTCAGATAGTCTTAAGACCACCAAAAGTTGCCAAAAGTCATATGTAGATGTGAGGTTCAAGGAGTTACAATTTATTATTGGTGATTGGGTGTTCTTAAAGTTTTATCCCATGAAGGGTGATGTGGTTTAGTAAGAATGGAAAGCTCAACAATCTTTATATTGGTCCGTATATGGTTTTGAAGAGGGTCGGTAGCATTGCATATGATTTGTAGTTTCCTTCTAGTTTGAGCTCTATTCATTTAGTGTTTTATGTCTTGCTGTTTATAAGGTGTGTGGGTGATCCTTCGTCGGTTGTCCCTTTTAAGGGGCTAGGTATTTTTTACTCCTTGTCCCTTTTAAGGGGCTAGGTATGTGTTTCATGAAGGATGTGTTTTTGGTAAATTTGTTTGGAGAAACCACAAGGTTAAAGAAGCCATTTTAGAAGTCGAACAGTACATGAAGTTCAAGTATCCGTTGTTGTTCCCTATCCCAAAAAATTATGCCTAATGTATATGTTATTCTTTACATCTTTATTTTTTTACTTTGTTAAAGAAAAAAGGGTGATTTCCTTGGCATGTTTGTTTTCTACCGTGGTTAAAGGTAAGAGTAGAGGTATATAAAGTCCGATCATGCTTGTGTTGCCTTGACCCATCTTTTGAGAATGAATTAACCAAGTGGGGATAATGTATTTCCCCATCTTTTTTACCCTTAAAAATTCTTGAGCTTTGAGGTTACTGCCTTGGTAACGACTTGTGGTGATGAATCCTGAGATATGGTTATGGATTATAGGAACCTGTTCATAACCAAATCAGAAACTTAGTAGAAAAGCTTTGCTCTGAGTACGAGTGACTAACTATGAGCCGTGAGGATATGTTACGAGTCGTAGGTTCAAATCATAGGATGTACAGTGTTCAATATATTTGGGTTTTATGTTTGTCATCACTAGACCTTACGAGTCGTAGGATCTCATTACAAGTGGGTTGGTGGAGTCATATGGTTTGCAGAGTATAGGGGTCCTAGTAATTTCCTTAGTTACGACTTGTGGTCATGAGGTGTAATGTATGGTTATGAGTCAAGGGGTAGTTGACTATAACGAAAGATGACTTTTTCTAGCTCGTAAGTTGACAAGCATTCTTGATATTTCCCCTCTTGACCAACTTAAAAACCACATCTTATAGCTTCTTTAGGGAAACATTAGTCATCATAAACATATCAAATAACCTCAAATAACCTCTCAAAACACCCCCAAATCCTAAAGGTTAAGAACACTGAGGGTTTTTACCAAGCTAATCAATTGAGACGTTCTAGGGTGATTTATCCCCTTACTTCTTTTGTGATTAAGGCATGCCACTCTTCTCTCATTGTTAATTATGTTAAATCATGTGATTTAAAGTATTGTTGATGAAATATTATGATGGTTTTGAAATAGGGATTGGGTTTTTCTTTAATGTTGAATTGAATAATGATCTCATGGTTTACATATGATTTTCATGTTTTCAATGTGGTTTTGAACTTATGGGTGCATAAGGATGGTGAATGAACTATGGGATTGTGATTTTCCCAAACTTGTGACTTTTGAAGTTGTTATGTCCCCAACCCCAAAACGTAAAATTAGTTTTAGTTATAAAAAATGTGGGAATTTTTTAAATTAAATTATTGCACTATATAATTAAGTATTGGAAATGCAATGGTATGATTTAATTAAATAAGGGAGTCGGTTTTCCCCAATATGTATTTGTGAACAAAGGGAGTTTTTCCTCCCCAAGATAATGGAAATTGATTTGGCCTAATGTGTTACCTTTTAATTTTAGTTGGTAAGGCGATACAAACATTTTATGAATTAATGTGCAATGTGGTTAAATTAATGGGAATGTGTGATAATTGTTTTAATTGGTCTTTAATAAGGGTTTTGTAGCTGAGCCGTGAAAGTTGAGGTCTAAGTAACCGATACTAGAAACCACATTTGCCGAAATGGGGGTCAATGAGACAAGGGAGGTTCGATTCCCCCTTATTATTATTTCATGATTAGGGAGGTTCGAGTCCCCCTTATTATTATTTCATGATTAGGGATGTTCGAGTCCCCCTTAAATCATTATATGAATGGGTGCTTAAGTCACTTTTGTATATGTTTGAGAGTTTGAGTCCCCCATGTGCATATAAATGAGATTAATCTCCTATTCATATGGCTACATGCACTGGGGCCCGACCACAAGGTGATAGCTGGGGCCCATATAGCCTATGGATAGTATGATTGACGGTTGAGTTACACTATCTAGGTTAAGGTTTTGAAAAGCATATTAAGCCTTGTTTCATATCCCGAAATGTGATATATATATATATATATATATATATATAATTGCATTTGTTTATGTTCATTGGTTTGAGTTGGATTTGAATTGATAAAATTACTTTGTCTTTATCCTTGATTATAGACTAGTGTTCACCCCACTAATCGTCTTCAGGCGCTACATCCCCATGAGATATAGGCTCCGAAGTAACTTCTACTTTTCCTGTGCAAAGTTAGTTGGACCATCTTGGTTCGTTTATCTTTGATGGTGAATTGGTGAGCCTCCATTCTCCTGGAGGACTTTTTATTTCATCAGTTTTTTCCATAATTTAGCAGTGAAGAGTTCACCTTAACATTATCATTGTGGTTGTCATTGTCAAAGTTGGGGGCATGTCCCGATGTCTTATTAATACTCATTTGGTAGAGGTTTTGTTTGGACTACTATGGATTGGGATGGTTTTTTATGATTTGGTTTGTTTTGACTGGTTTTTGTTATAAAATATTATTATGTCTTTAGGATTGAGTTTTCTTATCTTGTTATATGTTCGGAATTCATCCGACATGGGGTGTATGGTTGTTGGTTGCTTGGGCATTTGGAGTGGTCTCTAGTTCTTGATGGACTTGAGACACCCATCACGGCCAAGCCCTAGTTTAGGTCGTAAATGTTCATTAACATACGATGGGGGACACCGATTCACTTTGTTCATTGAATCATACCATTGTATTTCTAATACTTCTTTATATCATGCAATAGTTCAACACTAGTTCAATTTCACAAATTCCCACAGTTCTTATAATTGAAACAAATATCACATTATGGGGTTGGGGACATAACAATTTCAAAAGTCACAAGTTTGGGAAAATCACAATTCCCTAGTTCATTCACTATACCCATGCACCCACAAGTTCAAACCCATAAATAAATCATGAAAATCATACATAAACCATGAGAAGCATTGTTCAATTCATAAACATTCACAAACCCTAAACCTTTTTTGGAAAACCCATAAACATCTCATAAAAAACACTTTGAAACATATTCCTTTTTAAAATTAACAATAAGGGAAGAGTAACATGCCTGAAATACTGAAGTGTAGGGAGAGATATCACCGTTTAAAGACCTAATTAATTAACCTCTCGAAAACCCTATATGTTCTTAACCTTGAGGAATTTAAGAGTGTTGAGAAGTTACTTTGATGTATTTATGAGGAATAATGATACCCTAATGAGGTTATAAGACGTGGGTTTCAAGTTTGGTAAGAGGGGAAATGTCTAGAATGCTCTTAACTTAATAGCTGATAAAAGGTCGTCTTTGACTATGAGTCAACCATCAACTCATAGCTAATCCTTATGAGTCGTCACCAAGATTCATAAACAAAGCAGTACCACCAAAATACCCTACACTGCAAACCTTACGACATAGCCTTAGGACTAGTAATGGGACCCTATGACTCATAGGTCCCAATCGTAATCAGCATAGAACTAATTTTGGGTATACACTGGACACCCTGCGATTTACACCCCACATCTCATAATATATATTTACGACTTTTAATGATCCACTCATACTTAGAGCATAATAAAGCCACAAACTTACTGGTTTGGTTACGACTCGTTAGGACACCCTACGACTTATAGGGTCTAGTTGTAACTTGGGAAGTAAGGTCAAAGCTCAAGGAATTTTAAAGGGAGAAAAATCTGAGGTGTTTTACCAAGTTTTTGGATCATGACAAATTGTTATCAGAGTAGCCATGTTCATTGGTTTCAACAGTATAAGAATGGGGTGTCTAATATACTATGGTGGATTGGTACGTAGGCATCCGTATCTATCTTCAAAAGGCTTTATGGTTTCTTCAGTAAACTTTCTTATTTCATTCTATTTCGTTCTAAGTAATATTTTAATAATTTATTCACAAATGGTGAGGACTAGAGACATGGAGGCTAGAGATTCAAATACTTTATATCTGAGGAAAAAGACTAGTTCAGAGGGCACATTGCAAGTCATGGTAAGACTCGAGATGTATGATAGGTACAAGGACCTACACCATCTAGAGATAGCTCTAAGGGGATCAACCCTAAGGCTTGAGATGATCATGATGGAAATATGGGTCCTACTTAGATTTCACTGAGTTCTTCTACCTTAGTCTTGGAGGGGTTATTGGTTTGCTTGTAAACCCAGTTGGAGGGTGCTCCTTTAAGTGCACCTGCTATTTCTCAAGATCCAAGTATTGTACCTCTTTCTGTTCCATAGTTTACCTATTATGTTCCTCTAGTTCCAAGTATGGATCCTCATATTATATTGACACCTACATATGGTACTCCACAGACTCCAAGTATGGTTTTTCCTTGAGTGCTTGTATCGAAGTATAGAGTTATGATGTCTGGATCTCAACCTTTTCTATGATGCCTCGCCAGACACACTCTCAGCATGTCATATTTACTATACCTCCTATTATTGTGAGTGCAGATATGTCTTGTGAGGATCAAAAGAGGTTTGAGACCGTTAATCGTATGGGTCCTTCTATGTTCAGTGGTTTTATAGGCGATGATACCAATGAGTTATTAATGGATTATCATGAAAAGTTGAATAACCTTTGTTTGCTTTAGTTTCATGTGGTTTCTTATACAACCTATCAATTAAGAGATACAACCAAAGATTGGTGGAGGTCACTTATTTGTTTCTAACCTCTTGGTTTTCCAGAGATGACTTTGGATTAGCTTATAGAAGCCTTCTTGGACATGTTTATGCCTTTAAATTTGAGGGATCAGATGCGAGATGAGCTTGTTAACTTAGTTCATAGCTCCCTGACTATTACAGAGTATGAGACGTGATTTTATCTTTGTCTAGATATTCATATGCCATTATAATCATTGAGTTTTAGAAGATTCAAAAGTTCATAAAGAGGCTGGATGTTTCTTTTTAGCTTTCTACTACTCAGATAGTAGTGTATACAGAATTATTTTAGAGTATTATGTATCATGCTAATATGATTGAGGCTATTCTTCGAGCATGTTAGAGTTGTACAAAGAAGGTGAATCATTTTAGAGAGTTCAGAGGTCAAATTCCTCGAGGTAGAGATTTTAATGGTTTTGTGGCTATCATGGTAAACCCATACAGGCAGCCTTGCATAGTTCATGTGGTGGGTCTTCTAGTTTAACAACATTAGGTGGTCATTTTGGCCTAGTCATACCTACTTCTATTGAGGTATAACTATTCCACCTTACGGGTCTAACACCCTCATATAAGCCACAAAAATCAATAATCCAGACTAAGTTAGTCTACTTAAAATCAAGACTAACATTCACATTCACATGCCATATATAAAACATATTATCTTCGAAGAAGAGTAGGTAGAAACATACCTCAAAGACGAACCACAAAACCTTACATCATTCACCAACGTCCATCTTCACTTCACAATCATAAAATTTCAATCACACTGTAAAAATTATAATCTACACATCAATATGAGAATAACGATATCTATATTGCACCATTGTGCTTCTAGTTGAAAAATCACACCAAAAGGACCAAGTGGGTCCACTTATGGAAATTAGGTTTCCGAGGTCAACCTAATGTTCATACATGAACAAGGTATTATAACCCTCAAGAAATGGGTTAAAATAAAGATTATTTGGTGCTAAAATCTAGTCCTATGCAATATTGGTGTTTTGGGTTAAAAACCAAGAATTTCATCTAAAAGTGGTGCGATCTTATTTTAAATCGAATGATAATCATGACAAAACTTGTTAATCAAGCTCCCAAGTAACCGACAAAGCTCCCAAGTCAAAAAATTTCTGATATTAGGGTCTATTTATATACCCCCAGTCAACGAGATGACTTGATCGCCATCACATGGACTGTGACCTCCATGCTGCGATCACTTTGGGACTTGCTGCGATCTCCATGATATGATCATGGTAATTTTTGTGCAATCGCCAGCACTAGTACCAGCAATTAGGAATTTTTTCTAAGTTTGCAACAATTCCACGGGATTCATTCGACTTTTTTTTACGTGAATGAACAATGTAACTACACTAAATTTGATGTTACAGACGCGATGGAAAACTTGGATTTTTCGTTAGTGGTCGCTTTGACAAAATGTGTGTCCCACACCCAAATTACTGATTTTCCAACTTTTTGATCAATAGGTCAAAAATAAGCTCAGGTGTATTGGACCCAAACCAGAGGTCTACCTAGCCTAAAATCGATATTCTTGAGATGCTAGTACAGTGAAAATTTGTATACGAGATCATTTTACTAATGTTTTACCCAGTGGACATTTGGAACCAGCGAAGACTTCCAAATCGTTAATTGGTTCTAAAAATCAAACAAATTGCCTGATAACAGAATGGTTAGTCCTATCAAGTCATAAATGACTTCGGACGGCTACGGAGAAGCTCTAACGACGAAGATAAGAAGAAATATAAGAAATTACCGCAAGGGTCATTACAACATACACAACTAAAAGGACTTTCGTACTTGAAATTCAATGGATAAAAAGAATCTCAATAGCTCAATGGGATGAGGCACTGGACCCACATGCTCCATGCATGACTCCCTGGATAACCTCAACAAAATGAGAGCACCTTCGAAGGTATTTTGCCATAGGTATCCTTTTTTCAACGAGCATCTCTCACTTTACTTCTAATGGTCGATCCTCAAATCCAACCACCAACTATCCTCAAACTTAACCAAAGAACTGATGCATGCAAATCTGAACCACAAAACACTTATACTCTCTAGATACATGGATAAATCAACAAAGGCTCCTCCAAGAAAAACCATTCCAAGGCATGAGTCCTATAACCAACTCTGAATCAAAATTTATGCTTCATTTACCATTCAATACCTTCTACTATCTCCCAACCAGGAGGAAAATCACCTGAATCCTGACCATGAAATCTCATCTAAGAGAACTCAAGGAACTAAAATTTATCTTCTGAAACTCCAAATGACAGACATGAGGATAAGCTCATAAGGCATTATTTGGGCATACAAACGAATAAAATCAAGGAATACAATGCATGCCCATGTTACAACTCATCCAGGTTGCAATCAAAACTAGAATCGAGAAGATCAAGGGGTAACTACTCATCACTGATAATCTGCACTCAGATGTCCAATCAACTAGGGTTGATCCATACTGAATCTAGCTCAAATATATTACTGACATTGAGTATATCATAAAAAATTTCCAAAAAAGACTGATGAATCTTGGTTAAAACTGAAAGAACCAATATCGGCTATATGAGATAACATATAGACTGATATCAACTATAATCTAACCAAAGTCGAGAAGACAAAATAGGTTGTCATGGAGTAAGCTCAATTAAACTATAACTAAAATACAAATTGATGCAAATATAAAGGGAGGCTACCCGAAAGCTCTACAACTCATCGCCAAAATTCCTCACCAAGGTTGAATCGCGCGGTCTCAACTACCAAACAAAACCTGAAGACGGGTAGGCATACATACTCCAAATCTACCATAACTCCCAGTCTCCATCTTAAGGCATGAAATCCAAATTTAAACAAACAAACGCAATCAAAGGTCAAACACTCAGATCGACCATTCCATCTAAATCAGACATATCTGTGCGACATTATACCTATCCAAAATATGAACATTGTTGAAGGACAAAATCATAATAGAGGATAAATCACTAGCTGAAAACCCAATAGCTCCACTCCATATCTGCTAGAGGGCATGAACTATCAAAGCATACTTACGAACTCCCCAAGGCTTTAAACCACACCAGAAATGGCAAAAACTTAAGAACCTCAGACAAATGCAATAATGTTGGATCTAACCAATCCAACAATCTATCTCAATCAATAATATTCCTAAGCTTATTTTATCAATAAGAAATACTCTATCAAGCCTCATTAGGATTAGCAACTCTAAAATAGGGAATTCTTGAATCCAGCAGAGCTGGACAATCATAACTTCAATAAACCAATCTCTAAACCAAGGTCAAAGTCAAGACCAACACCAAAAAGTCAATAACTCAAGATAAATAAATTCCAATTTTCCATCTCAAGAATCAATTTCAGGAAAGGCCACTTGCCTCTAGTTTTCCAACTTTACTTAAGATAGAACCATATCACATAAAGAAAGGATAATCTAATCTCTAAACTAATAATAAGAGCAAACCATCACAAGGAGATAAACCCATCAAATCTAAGTGATGAATCTAGGACACCTCGATACCAATATTAAACTGGTATTATGTAATAAAATTACCACAATGAAGAAGATATGAAAAACTAGTCATGCTTACAAATGTGCTACATAAAAAGGGATAGCCTAAGAAAAAACCTTTGCAACATCAGAGGCAATTCTAAGGGTCTCAAACTCAAGAACAGGCAATATAACTAAATAATCTACTCTAGAACAATATATAACCAAGGAAAGTCAACCTACCTTCGACATAATAGTACATTCCCAATTTAATCTAATACAGCAAACCAAAAGGAAAAATAATAAACCTCACCAAACTTGGGGAAAAAAATCATCAAATAGGTCTATATCTACCCAAGACAACAAATAAGAATTTCTAGAAAATGAAATTCTACCTAGATAGCACTAGTCTATACAGTTACCCAGTGAGGATAAAATATATCAAGTATTAATATCAAATAATATCAATAAACTCAAGTATTGATATCAAAAGCAATAGCACTATCAACAATAATATAATGAATAGGCGATATCCAAATAAACATCAATATCATGTACCACTAAAAGAACACAATAAGCCTAATGTGCAAAGATATATGGGTCTCGAACCCCAATGCTACACTCATAATAGGTAAATATATCAATACAGATCTACTCCATTCACTAGTAAATGAAATAAACCACAGCAGAGTAACATAATAATGAATTCAATAACAAGGCACAAAAAGATCAATATGAACTCGTCAAGGAATAAAATCAACAATGGGTATGAAAATCCAATACGCATAATAAAATATAATTATGGGAAATAAAAGCACACCTAATATGGTAAAATACGCAATTAGATACTCAATGGGCGTAGGAGAAATAAATTTGAATGGGTCCAAACTAAGACTGACCAACTAAATCATCAACAAAGGCGCAAAGCATACTGTCTCAAACTGAAGATGCCAGAACATTATGATGCTAATCTTAATTAGCTGAAAGACTAGCAATCTCACATTGGGGACACTCTCCAGACCGATAACTCATCGTTCTACAATCATAGAAAACTCCTAAACTACCAACATATTGAGAAGAAAAAATAAGCATAAATGGCTGGCAACTAACATTGACACAAAACTCTAGAGGCATATCCATCCTTTCAGCAGTTATGCCTATCTCAGAAACTCTAAGTTGGTGAGGATTATATGATAACTCTCTATGATCAACTAACTCACATTCGGGGATGTCGCTAAACACATGTTTCATCTTGTCACAACAAAAACAATCTCTTAGATCAAATAGCAATAGCATAATCCTGATGGCATAGCTTCTCACTACCACCTTCTCAAATCCTAATTTATGTTCCTTCTATGATCCTCACATAATCCACAATTTAGGAAAAAAAAACAATTACTATCAAGAGCTCCGATGCTAAATGCAGTGATAATGCTAGTCCTCTACATATCCATGCACCAATTATCTACTCGTAAGGATATAACATAAGAATAGGTATAGCCTGCTCAGGATACCTAATTTTGTTCCTCAATGGATAGAGAGCAGGTGGAGTAGTTCGATTCTTTAAATATAGATAAAGCTTTTTTAGTGAATATTTATAACCATTCCCATGCAATGCACCCACTAAATCCTCATACTTATGAATACTTTCAGAGTCAAAATTCATGATCACCGATGCAAGAGCTTCGACACCTAGCCACTCTTCAACGGGAACAACTAAATCAGAACCATCATCCCAAAGAGTAACTCCATCAACATCATGGAATGAATTTATCTCCTCATTATCTACATCAAAAATAGATACAACTCTCAATTTATTAGACTACTTTATAAATTTGCATATGTTGATTGTCACATGTTCATCATTGAGTCGCAGTATCAGATGTCCTTTCTCCATATCAATAAGGATCATACCTATAGCTAAAAATTGTTTTTAAAAAATAATCGAGACCAAAAAGACCATTTAACAATCAAATATAACAAAATCAATAGAAAATATAAAAAAAGACATTTTTACCAAAACATCATAAAGGATACCAATAGGTTATTTCATTGTACTATCGGATATTACTAGTTTCATGGTAGTTGGTTTATGAGCTCCCAACACCAACTATTTGAATACGACAAAGGGCATGAGGTTGATGCTATCACCTATGTCATATAATGCTTGAGTGAAGTTAAAATACCTAATAGTGCAAGTTATTGTAAAAGTGGCAGGGTCCTCCTTCTTCTCTTCTAAAAATGTAGTGACTACAACATTGCAACGATGGATATTTTGACTTTCTCCTAACTAAATGACCTTTACTTAGTGATCAAATATTTTATAAATTTAGCATATCCTAGCATCTTCTCCAATCCCTCTACTAGTGGTATGTTGATAGTCAACTTTCTCGTTTAATTCTAATAGATCGGCTTAGCTATCCTTCACGCAGTTCACTTGACTTTCTAGCTCTTTGATTAGCTTGTCCAAAAGTTATTCAATTCTAGACTCGGTATCTTATCTTCCTGGTGGAATATATTTGTCACTCTTCTCCATATAGTCATCTTTACACCTCCAATCACCATTTTTGTCTATTCCTATCTCTGTACCTATCATTAAAATAGTTTTGACCTTGATTCCCTTACCCTTGGTATTAGAAATCTATCAATCCACGATCAAGATATTTCTCCTCTTCTTCAGATTTGATCTCCAATCATTTAGAAGTAGACCCCTGTAACATAACTACATTTACCTTTTAAACACTCATCGATTCAAATTGTTTCTTAAGAAACCCAATATCTGTATAAAGCTATTCATCCTTTTTTTCTACTAAATTATTTGCTGCTCCAGAATTATTTGTTGCTCAAATAACATATGTACCACTACCGAATTCCAAATCTCAAGTATGCCATCCTCGGCTGGTAATTGCGATACCATCTAGCATTTAGATTTACTGTGATGATGTATAAATGATCCTCTTAATATAGTATATGTCATAGATCTTGAACTATCATTAAACGATCTAAAGAAGATCTTATACAAGTTACATCATTTGGTACCATGCTAAGTTTCTTCTTAATCAAAATAATACCTCAATCATAGACTTTGTAGGTAGCTATTTGAAATTGTAAATTTCATCCTTCAACTGTAACATCCATGTAGAAGGGAAGAATCATCTCAAAAACTATCTTAAACTCATGCCAAGTAGTGATAGATCCTCTGGGAAGTTCCCTTATCCACATTGATGCTTCACCTTTCAAAGAAAATGGGAACAACCTCAATCTTAATGTATTCTAATAAACCCCTAAACTATTATAATTTGTGCGAATCCCAACAAAATTTGTACGGTGCATGTTTGATTCATTCTTACCTACACCAAAAATTCACCCTTCAGATTCAACAATTGAATCATAGTACTAGTGATATCAAACTTTACATTAAGGGCTAAAGCAGGAGAAACAATAGCCCCAGACTTTGTAGGATCAACAAAACCCAGATCTTCATCATTTTTCTCATATTAGTATAAGTGTTAATATGCAAAAATAAATGAAGCCTTGTCTCTCTGAACTCAATGATCAACAACTTGTATTGGTCGTACTAGTCCTTCTTGCTGAACAACTATCGTATCTGTAGAAAGTTTGGCTTCTTCTGCATATCTATGTTCTTGCTCCAATATATATTGTGTCTTTAAGTATGTAATATTCTATGGATCTACAGGAACATATGGGAGTGCCACATTTGGATCCACTGGCGGGTGATCTTAAACCCCTACAACAACTTGTCTATACATCCTTCTTGGTATTTTAATAATTCTCTCTGGATCAAGAAGGATTAAGAAATTTCCTATACTCCTAGTACTTGGCATACACTATTTTATGCCAAATAAAAAATAGAAAATAAAAACTCGTGGACTTAACAAATTCGATTCACTTCTCAACCATCTTTCCCGGCAACGATGCTAAAATTTGATGTTGCCAAAAATTACACCTTAATTAGAAGTATAATGTTGTCGATTTCAAACATAATAACCCAATAAGGTTGGGGTCGATCCCATAGGTAAAACATGAACAATTGCTTGCCTTGATGTAATCTCGAGCCCTACATGAAAGTAAATTGGGGGATTTTGTTATCAATGACAAATAGTAACCAAGTCTTAAGTGTTTTTTAATTGTAATCAATGTGAGGGGAACACTAGGATTGTGTTCCCCCTGGCTTCTTAACTTTATAAATTTCTCGTGGTCAACCCAACTATTCTGTTGTTCTGCATACAAGTACTATAAATATGTCTTATCTTCTGCCAAGTTAGCTCGAAGATAAATTTCACCCTTTACTGGGTAAGACTCAGGGTGTTTCCTTATTTCCCTATGATACAACATAATTTACACTTTTTGGGGTAGGATCAAGTGATAAGATAAGATGCAGGGACTAAAAGATGGAGGTAGAAATATCAAATAACTATTTTAATCTTCTTGTTTGTAATTACAAACTCCTTGGTTATTTAATTGATGTGAATATAGGCTATATCAAGTGTCTGTAGCTATTATGAGTTTAATTATAGCACAAAATAATTATTATTCATAAAAAAAACCTAGAACAATTGAGTAACACATGAAGAATATGTAAAATTAATGGCACAAAAATAAGATAAATAAATTCCAAAGTATTTAATTGAATAAACCCTAAATTATCAAGAATAATTGTAAAAGTATTGTAATAATATGTAAAACCTTGTAAAGGGACATTCAAGAGTGTAACCTAATAAAAGATAAACCCTAGGGTATTTATTGTATATAAAATTAATAGAAAATCCTATTAATAATTGGAAAGATAAAGTCAAGTCGACAGTCTTCACTCATATTGGATCAATACAAGTTGTACCCTACCTTATCATATTTTTTCCAGTGTCTGATCTTCCCACAGCTTCAACTTTCTGTTCAGCATACAGCATCTCTGTATGAGTTGTACCTGAGTGTACAACTTATGTCCTCAGCCCATATCTACCTTGGAATTCAGTCTTTCCCAGGTTTGAACACTAGTATGTATACGACATACCTATACGAGTCGTACTCAAACTTTTGACTTGTATTCCTTTGACACTTTAAGTCCTGGATAGTACCTTAGGTTTTGTTATGATTATGACTTCCATGTACGACTCATATCCTTACTTAAGACTGGGATACTTGAGTCGTATCTTCATCATACTTGGCTTCACTATTTGTCTTTTGGTTCAGTTACTCATATGTTTCAGTATACAAGTCATATCGACTAGTTATAACTCATGAAATGACTTGTATACTAATCAAAGATGGTCATTTTCAGGTCTTTTTTCCTCTCTTTTTATTCAAATACTATTGTAGATCTATTTTACTTACAATTCAAACCAAAGTGCATGATATATAATAAAACACCATATTTTCATACATAAGTTCATGTTTTTAAGCATCAAAAGTGTCGTGTTTCCATGCCATATTAGCACGGTGCAGAAGTGTAGTATGAGTAACAAACACGTGTTATTTAGTAGGAAGTTGTCGACTGGTCTCTAAAGATAAAGCCAATATATATATCATTTAAACAAAATATAAAATTCACCTAATATACTACAACCACCTAAATAACCAATAAGATAATAAGGATAACTTATCCTATTAATATCCAAGAGACTAATATAATAACACTAAGGAAATGTCAAGTATGAACTATACTATTTAGCCATACTTAGAAATCTCAACACTATATTTTATATCCCTAGAAGTTATTTGAATAAAAGATGAAGGAAAATTATATAACAATATACATGGCTAAGGAATGAATCTATAATATGCATAAGTGAAGAAAGGGATATACGATTACACCATAGCTACATATAGCTAGACATACATATTTATATATAGGGATATATGATAACACCATATAAATATATAGATAGACATACATATATATATATATATATAGTTATAAGGTCAACTCAAGGCACATCATAGGCCATCATATCTTCACTTTAAGGCCTAATTATAACCATATCGTGATTTAGTACAAATATAATAAGGGTTTCTAATTCATTTGTTTCATCGAGAATTAATCATGCATAATAATGAAATAATAATATAGAAAAAACTAGAATGATATATAAAATCTCCATACTGATCAATGACCAATTTGTCATAACTAGACATAACAATAATCATAATAATGATAATAACAATATCAATAATAGAAGTGTAATCATCTATTCTAGGAAACCAAATACCTACCCTATCAAATGGTTACGACCACCATCCAAGGCTTAGAGGGTGTAATCAGTATAAAACAAAACAAGGCATAGTCATAACCCTTATTTATACAACCACCCCATACTGGTTGATATACCTAGATGCATACCGGTGATAGGCGGGGCACATGCGAGAAAGAATGCAAGGTACAAAATATATATCAAAATATCATCATCATAACAATCTCCATCATAATCAACCTTTAGCCTTACCGAGTTTATATATATATAGTTGACATACGTAAGTCCAGCTGTACTCGAATCGGTAGATGTACATATTGGCACATTAATAAAATCATCCACAATTCTTATTGGGTATTAATATTATCATCATAATATCTTTTGGCCTTTAGGGTGTCATTACATCATCATAATATCCCCTAGCCTTTTTGGGAATCATTATATATTAATAAAATTCTTTGGACTTACCCGTTATCATCTTGTCATAATAACATCCTCTAGCCTAATCGAGTATCATCATATCATAATATCCAAGTCAATGTAAATAAGAGCGAGCCCCAGAAGGGCTAAAGTAAAGTGCAAGACCCATGAGGGCTATAGTAAAGAACAAGCCGCATATGGGCTAATGCAAAAAAACAAGCCTCGCGAGGGCTAAATTAAATAATGATAAAGAAGAAATCAAGGAAGATTATATTACCATATTTCATTGTCCATCATCAATATCACCTTATTTATAATCATATATACAATAGGTTCACAGACTCAAGTTGTGGATAAAAGAGTGTTAAGTTTATAAACCAATTGCTCAGAGTGTTTTACTAGACTAATTCATTATGAAGAGTAGAAAAGGACAAAATCATTCATAACAAAAACTATTAGTAGTATCAAATCATAGACTGAAATATAGCTCGGTCAATTCTTTAAAACTTCATTACTATCCTCTTTTACTTTTAAATTATTTATGCCAGTGTTCACCCCATAACTATATCTAAACGTTGTATCCCCACGTGATGTAGGATCCATAGAAACTTCTACTTTTACTGTGTAAATTTACTTTAATCAACTTAGTTTGTTAGTGTTTGGTGGGGAAGTGGTGAACTTCCATTCCTCTGAAAGACTTAGTCATTTCATCAATTTCTTTCCATAATTCAGAAGTAAAGAGTTCACATTAACATTGTCATTGTAAGAGTTGGGGGCATGTCCAAAAATTTTATTGGTAATCATTTGGTAGAGACTTTGTTGGACTACAGTAGACTTAGGATGGCTTAATATGATTTGTTTTATTTGATTGGTCTTGGTTATAGACTATTATAATGTCTTTAAGATTGAATTTTCTTGTCTTTTTATATGTTTGGAATTCATTTGACATTAAGTGTATGGTGGCTACTTATTTGGGAGTTAAAGGTGGTTTACAGTTCTTAATGGACTTAGGATACCCATTACAGCCTGACCCTAGTTTGAGTCATGACAATATGGTATTTGGGAACAATGTTCAAAGTTAGTTGGGTGTCCTAAAAGTTGTGTCGAGTAGAGTCTCTTTAATGAAGTGTAGCGCCGTACTTTTAAGGGAGAGGCTTGAAGGTATTTACAAATTTTTCCCTTTCTTATTTTCTTATTTCGGGCTGTAGTGTCTAATGTCTTGGATTCCTCTAATTCTCGCTTGCTCGTTTTTCAGATCATGCCTCCTAGATGGTTTAAATCTCATGGAAACTCCTCTATCCTACTTTATGAAAATGTTTATTGGTATCGCCCTACTTATGTGGTTCAGACTCAGTCTATGGGTTTAATTTTTGATTGCACTCTTGTAGTTCCACCGGTCCTCTCTAGTCCTCTTAGAGCTCCTTAGGCTAATCTGTTGAATGAGGAATTCTATTAGTATATTTATTTGTTGTCTTAATTGGTAGCTTTTCAATATCAGCATACTGCTTTTGTTACTCCATCTGATGAGGCCATAAAGGTTGGCCAATTTATGATGTTTAGCCCTCTTGTGTTCACCGGTGTTATGTTTGAGGGGGATCCTCAAGGTTTTCTCGAAGAGATGGAGAAGATCTTTCGGGTTATGTATTATTCCAATATCTAGTATGTAGAATCCATAGACTATCAGTAAAAGGATATACCATACCAATGGTGTGAGGAATGGGACTAGTCTAGGGGATATGACATTAAATCCGCACTGTGGGTTGATTTCTCTAGTGCTTTCCTAGACTGCTTCTTTCCTCAATAATTGAGGGGGATAAAATCAGAAGAGTTCGTTTATCTGAAGTAAGGCAGGATGATGGTAAAGGAACATGCCTTAAAATTCTAACAGTTGTCCCAATATGTGATATGCCAAAATTAAAACTCTCTTATAAGAGAGTAAGCGGTTGTTGTCAAATATATAACCCAAATAGGTTAAAGTCAAATCCCATAGGGAATATGTTGTTAATCAAGCCTATTTTTAATTCAATTGACTAATAGCTAATAGCTTCTTGTGAATTGGGGCATTTGGTATTCAAAAAAATGTCACTCTTCACATTGTTTTAGAAACTTGTAGCCAAGATTTCAATGTTTCAAATTAATGTTATGGAAAAACCAGAGTTGTATTCACTATGAGTATTGGAACTTCATGTACATTAGTTGTAACTTAAGATTGTCATGACAAGTAGGAACAAGAGATTATCATTATCGATGCTCTATCTAAATGTCTCTCGACCTATTTAGATATTAGATTACCTAATTTTCTTAAAATTAGGAAATCCTTATACTTAACCTAATCTTATCTCAAGTTAATTAACCTTATTACAACATTAAACATTATATGGAAATTTAATGCTTCCTAATACCCGTTGATAATTCACTTCCTATTAAATCAATTTCTTGATTCAAACAAACTAATCGTAAGGTTTAATCTATAATTTGCAACCAACAGATAATATGAGAAACAAAAGAATTATCAAAAAGTTCCAAATATCTTTCGAATCATAATCACCTAATGAATTCACAAGGCCAAACTCATAGATCCCGCAACTTTGGTTGAAGGAATTAGTTTTCATGATATAGAAAGAAACAATATATGTAAGATTCATAATTCAGAAATAGTTAACTTACAAACGATGAAAAATATAATATTGTTCTTTCTTCTCAATCACAAAAGAAATACAAAACCAAAATAATAATCCCTAAAGGTTAATTCAAAAATTCTGAGAGAATGTATAAAACATGTCTGTTTGGAACAAGTTCAAAATGCTTATGGAAACCTAGGATTTTCCAATAAATAGAACAGATCTTTTCTAACTTAAAATTCAAATTCAAGATTTTCTACCTTACAGCTGACGACATGATCTGATGGTTTATCACACAGTTGATGACATATCAAACCAGGTCGTACCTATTCTTCCACTTTCTAGCTTTCTGCATACAGGTGACGACCAGGCCTGATGACCTATCATATAGTTGACAGCCTATTATAATAGGTTGTCGACTATTCTTCCACTTTTTTGTAATCTGTTTCTAGTTGACGGCCAAGCCTGACAACTAAGCACATAGTTGATGTTCTATCTTACCAGGTTATCAACTATTCCTTACATTCCTTAAATTATGTCTATGGGTGATGTCCATGTCTGACGACTTATCAGATGGTTGAAAACCTATCAAACAGGTTGTCAACTATGATCTTCTTCTCTACTTTGATCAAAACTTGTTCTTCTTGATGTAATTATCAGAGGTTTTCATTCCTCTTGACTTCCTTGAAATATCATATGAAATACTATAAAAATGGCATTAGTTACTTAGGAACTTACAAATATTCTAAGTTAAAAGCCCTAAAGGTGCTAACACATAGCTAGCACATCAACACCCCCAAACTTAAAATACTTCCTTGTCCTCAAGAAACTAATACAATATTATGCACATAATCACAACAACAAGGTAACAAGTATCATTTGCTTCTATTTTTTTTACCCATAAGAAAGAAAGCGTGATCTTTTCTTGCAAAGCAACATTAAGATTCCATATCATCTCCAAAGTTCAAACACATAAAACACTACTTAAACTTATAGTAGTCAATCAAATGTTTAGCAAGCTCTGCAACTATTCACATACCCTCACATAGAATAAATAGGTTCCCAACTCCACATATTTCTTTGTACTTACAAGAACCACACACTACAACACTCGCTCTTTGAAGTAAGGTTCAAACTGTCCACTTATAATACCATAAACATTCCCTTACCATTCCTATTTGTTTATCTAATAATCAAACTAAGATCACTACAAGTTATTCTAGCCTTGAAATGAAGGATCATGTGCGGGGAAGGTTTATTTAGGCTTGGTGACTTAGCTTCTCTTTGAGCAATTTCACAACTTTAGCTACTACCACTTATTCCCTTATATTCTTCTCCAAAACACTTTTGCATCCTTCTCAGCAATTAAACTCATGACCTTTTCATTTCTATAACACTTTATATATATATATATACACACCAACTTTCACAACACTTACAACATCTTTTTCCCCATCAGCTTTTCTAATGTAGCCACCCTCAACTTAGGTGATTTACCAAAGTTAACGTGTAATATGTCCAAAGAGAAACTTGGATAAGATGGGTCTTACTTGAAAACTCAATGATGACTCGTTAAGTTGTTATAACAAAGAAGGTATTGTATTGGCTCAAAAAGGGATCAAAATTGGCTATCATATTAACCTAAAAATTGATTAATAAAAAATATCCTGTGATCATTTCTCAACTAACTACTTGAGACCCTGTAAAATTATTTAGGCATGTTCTAGATGAATGCACACAATAAGAACATATTAAAGAAAAATATCACTCTCTCATGGAATGGAATTGTGCGGACCTCACCAAATACTCAACAAAAATTCAAGCCCAACTGATCAATGTTGCATACTTTCAAAGACTAGAAATAACTTCCATGTTCCTAGTAACCAATCTCACAATCAAAAAGTTTTGGTGGGTACAACAATTTTACAATCATTGACTCAAAATCAAACATTATTTGCTACTTATTTACGTAATACTATTTATGTATACACAATACGCAGACACAAACAAGCAGACCTAAATATGTTGGTTCACTAAGTAGTACTCAAGGGTATAAAACAGAGACAATACACCCTTGAGGTCACAAGTACCCCCACCCCCATAAGTAAAAACATGAATTATCCCCAATGTAAAAGATAAAATAATAACAACAAGAGATATAAGATACCTACAACACTTAAGCACGTGAATCATGAACCACTGACTCTGCTTCTCTATCATCAGTGGGAGTAATCTCATCCATTTCATCAGGATGTGTTGATGCATTTACCATAGTGGTTGGTGGAGTGAAAAACTCTGCAACAGTGTCACCAACAGTTAACGGAATCCTACTAGCTAAATCTCCCACAACTCTTGCCCTCAATATTTCCTCAAGTGGCTCACCCACTACCGTCGATTCTTGTAAAGGTTTTTTCAGCTTCTTCTTATCTGCCTTTTTCCGTGCTCATCTCTTAAATCTTATTTATTCATCACTATCACTTTTTTTATTGCCTTTGTCTTTTTAGTCTACTTTTTCTTTGTTTTTGTCCACTTGTTTCCCAGTGATGTCAATTAATGAAGGTTTTTCCTTAGATTATTTAGCTATAAGATCAAAAGATATCATAATTTGATGGCTCTACAATTCCACAATATTAGTTTTAGCCTTATCTAAGGCTGCATTAAAAACTGTAAGGTCAATAATCGACATCTCTCTTAACCTCTCATTTACTTTATGATCCATGACATCAATGCATCTATGTAGAGCTAAGAAAAGTTCAATGGCTGCCTGGATTCTCTTATCAACAGCTGACTCAAACTGATTAGCTAAATGCTTTAATTGAGCCTCATACCTCTTCCCTTGCTTTACCATATTCCTAAAATTATGCGGTGTCAGTGCATACTCTGACATTGGTGAAGCAACTACAAGATTTTCTTCACTTGCAAAAACTGAAGTAGCCCCTGCAGAATAGGTTGCTTGTACAGACTCAGGAATTGACACTTGTAAATTCGGTGTGGAGCCAGTTATAGTAGAAGTTGTTTGAACTCCTTCAGACACTATTATATCAACCTTTACCCCTGTTTCTTTTCCTAAAACTAACATGGGTTGATTCTTATCAAACTTGATAGGGTTGTGACTTTTCTAGGTAATGACCTCCTTATCCGATCTTGTAATTTCTGGCACATGATATGCTTCACACAACCTTGTAATGAGACAAGGAAGTGGGTATGCAATGTCGGGTCATGTTTCCCAAATCTTAATCTCATCAGCAATAATTTCCCTAAAGTTCAAGGGAAAGTTGGATATTAAGCTTTCTACCAGAACTACTCTATCTTCACCTATGATATTGTCTCCTACTATTGGCATCAGTCTGGATCTCACCACTCCCACCAAAACCTTACTTCTTGAGTCAATAATTCTTTAAAAATTCTTTCACTTGGAATATGTAGTCACTTGGTCTCCCCGTCAGCTATAAGTTATGCTAACTAAGGGCGTTGATGTTCCCTATCTACCATCTTGTGGTAGAACTCTTGCGAAGTGACTAGGGGAATGAAGCTTGGGCCATAGAGAAATCAAATTATTGTTCTATTAGATAGATTGACAATTACACCACTCACTGGTGTTTGGTCTATATTCAGCATGTCTATAGGGTTTTCTCCCTTTTTGCATATGTCAAAGGTATCTTAGTAGTTCGTAGGAAACTACCTCACTATTGTTGGATAGAATGTATCACCTCCTTTTCTTATTCATATTCTCTGAATGCCCTCTCTATCTGTGGGTACCTGTTCAATCCAGAGGTGATAATCTTCATCTCTTCTCATATAGGCTTCTTGAGACTCCTTCCTTTTGTTGCTATCAACACATCATGGTAGAGTTTTTTTTATCTGAAAACCATCCATCTCACACTATCTTTTATGCCTGGATTCTTTCATTTTATTACATCCCCTCTCATATGAGAGTCTTCCTCCGTTGGTTGCTTGGAAGAAGGTTTTTTGATTAAGATTTTTCAGAATTGTGCTGCTATGAAAAAGTATGTTCAGATGAAGAGGATTTTTTTCTTCAAAGTTGATTTTATCAACCACCTTCTCTTCAGGTTGAGGAAGAGGTTTGGCTATCCTGAAACTTTTTGTTCTGAAGTTGTGGATCTTTTTGCTCACTTTCAGACTCATTGAAGTGTCTCCGAGGTGAGTTCTCTTTGGTCACTTTGTTGGTAGCTTTCTTTGACTTTCCTTTACGTGGGATGATTAATTCTTTAACTAAAAAGAAGATGTGAGTGGTTCTCCTGGCCTTTTGGTTCGGGGCTTATAAAACTAAGAAGCTGTAAGAATCAAAACAACAAATAAATGTAAAATTTGGAAACTTAACGACGAGTCAATTATCACATATATACTCAATTGACAACCATATTCCCTGGGAATGATGCCAAAATTTTATATGCCCAAATTACATCTCTATAATAAGTGTGTAGCAGTCGTCGTCAAATATATAACCCAACTATGTTGGAGTCAAATCCCATAGTGAATATGGTGATGATGAATCCTATTTGTAATTCTATTGACTATTAGTTGATAGCTTCTTGTGAATGGGGGTTTTTAGAGTTTAAATAAATATCACTGTTCACTTCATTTTAGTAACTTGTAGCCAAGATTTCAATGTTTCAAATTAATGTTATGGAAGAACCAGAGTTGTGTTCACTATGAGTATTAATAATTGATGTACATTAGTTGTAACTTAAGATTCTCATGACATGTAGGAATAACAAATTATCGATATCGATTCTCTATCTAAATGTCTCTCGACCTATTTAGATATTAGAATACCTAATTTCTTAAACTTAGGAAATTCTTACACTTAACCTGCTCTTATCTCAAGTTAATTAACCTTATTACAACATTAATCATTTGATGAAAATTAAATGCTTCCAAATACCCGTTGATAATTCACTTTCTATTAAATCTATTTCTTCAATCAAATAAACCAATCGTAAGGCTTAATCCACTATTTGCAACTAATAGATAGTATGCAAAAGAGAAGAATTATCAAGTAGTTCCTAATATCTTTTGAATCTTAATCAACTAATGAATTCACAAGGCAAAACTCAAAGATCCCACAACTCGGGTTAAAGGAATTAGTTCCTCATGATATAGAAAGAAACTATATATGTAAGATTCATAATTCAGAAATAGTTCACTTACAAATGATGAAAAATATAATATTGTTCTTCCTTCCCAAACACAAGAGAAATCCAAAACAACAATAATAATCCCAAAAGCTTAATTAACAAATTCATAGAGAAAGTATGAAAAATGGTTGTTTGGAATAAGTTCAAGATTCTTATGAAAACCTAGGATTTTCTTATAAAAAGTCCAGATCATTTCGAATTTGAAATTCAAATTCAAGATTATATGTCTTACAACTGAAGACATGATCTGATGGCTTATCACACAGTTGACGACCTATCAGACCAGGTCATCAACTATTTTTCCTCTTTTTTGCTTTCTTCTTACAGCTGACAACAGGGCCTGACGGTCAATCACATAGTTGATGGACTATCAGAATAGGAAGTCAACTATTCTTCCCCTTTCTTGTTATCTTCTTACAGTTGATGACCAAGCCTGATGATCTATCACATAGTTGTTGTCCTATCAGACCATGTCATCAACTATTCCTTCCATTCCTTGAAATCTTTTTATGGGTGATGGCCAATTCTGATGACTTATCAGATGGTTGACAACCTATCAGATATGTCATCAACTAAGAACATTTGCTTTACTTTGATCAAACTTGTTCTTCTTGATGTAATTATCAGAGATTTCAATGTATCTTGACTTTCCTGCAATATCATATGAAATACAATAAAAACGACTATAGTTTCTTAAAAACTTACAATTATTCTAAGTTAAATTCCTTAAATATGATGACACGAATATATCACATCAATATTCTTCTAATAGTGTCAAACATAATGGCTAGAATGTGGAAAATCACATTTGTGTTATCCCATGATTTAATTCTAGATAGGATGGATGCCTTGTTGAACACGGATATAAACATCTCCAGATAGGTTGTGTATATGGAGCAAGTTGAGAAATAGAAGACAAAGCAGGCAGTGAAAGGGTAAATAAAATAACAAATTTAGATTTTTTAATCATGTTGGAGGTCGGCAACAACGTGATCAAGATGGTGGAAAGTTGTCTAAGAAGAAAAGGGGGAGTTCTATTTCCTACTATATGGCTAGTTCTCCTTATTCGAAGACTTTAGGTGATTTTTTTTCTACCATGATATTGGATTTAGGGCATAGGGTGCCTAATCTTAGGCTGGTGGGCCTCACTCAATTTTATCATATCCTCATTGTGGATTCTAAGGGTAGGTGCACCATGGATTTTATGAAAAAAGAGGAAAAAGTATTTTAAATATGGTCAAATTGGTAATGAGCAGAGGTATTCTACTTCTAAAGTTACTTTTAAGGAGAAAGAGATTCCTATTGCTGCTTTATCATGCTCCCACACCAAAGAGTGTTGCTTCTACTTTAGGTACCTTCACTCGACAAAATTGCTTATATGCTATGGATCTCGCTAGGACTTTAAGGTATCTCCTGATGTTGTTACTGGTATGTTATGACTCTTTTCTCTTGATGTGTATTTCTTAATTGAAATAGGGTCTACTCTTTCTTATGTAACCCCATTTGTAGTTGTGTATTTTTGTTAAGTCCTAAGTGTATCCCCGATCCCTTTTCTATTTCACCTACATGGGTGACTCCGAGGTTACTAGAAGAGTCCATATGGGTTTTGTGATATTCTTTGGTGTTAGAGAAGCTTGAGTAGATCTGATAGAGTTTGACATGGAAAATTTTAATCTCATATTGTGATGTACTTGTTGAACTCGTGCTTGGCCTCCTTAGATTGTCGGTTCCATAAAATTATGTTTAAATTCCCTAATAAGCTTGTGATTTATTGAGAAAGGGGTTCTATAGTGCCTAAGGGGAGGTTTATATCATATTTTAGAGTTCGAAAGTTGATTTCCAAGAGGTGTCTGTATTATTTGGTCTAGGTTAATGATTCTAACTAAAAAGGTCTTTTATTGTAATTCTTTCCTATGGTTAGTGAATTTCTCAAAGTTTTTTCTGATGATATTCTTGGTATCCCTCCTAATAGGGAGATTTATTTTGTGAGTTATTTTGTTTTGGACACCTTCCCTATTATTATCCCTTCTTATAAAATGGCTTTGACTGATATAAAGGTGCTTAAGAAGCAGTTGAAATACCTGCTAGATACTGGTTTTATCCATCCTAGTATGTCTCCACATGGTGTGCTTATTTTGTTTGTACATAAGAAGGATGATTTCCTAAGGATGTCTATTGGTTACCGCCAGTTGAATAACGTTACTGTGAAGAATAAGTATTTTTTTCCTCGGCTTGATGATTTGTTTAACTAGCTTTAGGGTGCAAGATATTTATCTAAGATTGGTCTTAGGTCTAGTTATCTATAACGCCCCGAATCTGATACCCGGAATGCAACACGATGTTCATGACCCTGAAGGACCACAAGCTAACCCATGACTGATATCTATTCCTGAACACTGCATAATATACTATATAATACGGAAATAAAGGATGTAGGGACATAAGGTTCAAAACTGCGACATAATATCTGATAAAATATAACATCCGAGTAGGGCATGAAATGCCAAAAACCACTAAAAATAACTGTCTGAACATGTAAGTCTGAAAAGCCTCTAATTGTCTGAACTGTCTGAATAAGGAGTTGATGGTACATGTCCCCAAATAACTCAAACAACTGAAATAAATTAATTTATGAGATAATAAAGTAATGGTCATGTTCTCGAAAGATGAGGACTAACTGCTAACTCTGACTACTGAGACTGGAATGCTACTGATGCTCTGAATCTTGTTCTTCTAAACCTATGGTATAAAACACCATAGCACAAATGCATTCATACATTTAAATGTACTGGTATGCATGTGAGGTAGGATGAATGCACAAGGTTCACATACATGCACTATACTAACTGACTGAATAGTATGAACGTGAGAATACATGCATGAGTACACAATATCCATAAATGAGTTCATGATAACATGATTACTGAATATAAGTACTGATAACATGAGATACTGATAATTGTATAACTGGAATAACTAATACTGAGCGACTATATTTGACAGTCTAGTTTCTGATGGAACTAGGTGAGTTTCATACTGTTCTTAGTTGACCGTATCTGACAGTCTTGAATTCTGTAGAACTATCTGAGTTCAATTACTGAGACTGAATGACTATATATGACAAGTAACTAAAACTATGGGATGTAGTCATCTAACTGATATGCCCCAAATAACCAAATATAGTTGAGTTAGGGTCCAATCTGTAACCCTAATTGGAAGGGTGTCAATACCACGCCACTGGTAAGGAAATCTGTGAGTAACCCTCTTATAAGAGGTAACTCTAGTGAGAACGTTTGTAACCCTCATTTAATAGGTTAAGACACCTTATCTACCCTCATATAACACGCTTTGATGTCTCAACCTACGCTGGCTACGTAGTTCTGGTATGCAAGAATTGGTTCTAAGAATCACACCCTCATATAACAGGTGGGTTCCCATCCTTGGGTTCACTCGGTGATAATTTCTACTCCCATCTGAATAGACTCTGAACAAGATTAACTGAACTGACTATACTGAGTTAACTGTGATCCGCTGACTGATGGAATACTACTGAGATTACTGAATTACTGAGTTTACTGAGTTTTGCTAAGTCACGAGACTGACTAAATTCTATGGATCATGGCTTTACTGAGAGTATCTTGAAAATATGACACTAATTCTAGGCACATAGCTAAATTTTTGGGTACAAGTACCCCAGGACTCGATAGATGGAAACTGATAAAGCATGACTTTCTTGAATACATTACCAATATAACAATTAATAATTCAATAAGTTGGAGATTTCAAAAGGTACAAGTTATAAAGCACCACAATGGCTACACATATTCCATAATTCATTGACTAAGACATTCCAACAAATACTTGACATGCATAAACTCGTACATGAATGGGGATTTCATATTAGCATTCTAGTATGACATTTTTCCTTCACATAGGCATTTAATTAAATGCATTTGGAGCATTCTTTTGTTATACAATCATCAACACATCTAATAATCATGGATACATCAATAAACATGTAAATTTAAGGGTTTATTATGATTATTATGCAAATCACCACATCCTAGGGTCAATCATTGGAATATGTAATTTTAAACATAAATCAAAACCCCACAACAAGATGGACATGAACTTCAATTCAATTTAAATCATGAACATTCATAAATACACAAATCTTGTATTTTGAAAAGAGATTCTTGAATTTTACGGGTGAAAAGGACCCATAAATCAATACATGACTTACATGGGTGTATGATTTCTTGAAGATTGGTGGGGGAAATCTTGAATTATTAACTTAGAATTAGACACCTAGGGTTTTTTGCTTTTGGGGATTGAACTTTGAGAAAATTCCTAATTTGATGTTTTGAATGAATAATAAAATTATGAGCTATGGTCAGGTGTAATTAGGGGTTAAAACGGGTGAAAAAAGACCTAAATACCATTTTAAAAGAGGTTTAAAAATCTATGGACTGGATATGTGATGGCTCGTACAATGGATCATCGCTAGCTCGACGGTTCGTCGTTCTGACCATCACACCTGGGCCAGAATAAGGGCTAACAACATTAGTAGCGATGGCTTGGGAGATGGTCCATCACAAGATCAATGGTCCATCAACCTGTCGATCATACCTTAGATAGAAGATTGACTTACTGCCTTAGCTGTGATGTTCTAGGTGGTCCATGCCAAGCTCGATGGTCCGTTAACCTGTCAGTTGCAGCTGGACGGTTCTGATAGCTCTTAGTAAAACATCCATAACTTTTTACTCCATTACCGAAGACTTTATTTGACTGTATGAAAATTTGGGGTATTATAATATCTCCCCCTTAGGAATATTCGTCCTTGAATGGGGCTGACTGAGAGGGGAGAATGAAAGACTAAAGCAAATACCGAACATAAATGAGTGAAACATGACTCCATGACTAACATAACTCATAAACTGAATATATATATCATATCGAACATGCATATCAGATGTATAAGTAATTCAATCATGATTGCATGACTGTGTGTTCTGATGAACTAATGATCTCACAATGAGAATGCATGTCTGATGCATGATTATATAACTGAACTGACATATAAATGCATGACTGAATATGCAATGGCATTTCTTACCAACTTGTAATGGAATTCTGAACATGAAACTGAGTAAGCTTAAGGAGAACTGTTACCTTGATCTTGATCTGAGTTGGTGGAGAGGAGGTGAGGATTCTTGGTTTGCATATCTTCTTCTGCTCCCCAAGTAGCTCCCTCAATGGACTGATTTTTCCAAAGAATTTTGACTAGAGGGACTTCTTTGTTCCTCAGTCTACAAGTCTGATTGTCTAGGATTTCGACTGGAATCTCATCATAAGAGAGGCTGTTCTGAACATCTATGCTGTGAATAGCGACTACAACTGTTGGGTCACCTATGATGTTCTTGAGAAAAGAGACATGGAAGACTGGATGAAATGAGGCTAGATCTGAAGGCAACTCAAGCTCATAAGCTACCTTGATGAATCTACTGAGAATCTTGAAGGCACGGATATATCGGGGACTGAGATTTCCCTTCTTGCCGAATCACTTTAATCCCTTTATGGGAGAGATCTTTAGCTAGAAAAATCACCAATCTCGAACTCGAGATCCTTTCTATGCATATCCGCATTAGACTGTTGTCAGCTCTGAGCAGCCAAGAGTCTTTCTCTGATCAACTGGACTTTCTCTAAGGCATCAAATTCTAAGTTAGGCCCTATAACTAAGGCCTCACTAACTTTAAACCAACCATTTAGAGATCTGCATCTCCTACCATAAAGATCCTCGAATGAAGCCATCTGAATACTAGAATGATAGCTATTGTTATATGAAAACTCAATCAAAGGAAAGTGGTCATCCCAACTACTTTTGAAATCAATTGTACATGCTCGCAATATATCTTCTAAAGTATGAATAATCCTTTTTGCTTGACCATCTGTCTGAGGATGAAAGGATGTACTGAGATGAACTTAGGTACCAAGACCCTTTAGGAATGCTTTCTAGAAGTGAGAGTTTAACTAAGTATCTGTATTTGAGATAATGGATAATGAAACACCCTGCAACTTGACCAACTTTCTTATGTAGAGTTTGGTGTAATCCTCAACTGAGTAAGAGGTATGGACTGGGAGAAAATGAGTGGATTTTTTTATCCTATCTACAATGACCCAAAATGAACTCCTGCATGGACCCATTAGGCTTCTGATGCTCTAGCTTAACCAGCTGGCATATAGACAACTTAGCCACAAAATCTGCCACATCTCTTTTTATTTTACTCCACTAATAAATTTCTTGTAAGTCGTGGTACATCTTTGTGTCCATTGGAAGAATAGAGTAGCGCGCACCATACGCTTCTGCAGGAATTCGCTGCCTTAAGTCGTCTACACCTGGAACACACAAATGACCCTGAAAATGCAAAACACCATCTCCCCCTTGGGAGAAAACCTCTACTTTCTGATCCTTGACTGACTCTTTTAACTTGACAAGGCTGGGATCTCTATCTTGCTTTTCTTTCACCTTAGAAACTAGAGATGATTCTGAACTACTCTGAACCCATATATCACCCTCTTATGTATCAACTAGGTAAACACCTAGTCAGACAAGCTGATGGACTTCCTGAGCTTACTTCTTCTTACTGTCCACAATATAAGCAACACTACCCATAGAAAGTCTATTGAGAGCGTCGGCCACTATATTGGCCTTACGTGGATGATAAAAAACACTCATGTCATAGTCTTTCAAGAGATCTAACCACCTTCTCTAATGGAGGTTAAGATCTTTTAGAGAGAAGAAATATTAAAGGCTTTTATGATCTGTGAACACATATACATGAACTTAGTATACATAATGCCTCCAAATCTTTAAGGAAAATACTACGGTTGCTAACTCAAGATCATGAATTGGATAATTCCTCTCATGGGGTTTAAGCTGTCTGGAGGCGTAGGCTATGAGATTACCATGCTGCATAAGGACACAACCCAAACCTACTCTGGATGCATCACAATACACTATGAACCCATCTAGACCATCTGGAAGAGTCAAAACTAGAGTTGAGGTTAGTCGAGTCTTTAACTCCTGAAAAATCTTCTCACAAAGATCTGACCACTGAAACTAAAACTTCTTCTGAGTCAATCTGGACATAGGGGATGAAATAGAAGAAAATACCTCAACAAACCATCTGGAATAGCTAGCCAAACCCAAAAAACTCCTGATATCTGATGGAGAGATAGGTCTGGGCCAGTTTCTTACTTCTTTGGTCTTTTGAGGATCAACTCTAATGTAGTCACTAGAAATAATCTGACTAAGGAATTCTACTGACCTTTCCCAAAATTCGCACTTACTAAATTTGACGAGCAACTGATGATCTCTGAGAGTCTGTAATACTATTTTGAGATAGTCTGTATGATCACGCTCACAGCGGGAATAGACAAGGATATCATCTATGAAGACTATGATGAACATGTCCAAGTACTACTTGAACACACAATTTATAAAGTCTATGAAAGTGGTTGGGGCATTGGTAAGACCAACGGACATAACTAGAATTTCAAAGTGACCATACCGAGTGCGAAAGGCTATTTTTGAAATGTCACATTCTCTGACTCTGAGCTGATGATAGTATGATCTGAGATCTATCTTAGAGAAATAACTGGCTCCCTGAAGTCGATCAAACAATTCATTGATTCTAGGAAGTGGATACTTATTTTTTACCATGACTTTATTGAGCTGGTGGTATTCAAAGCACATTCTAAGAAAACCATCTTTCTTGCACACGAATAAGACTGGTGCGCCTCACGAGGACATACTGGGTTTGATGAATTCCATATCTATGAGATCCTTCAACTTCTCTTACAATTCTCTGAGTTTTGATGGTGCCATTCTATATGGCAAAATAGATATAGGCTGAGTATTTGGAAGAAGATCAATGCCGAAGTCATTTTCCCTTTTGGGAGATATTCCTAAAAGATCTTTGAGAAAGACATCTACATATTCATTCACGGCTGGGACTAATTCAAGACTGGGAGTTTCGAAACTAGAGTCCTTAACTCGAACAAGGTGATAAACACATCCCTTAGATATCATTTTCCATGCCCGAAGGTAGGAAACAAACAGACCCCTGAGAGCCAAAGTGCTACCCCTCCACTCTAGGTCAGGTGATAACGCTCAACTTACATATCAATTAAGTGCAAGGCGGCCGTTGTCAATATATTTACCCAACTTTAGAGTCGAGTTCAAATCCACGAGGAACAATGCAAGTGGAGATTAAACTAATTTTAAATAATAGCAACAAGTTGAATTTAAATAAATGTTGTGAACAGATAAAATTGGGGTTTTATCAATCAAACAATAATTAAAGTTTTGACCTTCTTTAGAGCTCAAAACTAAAATTTCAATGGTTCAAATCAGTGATATAGAGGAACTAGGATTGTCATCACTATGATTATTAATCCCCATTAAATATATACTGTAGCGTTGGGTTCTCGTGACTTGTGGGAAACACCAAATTATCAGTTTCGATAGTTCATCTAAGTGTTTATCAATATGCCTAGATGTTGAACTCCCTAATTCTCTTGAAATTAGGAAATCATTTTATTCATACTGATTTTATCTAAAGTTGATCAATCTTGTTACAGCATCAATCATTAGATAAGAGCTTAACCTTCCCAAATCTTTGTTGATAATTCTCTACCATTGGTTAATTTCTCAGTTTGAGCAAATCAAAATAAGGGATTTATTTTTTGCAACCAATAAATAACAATCATAACAAAGGAGATATCAAGATGTCCCCATAATCACTCAAACCTAACCAACTATTAAATCCATAGGGGAATAATCATAGATCCCACAACCCTAGTTGTGGGTTTTAGTTCCACATGAGAAAGAAAGAGATAGCAATAATTATAATCATCATTCAAAGTAATTAAACTTACAAAAGATAAATTTTGAAGTTCATTCTCTTCTAAGTTCAAGAGAAAAATCCCATAACCAAATCAAAGAGTTGAAAATTGAATTCTAAGTTAAGAGCCCCCAAAGAGAGGTGAACTCATTTGGAATAAGTTCCACCTATTTCAAGATGTTCAAGATAATGAATGAAAACCATAGAACTTGTCCTTAAATACTTAATCCTAATTATTGAAACAAAATCACAGATCACAGCTTTTTTCTCAGACAGATGACGTCATGGGTGATAGCTTATCAATAGTCTGATGACTTATCAGGAATGTCATCAGCTCCTCTTCACTTTTGACAATCTCTTCCTTAGGTTGACGATGAGAAGTGATGGCTTATCATACCTTTGATAACTTATCACGGATGTCGTCACATCTTCACTTCAATTTCTCCAGCACTACCCAAGCCTAACAACGAGCCTGATGGCTTACCACAACTCTGATGGCCTATCATAGATGTCGTCACGTATTCCAACTAAAGGTCATTCTCTGTTTAATCCTAACGACGATCTTAACGGATTATCACACTTCCTACAGCCTATCACAAATGTCGTCACAAATTCCAGCTGAAGCCCATTCTCTGTTTACGGCTGATGACAACTATGATTGCTTATCACAAGTCTAAGGACTTATCAGAAAAGTCGTTAGCTATACTTCCCTCTCTACTTTCTCAAAAATCAACTCTTTTACTTCCATTATTGCTGGTTCTTTTTCATCTTGACTTTCACTGCAATATCAAACAGAAAACAATCAAAAACAACAAAAGTTGCTTAAGACTTTGCAATTAATTTTAGTTAAAAGCCTCAAATGTGTTAGCATCTGCTCACACATCAACACCCTCAACTTAAAACAATTTCTTGTCCTCAAATAACTAAAACACAACCAAGAGGATACAAAGTACATTCGACAGTCAACTATCTATATTATCTCAAAACATCTTCACCATCTCCAAGGTCAATTAATTTTAAAACAACAATTGTGCATATTATTGAAGAACAACAATGCGACACACAGGAATCAAGATATGGCATCAATTTAGCAACAACAACAATGCATGTACCAAGATTACACTATCCAAACAAGTTAGCAATATGCAACGTAACCATTGTGTCCTTTTAAAGAAGAGGACCCTCCTCACTCATATATGAACTCAAGCATGTCAATGCAGGGATGGTCAAGAGTCACTCACTCTCAGAAATAATTTCCAGTCAATGTATGCCAAATACCATAAGCTTGCCCTTATTTTCATTACCAAAGCTTTATGAAAGTTAAGTTAGGATCACTATAGGACTTTTTTTCAACTTGTAATGTAGGCTTGGGGCTGGTATGATACACAAGGATATTTAAAGTAAATAATCCTCCTTGGCACTACACTATTTTTGGGGTCTCACTTATCAACCTTTACCTTATTTCTCCCTTTCTTGATTAAAGCACATTCAAACAGGGTGCAGTTTTTATTCATTCATTTTTTTTTTCACAACTTTTTTTTTCATTTTTTTTCTACCATACTAAGCCTTGCATATTTTTTATTACCCTTTTTCATACTCACTTTACATCACTCACCCCTATGATAGCCACCCTCAAC
The DNA here is from genome assembly GCA_030864215.1 of Capsicum pubescens. Classification (NCBI taxonomy): domain Eukaryota; kingdom Viridiplantae; phylum Streptophyta; class Magnoliopsida; order Solanales; family Solanaceae; genus Capsicum; species Capsicum pubescens. The sequence continues at coordinate 156,839,123 of CM061541.1, forward strand.
TTAGGCTATTTGCCTAAGTAAAAGTGCACAATGTCCAAGGATGACCAGGGCCAAAACATGTTCATTGTGATACAAATGGAAATGTGATAGGTATAATTAAAAGAATAGGCATTCGGGCTCAAAATCAGGATCAAGAGATATTATTCACACATGGAAGGTCATTTAGGCTAAAAGTGGACTAATAGCAACAACGACCTATGATCTTCTCCTAACTGCTATCCTACAACCAAGGAAAGACCAACCTATCAAGTTATGGATTTAATACACAACGGGAATTAGGTAGTATCTCACACACACATGGAACAAAGGTACATCACAATCTACTACCCATTCGGTTCATGCAATTGTTTAGCAATGGTTATCATATCACTAGTACTAATGCCATAACAAGATGCACAGTGGTCACACATAATAAATATCACACAGTTATAAAATAGTCCATTGGAGAGTTGTTCAAAAATCAATGAAAACATGTTAACTTCCTAAGGTATTATATTTCTCCTAGTCAACTACAACAATTTATAACAAATCACAATAAGCCTAAACATGCCAGGTCTACTAGGAACAAGACTCCGGGGAAAAGAGGCACGGGAACAAAAACCCCAAGAGGACATCAATACCCACAAGCAGACCGACCCTTAACTTAAAATTGGGCAATTCCCCAATGCATCAAACAAAAAAAAGAGAGTTAGAAACATATTTGTGGCACCATAGGTGCGAAGATCTGATGTCAATCACATAATACGAATACAAACAACAAAATACCTTGGGTTGCCTCCCAAGCAGCGCCTAATTTAGTATTGCACCACGACTAGGTTATCTTGACTATTTAGAATTCTTCAAGATACCTTAAAAATGCTTTATCCTTTATCCCTCCACTTAGATGATTTGAATCGTCGGACGATCTTTCAATCTTTTCATCTTTTAGGTGTATTGGGAAAATGTGAGGTCATGATAAGAAAAGTTCTATCATGCCACTTCAGAGAATTGAATTGATTGCCTAATTTAACATCGAACTTTCATGTGGGCTCATTTGGCTATAGTGAGAATCTTAAAAAGCCACTAAATGGACATCAATCTTTAATCTTCTTGTCCATCAAGATTTGGGTTGTAGTATACATTTTCGGCATGACAAACTCCAAAATGAAGGAATCTTTCTTCTTATTTCAAAAATTCATCATTTACTTGGGAGATTCGACTTTTATCACATCCACTAAGCATAATGTTGAAAAGTGATTCGAGTGAGGTCTTCTCCCTAATTTTGGAGTTGTATCCTTCCCGACCTCTTCACCCCAAATTGGGCTAGAGTCTTTATAAGAGATTGGTTTGGTTTTTTATTTTGCCTCTAGCACCATTTCCTCAATCTTGGCATCATCTCTCATTGTTGGTTCGATTGGTTGGGAAATCACCGAGGGTTGATCATTATCAAGCTCAATATCAATATAGGGTTCTTGATCCGCATCTTCACACTCTTCCATTATTTTAAATAATTCCACAGGCAAGATATCATCTAAGCATAATATAGAAGAATGCTTTGAATGATTGAGCTCTATATCGATCTCCTCATGAATTATTGGCTTCATTTCTTGATGCATATCACATATGATATCATATATTTCTTTCTAGAGATCCAACATTCATTGAAACATAGCTTCACTGCCACTCTTACAGGTGCTTAGTTCTTCTTTTTGTTGACCATAAGACCTATCGAACTAATAAGAAGAACTAAAATTTGGGTTAGCATAATAGGGGGAAGGGGAATTTGGGCAATCACTCCAATGACCATCTTGATCACCACATAAAGATCAATCACACTCCCTATAGGATGGAGATGGTGCACACATCTCTCTTCTAGGAGAATATCTATAATCTTTCCAAAAGTGAGGTCCATCACAATATGGACATGGATCATTAAGATAAGATTTCCAACCACCAAGCTCATGTTTATTCCACGATACCATAGTAATAACTAAACTAAAATAAAAATCTACCTAACACTAGAAATAAAAGAAAACTAAAAACAAATATTTTCATGTTTGAATTCAAGCAAGTAGGGTAAAATTCAAAACCAACTCAATACGTAAAATTGTTCCCGGCAACGACACCATTTTTGATAACACTCAACTTACCCATTAATTTAGTGCAAGGCGGTCATCATCAATATATTTACCAAACTTTGGCATCGGGGTCGAATCCACGAGGAACAATGTAAGTGGTGATTAAACTAATTTGAAACTATAACTACAAGTTGAATTCAAACAAATGTTGTGAACAGATAAAATAGAGGGTTTTATCAATCAAATAATAATCAATGTTTCGACTTACGTTAGAGATCAAAAGTAATATTTCAATGGTTCAAATCAGTGATAGAGAGTAACTAGGGTTGTGATCACTATGATTATTAATCCCTATTAAATAATAACTATAGTATTGGGTTCTCATGACTTGTGGGAAACAAAAAATTATCAGTTTCGATAGTCCATCTAAGTGTTTCTTAACCTGCCTAGATGTTGAACTCCCCAATTCTCTCGAACTTAGGAAATAATTCTTTTCATACTGATTTTATCTCAAGTTGATCAATCTTGTTATAGAATTAATCTTTATATAGGATCTTGACCTTCCCAAATCCTTGTTGATAATTCTCTACCTTTAGATTATTTCTCAGTTTTAGCAAATCAACATAAGACGGGACTTATTGTTTGCAACCAATAAATAATAATCATAACAAAGGAATTATCATGATTTCCCCACAATCACTAAAACCTTAACGAACTATTAAATCCATGGGGGAATAATCATAGATCCCACAACCCTAGTTGTGAGTTTTAGTTCTGCATGAGAAAGAAAGAGATAGAAACAATTATAATCATCACTCAAAGTAATTAAACTTACAAAAGATGAATTCTGAAGTTGATTCTCTTCTAAGTTCAAGAGAATATTCCCACAACAAAATCAAAGAGTTGAAAATTGAATTCTAAGTTAAGAGCCCCCAAAGAGAGGTTAACTCCTTGGGAATAAGTTCCAACCGTTTTAAGATGGTTAAGATAATGAATGAAAACCCTAGAACTTGTCCTAAGATACTTCAGCCTAATTATGGATACAAAATCTAAGAGCAAAGCTTTTTTTACGGATAGATGACATTGTGGGTGATGTCTTATCAGGAGTCTAACGACTTATTAGGAATGTCGTCAGCTCCTCTTCACTTTTAAAAATCTCTGCCTTAGGTTGACGATGAGGTGTGATGGCTTATCAGACCTTTGATGACTTATCACAGATGTCATCACATCTTCACTTTAATTTCTCAAGCACTACCCAAGCCTGACAATGATCCAGATAGCTTATCACAACTCTGATGGCCTATCACTGATGTCATCATGTATTCCAGCTGAAGCTCATTCTTTGTCTAAGCCTAACAATGATTCTGACGACTTATCAAACTATCGATGGCCTATCACAAATGTTTTCATAAATTCCAGCTAAAGTCTATTCTTTATCTAAGGCTGACGACAACTATGATAGCTTATCACAAGGCTGACGACTTATCAGATAAGTCATCGCTATACTTCCCTCTCTACTTGCTTAGAAATCAACTCTTTTGCTTCCATTATTTCTTGTTCTCTTGTATCTTAACTTTTACTACAATATCAAATAGAAAGCAATAAAAAACAACAAAAGTTGTTTAAGACTTCGCAATTATTCTTAGTTAAAAGCCTCAAATGTGTTAGCATTTGCTCATGCATAAATAGTTTCATTCAAAAACGAAAACTGGACTATTCTATTTCCACAGTCAACTATGGCATAGTAGGAATAAAACCAATCTATGCCGAGAATGACATCAAAATTAGTCATCTCTAATTCAACCAAGTCTGCTGAGGTAAATTTCTGAAATATCATAATCGGACAGTTCCTGTATACCCATCGGGCTATGATGGTTTTACCCACTGGGGTAGATACTGCAAAGAGCTCTTCTAGAATTTTTGGACTAACTCTGAAATCCACTGCTATATATGGAGTAACAAAAGATAAGGAAGATCCTAGATCTAGCAAAGTGTACAAATTCACATGAAAGATCTGTAACATACTAGTAAACACATCAGGAGAATTTTCCTGATCTTGCCAGGATGGGAGAGCATAGAGTCGATTTGGACGTTGCTCACTAGTAGCACTAAAAGTGGCACCCTGCTGGTTTGGGCCACCGGACTGAGCTGACTAATAGTTGTGATGGCCCTGGGGACCTGGATTAGGACAGTCTCTGACTCTGTGGCCTGGCTTGCCAGATCCTAAGCAAATTCCACTATCAGTTCTGCAAATTCCCTGATGGTGCTTTCCAAAAGTCTAGCAAAGAGGATAGATGTGGGAAAATATTATACTGCCCTAAGACATAGAGCCTGGCGCCTTATCACTATTACCATTTTTGAACTTAGGTGTTGGGATACCGACTGGGGGTGGAGTTGGAACTGAAGACTTTTTGCAGAACTGAGAACGATTCCCACCCTCTAACTTAGGATGATTGAAATTGAAGCTACCTTTTCTAGATCTCTTATTTTCTCTATTTCTTTCTTTCTCCATATATTTCCCCACCTCAATCTACCGAGCATGAATCATATGCCTAGGTGGGACAACAACCTGCTGATTTCTCTGATCTATTATTGAGTAAGATAAAGTAAGAGAGTCGATTAGGAATTTTCCATAAATGATATGCTCGTCTAAGGAATCTTCCTGGATGGGTTGTGGTGCCGATTGATTCCCGGTTCTCTTTTCATGAACCTTTTTGGGAGGCATGATCTATAAACAAAAAGGATAAATAGATTATATGCAGAGTTAGATTTAAGCTAATGCTCACTAACACAACATGAATACTGAAAGAAGGAAAACTATTTCTAAAACATCTTATACCCTCCTGTACAAAAATATGGAGCGCAACATACCCATAAATAAGACTCTACTAGATAAAACTTTTATACTTCCTAGGACTCTATTTAACCTTAGGTTTTGATACCAAGTTTGTAAGCCTCAAATCTGATACACGGAATGCTACACGGTGCTAATGACCCCGAAGGACCACAAGCTAATCCATGACTGATAGTTGTTGCTGAACATTGCATAATATACTGTATAATGTAGAAATAAAGGATATAAGGCCATAAGGTTCAAAACTAAGACATAATATCTGATAAAATATAACATCTGGGTGGGGTATGAATTACTCAAAACAACTGAAATAACTGTCTGAACATGCTAGTCTGAAAAACCTCTAACTGACTGAAATATCTGAATAAGGAGTTGATGGGACATGTCCCCAACTAACTCCAACTACTGAAATTAATTAATTAATGAGACTATAAAGTAATGGTCATGTTCTCAAAGGATAAGGACTCACTGTTAACTCTGACTACTGAGACTGGAATGCTACTGATGCTCTGGAGCTCGTGATTCTGGACTTTTGGTATAAAACACCATAGTGAAAATACGTTAGTACGCTTGAATATACTGGTATGCATGTGAGGTAGGATGAATGAATAAGGTTAACATACATGAACTATACGAATTGACTAAATAACATGAATGTAAGAATACATGCATGAATACACAATAACGATAAATGAGTTTTTGATAACATGATTACTGAATTTGAGTACTAATAACATGAGATACTGATAACTATATAACTTAAATAACTAATATTGTGCGACTGTATTTGACAATCTAGTTTCTGATGGAACTAACTAATTTCCATACTATTCTGAGTTAATCGTATCTGACAGTTCTAAATTCCGTAGAACTATCTGAGTTATATAACTTAGACTGAATAACTGTATCTGACAATCCTGATCTGTAATTGAAACTGTGGGATGTAGTCATATAAACAACATGCCCTAAATAACGCAATATAGTTGAGTTAGGGCCCAATCTGTAACCCCAATTAGAAGGGTGTCAAAACCGCACTACTGGTAACAACAATCTATGAGTAACCCGCATATAATAGGTAACTCATGTGAGAACAGTGGGATCCCTCATATAACTAGTTAAGCTACCTTATCTACCATCATATAACAGGCTATGATCTCTCAACCTACGCTGGCTACATAGTTCTAGAATGCAAGGATTGTTTCTAAGAATCATACCCTCATATAATAGTTGGGTTCTAATCCTTGGGTTCACTCAGTGCTAATTTCTACTCCCACCTAAATTGATATTGAACATGATTAACTGAACTGACTTAATTGAGTTAACTGAGCTCCGCTGACTGACGAAAACTACTGAGATTACTGAATTACTGAGTTTACTGAGTTTTCCTAAGTCATGAGACTGACTAAATTCTATGGATCATGTCTTGACTGAGAGTATCTTGAAAACATGACACTGATTCTAGGAATACAACTAAATGTTTAGGTACAAGTACCCCTAAGACTCGATAGAAGGAAACTGACAAAGTATGACTTTCTTGAATACATGACCAATATCACAATACATAATATAATAAGTTGGAGATTTCATGAGGTACAAGTTCTAAAGCACCACAAATCCTACACATAAATCCATAATTCATTAACTAAGACATTCCAACAAACACTTGACATGCATAAACATGTACAAGAATGGTGATTTCATATTATCATACTAGTATGACACTTTTCCTTCACATAGGCATTTAATCAAACACTAGTGGAGTGTGCAAATCAACTTGTAAATTTAAGGGTTTATCATGATTCCTATGCAAATCACCACATCCTAGGGTCAATCATTGGAATATGTAATTTAAAACATGAATCAAAACCCCACAACAACATGGACATAAACTTTGATTTAATTTATATCATGAAATTTCATAAATATTCAAATCCTATATTTTGAAAAGATATTCTTAAGCTTTATGGGTGAAAGGCACCCATAAATCAACACATGACATACCTGGATGGATGATTTCTTAAAGATTGGTGGAGGAAATCATGAATTCTTGACTTAGAATTAGACACCTAGGGTTTCTTGCTCTTGGGGATTGATATTTGAGAGAAACCCTAGTTGGATATTTTAAATGAATAATGAAATTATGACCTATGGTATGGTATAATTAGGGGTTAAAACGGGTGGAAAAAAACCAAAATTTCCTTTTAAAAGTGGCTTAAAAATTGTTGAAAGGGATCTGCGATTGCTTGTGCGATGGTTCATCGCTGGCTCGATGGTCCATCATTCTGACCATCGCACCTAGTCCAGAATAGGGGCTCACTTCCTTCGTAGGGAAGGCTTGGGTGACGGTCTGTCAACCTGTCTGTCGCACCTTAGATATAAAATTGACTTACTGCCATAGTTGTAACTATCTAGGTGATGGTTCGTCGCAAGCTAGATGGTCCGTCAATGTGTCTGTCGCACCTGGGCAGTTCTGAAAGCCCTTAGTAAAATGTCCATAACTCTTTACTCCGATACCGAATTTGGACGAAATTGGTATGGCATGATACCATTGGAAAAATTCTATCTGATTTAAATATTAATCATTTATGAAGTCATCACTAACTCTTCTGGAGACTAGATTTGACTTAAAGAAAATTTGGGGTATTACATTATCATTAGCTAAAGATTAGAGAGGTGGATAATCCTAAAACTGCCTTCTGAACCTGATATAGTTCTTACAAGTTCTTAATATTGTCCTTTTGTTTGACTACTACCCCAATGACTTTCACGAACTTGATGAGTATGGTTTTACCTCAGTTTATGGAATTTTTCATTATTGTGTTTATAGATAATATTCTAGTGTATGCTAAGAGTGAGGCGGATAATGCCGATTACCTCTATATCATATTACAAACCTTTAAAGATCAATATTTGTATGCTAAATTTTTGAAGTGAAAATTATTGTTGAAAGCTGTTACTTTTCTGGATCATGTTATTTTGCATGAATGAATCATGGTGGATCCACGACTCTTATAAATAGTTAGAGGTTCTTAATTTTAGCTGGTTACTATAGGAGATTTGTGGAGATTTTCTCGACTATAGCTACCTCGCTTACTAAACTGGCCCCAAAAAGGTAAAGTTCTTATGGTGTAAGGCTTGAGATGGGCGATTTGAGATATTAAAAGATAAGTTAACGTCAGCTCCGGTTTGAACTCTTCCTAAAGGTTTTGTTGTCTATTATGATGCGTCCTATGTGGGACTTGGTTATGTGTTAATACATCATGGCAAGGTGGTGTCCTATATTTCAAGGAAATTGAAAGTTCATGAGAAGAATTACCCAACTCAAGATTTGGAGTTGTTATGTGTGGTGCTCATATTAAGGATCTTGTATCACTATTTGTACGGAGTCATTGTAGATATCTTTTTTGATCATAAGAGACTGAAATATGTAATCTCGCTGAAAAGCTAAATTAAGTGCCTTGTATTGCTAAAGGACTATGCCATGAGTCTCTATTACCACCTAAGTATAGCTAATGTAGTTGTTGATGCTCTTATCAGGTTATGCATAGGAGTCTAGCTAATGTGGATTGGAACAAGCCAAAATCGGTGAAGGATATTCACTGTTTAGCTAAACTTAGGGTTGTCTTTTAGACTCTGAGGAAGGTGGTGTATTTGTTCATCAGGTAGCGCAGTGATCTCTTGTTGCCAAGACAAAGGGGATGCAGTTACTGGATCCTGTCTTGATGAAGATTAAGAAAGGTATGGGTCAGCAGAAGGTTGATGTTTTTACAATGGTAGCAATGTTATTTTGGTGTACCTAGGAAGATTAGGTGTACCCTGTGTAGAAGAATTGTGATTTGGATGAGGCTCATGGGCCGCGTTATACTATTTATCCTAGTTTGATGAAGATGTATCATGATCTTAAGAAGATTTATTGTTGGAATAATATAATACACGATATGGCTAATTTTGTGGCTAAGTGCATAGTGTGTCAGCAAGTGAAGGTAGAACACTTGAGGCTTTGTGGGTTGTCTTAGGAGATTGAGTTGCCTATATGGAAATGCGAGATAATTATATGGATTTTGTTGCCAGCCTTCCTCAGTCTTGGAATCAGTTTGATTAAATTTGGATCATCGTAGATATAATGACTAAGTCTGCTCACTTATTGCTAGTAAGAAATCTTAATTATTCGGCTGAGGATTATGCCAAGTTATTTCTTGGAGCGATTTTGAAGTTGCATGGTGATCCAATTTCTATTATATGAATTGTGGTACTCAGTTTTCATCTCATTATTAGTGATTGTTTTAGAGATGTTTGGGAACAAAGGTGACCCTTAGTGCTGCATTTCACCCATAGATAGATGGGAAAGAAGAAAGAATGGTTCAGGTCTTCTAAGTTATGCTTCAGGCTTGTGTTATTAACTATGGTAGTAGTTTGGTTGAACATTTTTCTCTCATAGAGTTTGTGTAATGATAGTTATCACTCTAGCATTGTATGGCTTCTTTAGAGATTTGTATGGCAGGAGGTTTTGTTCTCTTATTGGTTGGTATGATGTTGGTAAAAATAAGTTGTTTGGTCCTTACATAGTTTACTAGGCCATGGGGAAAGTGAAGGTGATTCGTATAGTCTTAAGATCGCCCAAAGTTGCCAAAAGTCCTATGCACATATAAGGTGCAAGGAGTTAGAGTTTAAGGTTGGTGATTAGGTGTTCTTAAAGTAGTCTCCCATGAAAGGTGATTTAGTATAGTGCGAATAGAAAGCTCAGTCCTCTTTATGTTTGTCTGTACATGGTTTTGAAGAGGGTCGGTAGGATTGCATATGATATGAAGTTTACTTCTAGTTTGAGCTCCATTCATTCGGTCTTTCATGTCTCGATGTTTATGAAGTGTGTAGGTGATCCTTCAAAAGTTGTCCTTTTTGAGGGGCTAGGTATTTTTGACTCCATTTCTTATGTGGAAGTCCAGTTAAAATCTTGGATCAGTAAGTTTGTCGGTTGCGGACGAAAGATGTGTCATTGGTAAAGATTCTTTGGAGAAACCACAAGGTTGATGAAGCCACCTTTAAAGTCGAACAGTACATAAAGTCCAAGTATCTATTGTTGTTCCCTATCCTAAAAAATCATGCCTAATGTATGTGTTAATCTTTACATATTTATTTTTTTACTTTGTTAAAGAAAAAAGGGTGATTTCCTTGGCATCTTTGTTTTCTAACTTGGTTAAAGGTAAGAGCAGAGGTATATTGAGTCCAATTTTGCTTGTGTTTCCTTGACCCATCTTTTAAGGATGTATTATCCAAGTAGGGGAGAATGTAATGCCCCATATTTTTTACCCTTGAAAATTCTTGATCTTTTGGGGTTACTACCTTGCTAATGACTCGTGGTGACGAGTCCTGAGATATTGTTATAGATTATTGGACCCTGGTCGTAACTAAATCATAAACTTAGTGGAAAATCTTTGCTTTGAGTACGCGTGACTCACTATGAGACGTGAGGATATGTTACGAGTCCAAGGTTCAAATCGTAGGATGTCAAGTATTCAATTTATTTGGATCCTATGTTTCTCAACACTAGAAATTACGAGTCATAAGATCTCATTACAAGTGGGTTGGTGGAGTCATATGGTGGAAGTGTATGGGGGTCCTAGTCACTATCTTGGTTATGGCTCTTGGTCATGAGTCGTAATGCGTGGGTACGAGTCAAGGGGTTGACTCATAAATAAATGTGGCTATTTCCAGCTCATAAGTTGGGCATTCATTACATTAGGGAGTCATTAGTTATCATGAACACATCAAATAACCTCTCAGAACACCTCCAAATCCTTAAGGTAAAAAAGACTTAGGGTTTTCATCAAGCTAATCAATTGGGGCTTTCTAGGGTGATTTCTCTCTATACTTCTTGGTGATTAAGGCATGTTACTCATTCCTCGTTGTTAATTTTGTAAAATTATGTGATTTAAAGTATTGTTCATGAATTATTGTGATGGTTTTGAAACATCGATTCGGTTTTTTTTTTAAATGTTGAATTGCACAATAATCTAATGGTTTATATATAATTTTCATGTTTTAAATGTGATTTTGAACTTATGGGTGCATAAGGATGGTGAATGAACTAGGGGATTGAGATTTTCCCAAACTTGTGACTTTTGAAGTTGGTATGTCCCCAACCCTAAAATGTGAAATTGGTTTTAGTTATGAGAACTATGGGAATATTTGAAACTAAATTATTGGATTATATAATGAGGTATTAGAACTGCAATGGTATGATTTAATTACCAAAGGGAGTCGGTTTTCCCCAATGTGTATTAATGAACAAAGGGAGTTTTCTTGCCAAGTTAGTGGAAATTTTTTTGGCATGATGTGTTACCTTGCAAGTGTAATTGGTACAGTGATACAAACATTGTATACCTTTATGTGCAACCTGGTTAAATGAATCGGAATGTGTGATATCTGTTTTAATTGGTCTTTACAAAGGGTTCTGTAGCTAAGTCGTGAAAGTTAAGGTCCGAGTGAACGATACGAGAAAACTCATTTGCCGATGCGGGCTTCAATGTGACAAGGGAGGTTTAAGTCCCCTTTATTATTATTTCAAGATTAGTAAGGTTTGAGTCCCCGTTATATCATTGTATGATTGGGTGCTTAAGTCACTTTTGTATATGTTGGAGGTTTCGAGTCCCCATGTGCATATATATGAGATTAATCTCCTATTCATATAGTTACATGCACTGTGGCCCGACAATGGGGAGAAATCTAGTTCCCATATAGCCCAAGGATATTATTAATGATGGTTGAGTTGCACTATCTAGGTTATGGTTCTTAAAAGCATGTTAACCCTTGTTCCATATCTCGACATTTGATTTATATATATGTGTAATTGCATATGTTTATGTACATTTGTTTGACTTGGATTTTAATCGATAGCATTACTTTATCTTTATCCTTGAGTACATGCTAGTGTTCACCCCACTAGTCGTCTTCGGGTGCTACATCCCCATGAGATATAGGCTCCGTAGCTACTTCTACTTTTCCTATCCAAAGTTAGTTGGACCTGTTTGGTACTTTTACCTTTGATGGTCAAGTGGTGAGCCTCCATTTCCCTTGAAGACTTAGTCATTTCATCAGTTTTTTCCATAATTTAGCAGTGAAGAGTTCACATTAACATTATCATTGTGATTGTCATTGTCCAAGTCGGGGAGCATGTCCTGATGTTTTATTAATACTCATTTGTAGAGGCTTTGTTTGTACTACTATGGATTGGGATGGTTTGTTATGATTTTGTTTGTTTTGATTTGTTTTTGTTATAAAATATTATAATGTCTTTAGGAACGAATTTTATTATCTTTTTATATGTTCGGAATTCATCCGACATGGGGTGTGTGGTTGTTGGATTCTTGGGTATTTGGGGTGGTCTCCGGTTCTTGTTAGACTTGATACACCCATCATGGCAGGGCCCTGGTTCGGGTCATGAATGTTCATTAATACATGGTGGGGTACACCGACTCGCTTTGTTCATTAAATCATACCATTATATTTCAAATACCTCTTTATATCATGCAATAGTTCAACACTAGTTCAATTTCGCAAATTCCTACTGTTCTCATAATTGAAACCAATATCACATTATGGGGTTGGGGACATAACTATTTCCAAAGTGACATGATTGGGAAAAATCACAATTCCCTAGTTCATTCACCATACCCATGCACACACAAGTTCAAAACTATAAATAAATCATGAAAATCATATATAAACCATGAGAAGCATTGTTCGATATATAAACATTCACAAACCCCCAACCTTTTTTTGATAAACCATGTAAACATCTAATGAACAACAGTTTGAAACACATTCCTTTTCAAAACTAACAATAATGAAAGAGTAACATGCCCAAAATACTAAAGTGTAGGTAGAGATATCACCGTTATAAGCCTTAATTGATCAAACTCTTAAAAACCGTAAGTATTCTTAACCATGAGGAATTTAAGGGTGTAAAGAAGCTACTTTGATTTGTTTATGAGGGATAATTTTTCCATAAAAAGGTTATAAGAAATGGGTTTCAAGTTGGGTAAGAGGGCAAATATCTAGAATGCCTTTAACTTAACAGCTGATAAAAGGTCTTCTTTGACTATGAGTCAACCATCAACTCGTAACTACTCTATACGACTCGTAAGGATGAGATAGAAAAAATGCAGTATCACTAAAATAACCAATGCTGAAAACCCTATGACTTATCCTTAGGACTAGTAATGGGACCCTACGACTCATAGGTCCCAATCATAATCAACACCGAACCAATTTTTGGTATACACTGGACACCCTACGATTTAAACCCCATGTCTCAAAACATATCTTTACGGATTTTAATGATCTACTCATACTTAGAGCATAAAGAAGACACAAACTTATTGGTTTTGTTACGACTAGTTAGGACACCCTACTACTTATAGGGCTAGTTGTAACTTGGGAAGTAAGCTCAAAGCTCAAGGAATTTTAAAGGGCAAAAAATCTGAGGTGTTTTACCTAGTTTTTGGATTATGACAAATTATTATCTGAGTATCTAGTTTCATAAATCTGAATAGTATAAGAATGGGGTATCTTATAGAGTCTGGTGGATTGGTACGTAGACATCCGTATCTAGCTTCAAAAGGATTTAAGGTTTCTTCAAGAAACTTTCTTATTTCATTAAATATAGTTCTAAGAAATAATTTAATCTTTATTCAAAAATGGTGAGGACTACATCCATGAAGGCTAGAGATTAAAATACTTTATCTGAGGAAAGAGCCAGTCCAGAGGGTACGTTGTGAGTCGTGGTAAGACTCAACATGGATGATGTAAACAAGGAACTACACCATCTAGAGATAGCACAAAGGGGATCTACCTTGAGTCTTTAGATGATCATGATGGAGATATGGGTCCTACTTAGATTCCACTGAGTTCTTCTACCCTAGTCTTGTAGGGGTTACTAGTTCACTTGTTGACCCAGTTTTAGGGTGCTCCATTAAGTGCACCTGGTGGTCCTCAAGCTACAAGTATTGTACCTATTTCTGTGCCAGAGTTTGCCTATTTTTTTCCTCTTATTCCAAGTATGGATCCTTCTATTGTATTAACACCTACATATGGTACTCCACAGACTCCAAGTATGGTTTTTCCTTAAGTTCTTATATAATAGTATAGTGTTCTGATGTCTGGAGCTCTGCCTTTTTCTATTATGCCTCCACATATACACTCTCAACAAGCAAGATTTACTATACCTCCTATTATGGTTAGTGTAGATATGACTTCTAAGGATTAGAAAATGTTTGAGAGGTTTAATAGTTTGGGTCCTCCTAGGTTTAGTTGTTTTATAGGCGAGTATACCAATGGGTTATTGATGGATTATCGTGAGAGGTTGTATAACCTTTCTTTGCTTGAGTTGCATAGGGTTTCTTATACAAATTATCAATTGAGAGATACAACCAAGGATTGGTGGAGGTTACTTATTGGTTTCTTACCTCTTGGTTTTCCAGAGATGACTTTGAAGCAGTGTATAGAGGCCTTGTTGGACATATTTATGCCTTTAAGTTTGAGGGATCAGATGCGAGATGTGTTTGGTCACTTAGTTCAGAGCTCCATGACTGTTACAGAGTATGAGGCAAAATTCCATTTCTTTTATAGATATTTATATACCAGTATAACCATTGAGTTTGAGAAGATTCAAAAGTTCATAAAGAGGTTGGATGTTTCTCTTCATCTTTCTTCTACTCAGATGGTAGTGTATGCAGAATTATTTTAGCATATTACGTATAATCCTAATATGACAGAGGCTATTCTTCGAGCATCACAGGGTGCCACAAAGAAGGTGAATTGTTTTGGTAAGTTCAGAGTTTACATTCATCGAGGTAGAGATTATAATGGTTTTGTGGTTATCATGGTAAACACATATAGGCAACCTTCAAGGGTTCAGGTTGTGGGTTTTCTAGTTCAGTAGTTTCAGGTGGTCATTTGTCCTAGTCATCCTTACTTCTATTGAGGTATAACTATTCAACCTTATGGGTCTAACACCTCATATAACCTACAAATATTAGTAATCAAGACTAAGTTATTATACTTATAATTAAGACTAACGTTCACATTCATATGCCATATATAACACATATTATCTTCAAAAAAGAGTAGGAAGACTCCTACCTCAAAGTTGGACCATAAAACCTTACATCCTTTACCAACATCCATCATAACTTCACCATACCTAAATGGCCATCACTCTATAAAAATTGTAATATATACATCAATATAAGAATAATGATACCCATATTGCACTATTGTGCTTCGAGTCAAATATTGACACAAAAAGCACCAAGTAGGTCCCACTTATGAACCATACACTATAATGCTCACTCTCTGAATAAAGGTTCATATTGTGCACTTACAATACCATAAGCTTTCCCTTACCTTTCCTATTGGTTCTTCTAATAATTAGGGTAAGATCATTACAGGTCATTCTAAGCTTTAAATAAAGACTCAAGTGCGGAGAAGGTTGATTTGGGCTTGGTGCTTAGCTTCTCTTTGAGCAATTTCAAAACTTTAGCTACGGCAACTTATTCCCTTACATTGTTCTCCAAAACACTTTTGCATCCTTCTTAGCAATTAAACCCAGGTCCGTTTTATTTCAGTACCACTTTATATATATATATACATACCATCTTTCACAACACTTACAACATCTTTTTCCATCATCCTTTCTAATGTAGCCACCCTCAACTTAGGAGATTTGCCAAAGTTGATGTGTAATATATCCAAAGAGAGACTTGGATAAGATGGGTATTACTTGAAAACTTAATGACAACTTGTTAAGTTGTTGTAACAAAGAAGGTATTGTATTGTCTCAAAATGGGATCAAAATTGGCTATCATATGTACCTTAAAGTTGACTAATCAAAAATGTCCTGTGATCACTTCTCAGTCAACTACTTGAGACCCTACAAAATGATTTAGGCATGTTCTAGATGAATGCACACAATAAGAACATATTCAAGAAAAATATCACTCTCTCATGGAATGGAATTGTGCGGACCTCTCCAAATACTCAATAAAAATTCAAGACCAAGTAGGAAATGTTGCATACTTTCAAAGACCAGCAATAGTTTCCATGTTCCTAGCAATCAATGTCACAATAAAAAAGTTTTGGTGGGTATAACAATTTTACAATAATTGAGTAAAAATCAAACATTATTTGCTACTCATTTACTTGTTACTATTGATGCATACACAATACACAGACAAAACCAAACAAACCTAAACATACGGGTACACTAAGTGGTACTCAAGTGTATAGAACAAAGAAAATACACATTGAGGTCACAAGTACCCTTACCACCATAAGTAAAAACATGCATTGTCACTAATACGAAAGATCAAATAATAACAACAAGAGATAGAAGATACCTGCAACGCTTAAGCGCATGAATCATAAACCAATAACACTGCTACTCTATCATCAGCGGGAACAATCTCATCCGTAGCATCAGTATGTGTTGAGGTATTTACCACAGTGGTTGGTGGAGTGAAAAACTCCCCAATAGTCTCCCCAAAAGTCAACAAAGGCCTTTTATCTGAAGCTCCCACAAATCTTGCCCTCAATGTTTCCTTAAGTGGCTCACCCTCTACCGTCAATTCTTGTAAAGGTTTTTTTAGCTTCTTTTTATCTGCCTTTTTTTGTGCACTTCTCTTAGATCTTCTTTCTTCATCACTATCATTTTTTTCATTTGCTTTTGTTTGTCTAGTATTTTTTTTATTTTTTTTTGTCCTCATATTTCCCAGTGATGTCAATCAATGGAGGTTTTTTCTCAGATTCTTCAGCTACAGGATATGAGGATATCACAATCTTGTGGCTCTGCAATGACACAACATCAGCTTTACCCTTATCCAAGGCTGCCTTGAAAACTGTAAGGTTAGGAATTGACATCTCTCTCAACCTTCCATTCAATCTATGCTACATATCATCAATGCATATGTGTAGTGTTTAGAAAGGTTCAATGGCTACCGGGATTGTCTTATTAACAGGATTGTCTTATTAAAAGTTTACTCAAAATAATTAGCAAAATGATTCAATTGAGCTTCAAACCTCTTACCTTGCTTTACCATATTACTAAAATTATACGACGTCAGTGCATACTCCGACATTGGTGCAGCAACTACGGGACTTTTTTTACTCACAGGAACTAAAGCAGCCCCTGCAGAATATGTTACTTGTACAAACTCAGGAATTGACACCTGTAAATTCTGTATGGATCAAGTTGTTGTAATAGCTATTTGAATTCCTTCAAAAATGATCATATCACTTTTTACCCCTGTTTCTTTGCCTAAAACTAACATAGGCTGATTCTCATCAAACTTGATAGGGTTGTGACTTTTCCTTGGAATGACCTCCTTATCCAAGCATGTAATTTCTGGTAAATTACATACATCACAGAACCTTGTAATGAGACAAGGAAATGGGTATGTATTGTTGGGTCGTGTTGCCCAAATCTTAATCTCATCAGCAATAATTTCCCCAAAGTTCAAGGGAAAGTTGGATATTAAGCTTGCTACTAAAACTTTTGTATCTTCACCTATGATATTTTCTCCTATTATTCGCATCAGTATGGATCTCACCACTCTCCACCAAAACCTTACTTCTTGAGTTAAGGATGCTTTACAAATTCTTTCACTTAGATTTTGTAACCACTTAGGCTCTCCGTCAACTATAACTTGTGTTAACTAAGGGGGTTGATTTGCCTTATCTGCCATCTTATGGTACAACTCCTGTGAAGTGACTAGGGGAATAAAGCTTGGGACATAGAGAAATCAGATTATTGTTCTGTTAAATAGATTGACCATCACACCACTCACTGGTGTTTGGTCCATATTCAGCATGTCTATAGGTTTTTATCCCTTTTTGCACATGTTGTCCAAGGTTGCTTGGCAGTTCACATGAAACTTCCTCACCACTATTGGACAAAATGTATCACCTCCTTTTGTTATCCATACTAAGTTATATTCTTTGAATTCCCTCTCTATCTGTGGGTACCTGTTTAATCCAGAGGTGATAATCTTCATCTCTTAACATATAGGCCTCCTAAGACTCATTTTTATTGATATCAACCCTTTATGATAGAGTATTTTTGCTCTGGAAACCAGTCATCTCACACTATTTCGTATGCTTGGATTCTTTTATTTTATTACATCCCCTCTCGTATGAGAGTCTTCCTCCGTTGGTTTCTTAGAAGAAGGATTTTCTGAATAAGGTTTTTTAGTATTGGGCTGCTACGGAGAAGTATGTTCAAATAAAGGTGAGTCTTTTTCTTCAAACTTGACTTCCTCAATCACCTTCTATTCAGGTTGAGGAAGTGGTTCAGCTATCGTGAGACCTTGCCTCTTACGTCTCTGAAGTTACGGCTCTTCTTACTCACTTTTAGGCTCATTGAAGAATCTCTGAGGCAAGTTCTCTTCGGTAGCTTTCTTGTTAGCTTTCTTTGACTTCCCCTTAGGTGGCATGATTAATTCGTCAACTAGTAAGAAGGTAAGAGTGGTTCTCCTAACCTTCTGGTTCATAGCATATGCAACTAAGAACCTGTACAAATAAAAAACAACAAATAAACGTTAAATTTAGGAAACTTAACAAAGAGTCAATTATCATAGATATACTCAATTGACAACCATATTCCTTGGGAATGATGCCAAAATTTTATATGCCCAAATTACACCTCAATTATAAGAGTGTAAGCGGATGTCATCAAATATATCACCCAACTATGTTGGGGTCAAATCCCATAGAAAATATGGTGATAATAAAACCTATTTGTAATTTAATTGACTAATAGATAACAACTTCCTTCGAATAGGGGATTTTAGATTTTAAATAAATATCATTGTTTACTTCATTTTTGTAACTTGTAGCCAAGATTTCAATGTTTCAAATTAATTTTATGGAAGAACCAGAGTTTTGTTCACTATGAGTATTGACAATTGATGTACAATAGTTGTAACTTCAGATTCTTATAACATGTAGGAATAACAGATTATCATTATCGCTGCTCTATATGAATGTCTCTCTACCTATTTAGATATTAGAATAACTAATTTTCTTAAACTTAGGAAATCCTTATACTTAACATGTTCTTATCTCAAGTTAATTAACCTTATTACAACATTATTGATTTGATGGAAATTTAATGCTTCCTAATACCCATTGATAATTCACATCCTATTAAATCTATTTCTTGAATTAAACAAAAAAATCATAAGGTTTAATCTACTATTTACTACCAATAGATAATATGCACAACAAAATAATTATCAAGAAGTATCTAATATCTTTTGAATCTTAATCAACTAATGAATTAACAAGACCAAATTCATAGATCCCACAACTCGGGTTAAAGGAATTAGTTCCTCATGATATAGAAAGAAACAATATATATAAGATTCATAATTTAGAAATAGTTAACTTACAAACGATGAAAAATATAATATTTTTCTTCCTTCCCAATCACAAGAGAAATCAAAAACCAAAATAATAATCCCAAAAGTTTAATTAAAAAATTCAAAGAGAAAGTATGAAAATGATTTTTTGGAATAAGTTCAAGATGCTTATGGAAACCTACAGTTTTCTTATAGATAGTCCAGATCTTTTCTCATTTGAAATTTAAATTCTAGATTTTCTGCCTTACAACAGACGACATGATCTGACAGCATATCATAGAGTTGACGACCTATTCGACTAGGTCGTCAACTATTCCTCCCCTTTCTTGCTTTCTGCTTACAGCTGACAACAGGACCTGGTGGTTTATCATATAGTTGATGGACTATCAGAATAGGTCGTCAACTATTCTTCCCCTTTCATGTTATTTGCTTACTACTGATGACCAAGCCTGACGATCTATCACATAGTTGATGGCCTATCAGACCATGTCATCAACTATTCCTTCTATTCCTTGAAATTTGTCTATGGGTGACGGCCAAGTCTGATGACTTATTAGATTGTTGACAAACTATGAGACAGGTCATCTACTAAGATCTTTTTCTCTACTTTGATCAAAACTTGTTCTATTTGATGTAATTATCATAGGCTTCCATGTATCTTGACTTCCCTGCAATATCATATGAAATACAATAAAAATCGACAATAGTTACCTAAGAAGTTACAATTATTTTAAGTTAAAAGCCTTAAATGTGATGACACAAATCTAGCACAATAATATGCTCCTAATAGTGTCAAGCATAAGGGATCGAATGAGGAAATTCACATCCGTGTTGTCCCGTGATTTAATTCTAAATAGGAAGGTTTCCTTATTGAACAAGGATATAAACATCTCTAGATTGGTTGAGAATATGGAGTAGGTTGAGAAAGAAAAGACAAAGCAGGCGGAGAAAGGGTAAAGAAAATAACAAATTTTGATTATTTTATAAAGGTGGAGGTCGGCAAAAATGTGGTAGAGATAGTGAAAAGTTTCCTAAGAAGAAGTTGGGGAGTTCTATTTCCTACTCTATGGATAGTGCTCCTTATTCGAAGACTTTTGGTAATTAGTTTTCCTAGCGTGATAGTGGGTTTAGGTCACAGGGGCCTGAATATTAGGCTGGTGGGCCTCACTCAACTTTATCATATCCTTATTGTAGATTCGGAGGGTAGGTGCACCAGGGGTCTTATGAACAATGGAGGAAAAAATATTTTAAATATGGTCAAACTGGTAATAAGTAGAGGGATTGAACATATAATGTTGCTTCAGGGGAGAACACGATTCCTGTTGTTGCTTTATCACGCTTCTTCACCAAAAAGTGTTGCTTCTACTTCTCGTACCGGTACTGGACAAAATTGAATGTATGCCATGGATACACACTAGGACTTTAAGGTATCTCCTGATATTTTTACTGGTATATTACGACTCTTTTCTCTTGATGTGAATTTCATAATTGATACAGGCTCTACTCTTTCTTATGTGACCATATTTGTAGCTTTGTTAAGTCGCAAGTGTATCCCCGATCCTTTTTCTATTTCAACCGTGGTGGGTGACTCTGAGGTTGCTAGAAGAGTCTATATGGGTTTTGTGGTATTTGTTGGTTGTAGAGAAACTTGAGCAGATCTGATAGAGTTTGACATAGTTGATTTTGATGTCATAATGGGGATGGACTAGTTGAACTCGTGCTATGCCTCCTTAGATTGTCGGGACCATAAAGTTATTTTTAAATTCCCTAATAAGCTTGTCATATAATGTGAAAGAGGTTCTACAGTACTTAAGGGGAGGTTTATACCATATTTTAGAGCTCGGAATTTGATTTCCAAGAGGTCTCTCTATTATTTGGTCTAGGTTAAATATTCTAACTTAAAGGGTCTTTTATTACAACTCGTTCCTATGGTTAGTGAATTTCACAATGTTTTTTCTAATGATATTCCTGGTATGCCTCCTAATAAATAGATTTATTTTGTGATTTATCTTATTTTGTACACTCTCCCTATCATTATCCCTCCTTATAGAATATCTCTGACTGATTTGAAGGAGCTTAAGGAGAAGTTGAAAGACCTCTTAGATAATGGTTTTATCCATCCGAGTATGTCTCTACATAGTGTGCTTATTTTTTTCGTGTATAAGAAGGATGGTTCCCTAAGGATGTGTATTGATTACTACCAGTGGAATAACATTACTGTGAAGAATAAGAACCCTCTTCCTCGAATTAATGATTTATTTGACTACCTTTAGGGTGCTAGATATTTCTCTAAGATTGATCTTAGGTCTTGTTATCATCAGCTAAAGATTAGGGAGGTGGATATCCCTAAGTCTGATTTTCGAACCCGATATGGTCGTTACGAGTTCTTAATCATGTCCTTTTGTTTGACTAATGCCCCAATGACATTCATGGAGTTAACGAGTAGGGTTTTCTCTTAGTTTATAGAATTGTTCATTATTGTGTTTCTAGATGATATTCTGGTGTATTCCAAGAGTAAGGAAGATAATTCCAATTATCTGTATATCATGTTACAAACCTTAAAACATCAACAACTATATGCTAATTTTTGAAGAGCAAATTCTGGTTGAAGGTTGTTACTTTTCTAGGTTATGTCATTTCACGTGAATGAATCATGGTAGATCCGACAAAAGTTGCAGTGTTTAAGAAGTGGCCTAGACCCATGGCTCTGACTAATAGTTAGAGGTTCTTAGGTTTATCTAGTTACTATAGGTGATTTGTAAGACCCTAGAAAGTTCCCTCGTAGTCCGAGCCTTACAATGTGTCAAGTAAAGTGTAATTTTGGGCCTAAAAGATTGAGAAGAGACTTCCCAAGTGATTGGTGTTTAAACCATATATAATTTTCTCAATTTTGACATTTTTTCATGTAGATAATTGAATTAGCTTTCCGATAATACCAATTTCGTCCAAATAAAATATCGGGCTGAGAAGTTATGGCAGTTATATCGAGAGTTGTCAGAATCGCCTAGGTTCGACGAATGATCCGACAGACCGTCGAGTCTATGATGGAACATCGCTTGGACCATCGCAACCAAGGCAGTAACTCCCCTTTCTGTCCCAAGTGCGACTGCCAAGATGAAAGACCGTGAAGGATGCGATGGACCATCGTGTTAAGGAAGTGTGGCCTACCCTTGGCCATCGTGCGACGGATGATCCGATGGACCGTCGAACTTGCGACGTACTATCTCTCCGACCGCCACATCGAGGTAGTGTGTCCCATTACTGGACAACGTGCGACGGATGACCCAACTGATCGTCGAACTTGCGATGGACCATACTTCGACCGTTGCAGCCCCCATTCAGTGTTTTAACTCATTTTAACAAGGGGATTTTGGATCTTTCCCTTTTAACCCTCATACATATTCCAAATGAACATGATAGTCTCATTATATCCCAAAACATCCAAAGGCTAGGGTTTCTCCCTCAAGAGTAAATCTAAAACCCTTCTCTAAGAAATCCAAGAACTCAACATGGATTCTACAGATTTAGTTGAGATTTGAGTTCTCCAAGGTCAAAGGTTGCAAGAACCCTCTCTCAAGAGTAAGAAGAAGAGTTTAGATCAAGCTTGTTCATCCAATTTCATAATCTAAGGTATGTGGGGTTTTGAACAAGGGTAATCCTTTCACCCTTGTACCCAAAAGTTTATTTAAACTACAATTCTCTGCAATCTATCAGATTTAACATGAAATTGAATTGGAGTTTTTCAACCATTGTTATTGGTTGCACGTTTTTTATGTTTCCCTTGAAGTGAGAGTCTAGTGGCATAATTTTTACATGTTTTCTTAAGAAATTGCAGCTGGGTCTATACCCCATGATTTTAATCCTTGAGAAGTTAATAGTTGAAATGTTTGAGATATTAAAGTATATGAGTATTTTGAAATTTTGAGACAAAGTGCTTAAACTACTAGATTTCTACATGAATTATGAATCTATATGCTATCTATTATGCTTTTGATGAGTTTTAACTTGAGAATGAATTATGGGTTATTGAGCCCTACTTGAGATTTGCAATTTTATGAACTCTCATGCTATAAGCACCCATGATTTGAGTATTCAGAGATTGTTGAGAAATATTTTGACCTAATGGTCATTAAGTTTTGAAATCCACTCTACTTCATGAGATAACAGATTTTATTATTGGGTTCTTATTGAAGCATGAGATTATTCTAAAGTGGATTTTCATAAGATGAGCGAGATAAACTAAAGGGAGTAGTATTTAGCACCGAGCGGGTAAGTTACTATAGTTTCTTACCCCAAAACTATGTGACACCATAGGTTGGGCCTGAGGTCGAGTTTATGATTATTATTGGGACTAAGGCCGAGTTAATATTGGCCCCGAGGCCAAGTTTATTTAATAATCACTGGACCTAGGTTATACTACTCGGCAAGAGTATGATGCCTCTCCCCAACGTGAGGTCTCTTCCTTAAGAGGACAAAATGTTGGACTCCATGTAACTCGCATGGTTTATGTCGGTTAAGAGAAACTCCCTAAACTAAGGTATTTTTCCAATGAGATAACATATTTTCCTTTAAAACTAAAATACTTTCCCTTGATATGAGTATTTTTACCTAAAGCTTAAAATGTGATATTTTCCAAACAAGAATGAAATGCCTTCAAGTATGTTCCAAAGTTATATGATTTCAAATTCCAAGTATTTGAGTTCAAAAGAGTTATGATTTCTTGAGCATTAGAGAAGTTTTACTCTCCATGGGACATATGAATGAGTTGAAAGTATTGATTAAAGTTTCCTTTAGCATATGGGTAATGAGAATAAGAGAAAATTACAGATTTTAAAGTTAAACTATGATGACTCAAGAGATTGTGATACATGTTCCATTTTACATGATTCATGAACTTTACATTTTATACTTACTCAAGCCATGTGAGTCATTACTTATTGCATGCATGATTTAATTAAAGGGTATTGATGTTGTTTTATATAAATCCATGCACCCCCACATACTCAGTATATTCCCAAGTGTTGATCCATATATATGTCTATGTGCTATATTGTCTTATAATATAGGTACATTGTCTTATAATATAGGTTCAGGTTCTCAGTCCCTTCCTCGTCAGTGACTTTCGAGTACCTCTGTCTATATCCCTACAGTGGTGAGTCCTCATGGTTCGAGTACCTATTGTCAGACATTTAAGTATTTGAGAGACTATGTTATTACTTTAAGTTCATTTTGAGTCAGTGTGGGACCTGTCCCAATGTCTCTCTAGTTCATGGATTGGTAGAGGCTTTGTTAGACTAGTTATCATATTATGGTTGTGTTGACGTTTTCCCATATTGCTTAGTCGTTTAGACCGAGCATTTTCTCTGTATTTCCTTTCATATGATATGTCTATGCTAGTGTTTGAATTTTTCATCTTGAAATGAGTGTTATTAATAGAAACATGCTCAAAGGGTTAGCTTAGGGATACTTGTAGCCTTAAGCACCGTGTGACGTCTCGGGAGGCAATTTTGGGTTGTGACAAACTTGGTATCAGAGCCTATGGTTTTTAAGGAGTCCTAGGGAGTCTGACAAGCCGTGTTGAGTAGAGTCTTGATCATCAGTGTGTAGCGCACCACAACTATGAGCAAGAGGCTACAAGACGTTTTGGGAAAACGTTGTTTGTTCTTTTACATTCTATCATGCCTACAGTTGTCCCTCTCATCTAATAATTCGTGCTCTTCTATTTTAAGAAAATGCCTCCCTGAAGAGTGAATGTCCGCGGAAGCAATAATGAGCAACCCTCACCTGTTGACCCTTTGAATGAGATGGCATCTTATGCTTAGTTTGGAGCATCCATTCAGGCATTAGCCCAAGCAGTCACCATTAATGTTTGGTCTAATAACTAGGGTGTAATTTCTAATCAGTTGGGAGGTGATATAGCCATGGCTAGAATCAGTGATTTTATGAGGATAAATCTTCCAAAGTTTTATGGGTCTAAGGCAGATGAGGACCAATAGTTGTACCTTGATGAGATGAGAAAGATCACGTAGGTGATACATATTTCTGAGGAACAA
The DNA here is from genome assembly GCA_030864215.1 of Capsicum pubescens. Lineage (NCBI taxonomy): Eukaryota > Viridiplantae > Streptophyta > Magnoliopsida > Solanales > Solanaceae > Capsicum > Capsicum pubescens. The sequence continues at coordinate 156,864,501 of CM061541.1, forward strand.
AGTGTTACGTTGGCGCCCTACAGTCTGAAGGACATTGCTTATGACTGGGTTGTATTGTGGAGGAAGGGTAGAGGCGAGAATGCCGCTCCTAGGACTTGGAAGGTTCTCCAAGATGAATTGTTGGACCGGTTCTTTCCGCTTGAGATAGGGGAGGACATCATTGAGGAGTTTATGAACTTGAGGTAGGGATCCATGACTATTAAGGAGTACTACTTGAAGTTCAATCAGTTGGCCAAGTATGCTCCTGATTTGATTTCTGACACCCGGGCTAGTATGAGCAAGTTCGTGATAGGTGTTTCTGGTTTGGTACTGAAAGAGTGTAGGACTGTGATGTTGCATAGGGATATGGATCTGAATAGGTTGATGATACATTCCCAGTAGATAGAGGCAGATAAGATTAGGGAGAGAGATCGAGTAAGGAGTAACAAGAGGACTAGATCTGAGTAGCATGAGTATAGCCAGCCTAGGTTCCATAAAGAGAACCACACTCAGTTTTTTAGATGTTCATCTATGCCAGCGCCTTCATCAGTTATTGCTCCTGTTCCTAGAGGCAAGAAGGAGCAAGCGGTAGGTCTTTTATGTCTAGTTCGAAAAATAGTGCTAGTAACAAGCCCCGTTATCCTCCTTATGCTAAATATGGTAAGGATCATCCCGGTGAGTGTTTCATAGATCTGAGGGGTTTTTTTGGTTGTGGAAAGCAGGTCCACAGAATTAGAGATTATCCTCATGCTAGATAGGGGAACAGAGATGTCCGACCTCAGGCATAGGCTACTAGTGCCCCAGCTCCTATACCCCATCCCACCCCTGCTCAGGGTGCTTCATCTAGCACTGTTGGCGGTCAGCACCAGAACATATTCTATGACTTACCATCCCATCAAGAGTAGGAGGCCTCTTCCGATGTTGTTACCGATATGCTCCATTTTTTTATTTTGATGTCTATGTGTTGTTGGACCCCAGGTTAAGTCTCTCTTATTTGACCCCACTTGTAGCTGTGAATTTCAAAATGAATCCCAAAAATATTTCTGAGCCCTTTCTAATTTCTACCTCAGTAGGGGAGTCAGTTATTGCTAAACAAGTATATAGAGATTATCCTGTTAGTGTTCTTCATAAAGTCATACTTGTTGATTTGATAGAATTAGACATGGTGGATTTTGACCTTATTCTGGGTATGGATTTTCTTAATTCATGTTATGCGTGTATAATTTATCATACCTGTGTTGTCAAGTTTCAGTTTCCTGATGAACCAACTTTTGAGTGGTCCGGGAGTTCGGTATCTCCCAAGAGTCATTTAATCTCCTATCTCAAAGCCAGAAAACTAATATCCAAAGGTTGCATCTATCACCTAGTAAGAGTCAAAGACACTAATTCCAAAGCTCCAACTATTCAGTCAGTCGATATTGTTAATGAGTTTCCAGATATTTTTCCGGAATATCTCCTAGGGGTACCTCCCGATAGAGAGATAGAATTTAGGATTGACCTTCTTCTTGACACTCATCCCATTTCTATTCTGCCATACTGTATCGCACCTGCTGAGCTTAAGGAGTTGAAAGCACAACTCAAAGACCTTTTAGAGAAAGGTTTCATTTGGCCCAATAATTCTTCTTGGGACGCACCTATCTTATTCGTGCGAAAGAAAGATGGTTCTTTAAGTATGTTCTTTGACTACCGTTATCTTAACAAGGTTACCATCAAGAACACATATCCTCTTCTGAGAATTAATGACCTATTTGATAAGTTGCAAAGTGCAAGTTATTTCTCAAAGATAGACCTTAGATCCCGCTATCACCAGCTTAAAGTCAAGGAATGTGATATTCTAAAGACAACTTTCCTAACCCTTTATGATCACTTTGAGTTTCTAGTCATGTCCTTCAGGACAACAAATGCCCCAGCCTCCTTCATGGACCTCATGAATTGAGTGTTCAAGAAGTATCTCGATATGTTTGTCACTATTTTCATAGATTATATCCTTGTGTACCACCATAATGAGAATGACCATGCAAACCACCTTAGAATTGTCTTGCAAACTCTTAGAGACCACTAGTTGTTCGCCAATTTTGGTAAGTGTGAATTTTGTCTAAGGTATGTAGCCTTTCTGGGTCATATTATTTCAGCCAAAGGTATTAGAGTTGATCCCCAAAAGACAAAAGTTGTAAGAAATTGGCCTAGAACTATCTCCGCATCTGACATTAGAAGTTTCTTGGGTCTGGCGGGCTACTAGTGTCTTTTTATTGAGGGTTTCTCATCTATTGCATCTCTCATGACCCGATTGACCTAAATCAAAGTTAAGTTCTAGTGGTCAGATTCCTGTGAGAAGTGTTTTCAGGAGTGAAAGACATGACTTACTTCAGCCCCTGTATTGACTTTTCCTGATGCCACAAATGGTTTTGTGGTGTATTATGATACCTCTAAAATTGGTTTGAGTTATGTTCTGATGTAAAGAGGTAAGGTTATAGCCTATGACCCTAGGTAGTTAAAGTCGCATGAGAAGAATTACCCAACCCATGATCTTAAGTTAGTTGTTGTGGTCTTTCCTTTGAAAATCTGGAGACACTATATTTATGGTGTCTATGTTTATATATTTATTGATCATAAGAGCCTATAATATGTGTTTACTCAGAGGGAGTTGAATCTTATGCAGATGAGGTGGTTGGAGTTGTTGAAAGACTATGATATGAGTGTGCTATATCACCCAGGCAAGGCCAATGTAGTGGCAGATTCCCTTAGCACATTGTCTATGGGTAGTGTTACCCATGTAGAGGAAGGTATGACAGAGTTAGCTCATGATGTGCATTATTTGGCCAGATTGGGTTTTAGGTTGCTTGATTCAGCTGAGGAAAGTACTTTGGTGCCGAGTAGTTCTGAATCCTCTTTAGTTTCAGAAGTGAAGGAGAAGCACGATAAGGATCCTAGTTTGGTCAAACTGAAGGAGGCAGTTAAGGACCAAAAGGTAGAGGTTTTCTCCCACGGGGGAGATGGTGTGTTGAGATTGCAAGGTAGATTATGTATTCCGTGTATTAATGACTTAATGCAGAGGATTATGGATAAAGCGCATGGCGTGCAGTATTCTATTCATCCTGGCACTACCAAGATGTACCGCGACTTGTGGGAAATCTATTGGTGGAATAGTATGAAGAAGGATATAGCCGAATTCGTACCAAAGTGTGCAATATGCCAACAGGTTAAGGTAGAGCACCAAAGACCTGGTGGTGTGATGTAAGAGTTTGGTATACCCACTTGGAAGTGGGAGGTGGTAAGTATGGACTTCTTGACCAGGTTCCTTCTTTAGCGTCGTCATCATATTTCAATTTAGGTTGTTGTGGATAGTCTGACTAAGTCTGCACATTTCTTGGTCATGCATACATCTTATACAACTGAGGTTTATGCTAGATTGTATATCTGGGAGTTAGTCAGGCTGCATGGAACTTCCTCGTCCATCATTTTAGATAGGGGCACCCAATTTACTTCTCCGTTTTTTAGGGCGTTTCAGTAGGGTCTTGGTACCCAAGTTATTTTAAGTTTTGATTTTCACCTGCAGACAGATGGTTAGGCTTAGGGGACCATTCAGACCCTAGAGGATATGTTGCGGGCGTGTACTTTTGATTTCAAGGGTATTTGGGAAGAGAATTTGCCATTGATAGAGTTTTCTTATAACAATAGTTACTATGCTAGCATCGGGATGACACCATTTGAGGCCTTGTATGGTAGAAGATGTAGATCACCCATAGGTTTGTTTGAAGTGGGTGAAGCTGTCGTGATTGGGTCTGATGCAGTGTTCGTGGCTATAGAGAAAGTTAAGTTGATTAGATAGAGGTTGAAGACCACTCCGAGTTGTTAAGTCATATGTCAATGTGAGGAGAAGAGATCTTCAGTTTGAGGTGGGTGATTTAGTGTACTTGAAGATTTAACCAATGAAAAGGGTGAAGAGGTTTGGTAAAAAGGGAATGCTTAGTCCCCGTTATGTTGGCCCGTATAGAGTCTTGAGTCGTGATGTTAAGGTGGCCTATAAGGTTGAGTTTCCCCTAGAGTTGTCTGATGTTAATCTTATTTTTCATGTCTCTATGCTTAAAAAGCATATTGGTGTTTCCTTTGTGGTAGATCCTTCAGAGAGTGCAGATATTTAGAACAATCTTTTATTCTATGAGATTTTTGTTGAGATCCTAGATTTTTAGATCCGTAGACTAAGGAACAAAAAGGCTCCCTTGGTCAAATTTTTATGGTGGAACCAGTCTGTTGAGGATGCTACTTGGGAGGTAGAAGCAGACATGCGATTCAAGTAACCTCACCTCTTTTCTGCGAGTTCAGGTCAATCTGAAGGTATTATTACTCCTTAATTTAGCCCTTCTAATCTAAAGAGCAGCTATGTATCTATTCTTGCATGAGTTCTTGCATTTCTGAGGTATTCAAGACTTTAGAGAGATTCAGCTATATGTACTCTATTTTTCCTAGGTTCCTAGTCTAACTAGCGATATTCGAGGATGAATTTTTCCAAGGGGGAGATATTCAAAGACCCCTCAAAGTACCCTCATTGTTCGAGCCTTAGAGTGTGTCAAGTAAAGAGTAATTCTAGCCCAAAAAGATTGAGAAGATACTTCCAAAGTGATTGGTCTTTAAACCATATAGAATTTTCTCAAATTTGACCTTTGGTCATAAAGAGAATTGAATTAGCTTTCAAACGATACCAATTTCGTCCAATTCTGGTATTGGGGTGAGAAGTTATGGTTGTATTACCGAGAGTTGTTAGAACCACCTAGGTGCGACGGACGATCCTACGGACCATCGCAACCAAGGAAGTGACTCCCTTTTCTGGCCTATGTTCGACGAACAAGATGATGTACCGTCAAGGATACAACGGACCATCGTTGGGACCATCACGTTGAGGCACTGTGGCCTCACCCTGTCCATTTTGTGACGAACGATCCGACGGACCATCGAACTTGGGATGGACCATTGCTCCGACCATTGCATCGAGGCAGTGTGTCCCATTCCTCACCAATGTGCGATGAATGACCCGACTGACCGTCAGACTTGGGACGGACCATCGCTTCGACCGTCGCAACCCCCGTTCAATGTTTTAACTCGTTTTAACAAGGGTTTTTGGGGTCTTTTCCCTTTTAACCCTCATATATATTCCAAATGAACTTGATAGTGTCATTATCTCCCAAAACATCCAAAGGCTAGGTTTTCTCCCTCAAGAGAAAATTTAAAACCCTTCTCCAAGAAATCCAAGAACTCACCATGGATTCTACAAATTAGGTTGATATTTGAGTTCCCCACGTTCAATGGTTGCAAGAAACCTCTCTCAAGAGTAAGAAGAAGAGTTTAGAGCAAGCTTGTTCATCCAATTTCATAATATAAGGTATGTGGGATTTTGAACAAGGGTAATCCTTTCACCCTTGTGCCCAAAAGCTTATTTAAACTACAATTCTCTGCAATTTTTGAGATTTTACATGAAATTGAATTGGGGGTTTACACCCATTATTATTACTTGCAAGATTTTGATGTTTCACTTGAATTGGGAGTCTAATGGCATAATTTTTACATGTTTTCTTGAGAAATTGCAGCTGGGTCTATACCTCATAATTTTAATCCTTCACAAGTTAATAGTTGAAATGTTTGAGATATTAAAGTATATGAGTATGTTGAGATTTTAAGACAAATTGCTGAAACTTCCAGATTTCTACATGAATTATGAATCTATATGCTATCTATTATGCTTTTGATGAGTTTTAACTTGAGAATGAATTATGGGTTATTGATCCCTACTTGAGATTTGAACTTTTATGAACTCTTATGCTATAAGAACCCATGATTTGAGTATTCTGAGATTATTGATAAATGTTTTGACCTAATGGTCATTAAGTTTTGAAATCCACTCTACTACATGAGATTACAGATTTGATTATTAGGTTCTTATTGAACCATGATATTATTCTAAAGTGGATTTTCATGAGATGATCGAGATAAACTAAAGGGAGTAGTATTTAGCACCTAGCGGGTAAGTTACTATAGTTTCTTACCCCAAAACTACGTGCCACCATAGGCTAGGCCTGAGGCCGAGTTTATGATTATTATTGGGCCTAAGTACGAGTTGATATTAAGCCCGAGGCCGAGTTTGTTTAGTGATAACTGGACCTAAGTTATACTCCTGGGAAAGAGTATGACGTCTCTCCTCAACGTGAAGTCTTTTCTTTAGGAGAAAAAAATGTTGGACTCCATTTAACTCGCATGGTTTATGTCGGTTAAGAGAAACTCCTTAAACTAAAGTATTTTTCCATTGAGATAAGTTATTTTCCTTTAAAACTAAAATACTTTCCCTTGATATGAGTATTTTTCCCTAAAGCTTGAAATGAGATATTTTTCGAAATTGAATGAAATGCCTTCAAGTATGTTCCATCGTTATATGATTTCGAATTCCAAGTATTTGAGTTCAAAAGAGTTATGAGTTATTGAGCATTAGAGAAGTTTTACTCTCCATGAGACATATGAATGAGTTGAAAGTATTGTTTAAAGTTTCCTTTAGCCTATAGGCAATGAGAATAAGAAAAGATTACCGATTTCAAAGTTAAACTATGATGACTCCCGAGATGGTGTTACATGTTCCATTTTACATGATTCATGAGCTTTACATATTATACTTACTCAATCCATGTGAGTCATTACTTATTGCATACATGATTTGATTAAAGGGTATTGATGTTGTTTTATATAAATACATGCACACCATATACTCAGTACATTCCTAACTGTTGATCCACCTATACGTCTATGAGCTACATTGTCTTATAATGTAGGTTTTGATGCTTGGTCCCAGCCTCGTCAGTGACTTCCGGGTACCTCTATCTACATCCCTACAGTGGTGAGTCCTCGTGGTTTGAGGACCTATCATTAGACATTTAAGTATTTGAGAGACTATGTTATTAATTTAGTATATTTCAAGTCAGTTGGAGACCTATCTCAATTGCTCTCTAGTTCATGGTTTAGTAGAGGCTTTGTCAGACTAGTTATCATATTGTGGTTGTGTTGAGGTTTTCTGGTATTGCTTGGTCGTTTGGACCGAGCATTTTCTCCGTATTTTCTTTCATATGATATGGCTATGCTCGTGTTTGAATTATTTCACCTTGAAATGAGTGTTATTAGTAGAAACAGGCTCAAAGAGTTTACTTGGGGCTACTTTTAGCCTTAAGCACCGTGTGACGTCCCGGGAGGCGATTTTGGGTCGTTACAAGATTTGTGGAGAGTTTATCGACTATAGCTGCCTCATTTACTAAATTGGCCCAGAAGAAGGGGAAGTTCTTATAGTGTAAGGCTTATGAAAGGAGGTTTGAGATGTTGAAAGATAAGTTCACTTCAACTCTAGTTATGACTCATCCTAAAGTTTTTTTTGTCTATTGTGATGTGTCCCGTGTGGGACTTTATGTGTTGATGAAACATGACAACGTATTGGCCTATGTATCTAGTCAATTGAAAGTTCACAAGAAAAATTTCCCAACTCAAGATTTGGAGTTGTTATGTGTGGTGCTCACATTAAAGATCTAGTATCACCATTTGTATGGAGTCATTGTAGATATCTTTTCTTATCATAAGAGCCTAAAATATGTGATCATGCTAAAAAAATGAATCTCAGGAAAATGAGGTGGCTTGTGTTGCTAAAGGACTATGACATTAGTCTCTATTACCACCCAAGTATAGCTAATGTAGTTGTTGATATGCCTAGCAGGTTATCCATGGGATTCTAGCTAATGTTGATGTGCACAAGCGGGAATTGATGAAATATATTCACTATTTGGCTAACCTTAGGGTTGTCTTTTGGACTCTAAGGATGGTGGTGTGTTTGTTCATCTGGTGGCACAGTCATCTCTTGTTGCTGAGATAAAGGAGATGTAGTTACTGGATCCTATCTTGATGAAGATTAAAGAAGATATGGGTCAGCAGAAGGTCGATGTTTTTGCAATTAGCGGCAATGGTATTTTGAGGTAAGTAGGAAGACTAGGTGTTCCCGATGTAGATGAATTGTGATAAAGGATTTTGGCTGGGGCTCATTGGTTGCGTTATACTATTCATCCTAGTGTGACAAAGATGTATCATGATCTTAAGGAGATGTATTGGTGGAATAATATAAATTGGGATATGGCTAATTTTATGGCTAAGTGCATAGTGTGTCAACAAGTGAAAGTCAAACACTTGAGGCTCTATGGGTTGTCTTAGGAGATTGAGTTGCCTATATGGAAATGAGAGTTAATCAATATGGATTTTATTACCGACCTTCCTCGGTCTTGGAATCAATTTGATTTAATTTGGATCATCGTAGATAGGATGACTAAGTCTACTCACTTATTGCCAGTAAGAAATAATTATTCAGCTGAGGATTATGCTAAGATTTTTTTTTTGAGCTATTTTGAAGTTGCATGGTGCTCCAATTTCTATTAGTTTGAATTGTGGTACTCTATTCTCATCTCATTGATGGTGATTGTTTTAGAGATGTTTGGGAACTAAGGTGAGCCTTAGTGCTACATTTCACCCATGGACAGATGGGCAAGCAGAAAGGATTGTTCATGTCTTGTAAAATATGCTTCAAGCTTGTGTGATTGACTATGGTGGTAGTTGTGTCGAAAATTTGCCTCTCATTGAGTTTGCATAATGATAGTTATCACTCTAGCATTGGTATGGCTCCCTTACATATTTGTATGACAGGAGGTGTCATTCTTGTATTAGTTGGTATGATATTGGTAAAAATGAGTTCTTTGGTCTTGCCATAGTTTACCAGGCCGTAGAGAAAGTGAAGGTGATTCGAATAGGCTTAAGGATACCCAAAGTCGCCAAAAATCCTATGCAAATGTAAGGTGAAAGGAGTTAGAGTTAAAAGTTTGTGATTGGGTGTTCTTAAAGTTGTCTCCCATGAAGGGTGATGTGGTTTAGTAAGAATGGAAAGCTCAGTACTTTTTATGTTGGTCTGTACATGGTTTTGAAGAGGTTGGTAGTATTGTATATTATATGGAGTTTCCTTCTAGTTTGAGCTCTATTCATTCTGTGTTTTATGTCTCGATATTAATAATGTGTTTAGGTGATCCTTTGTCGGTTGTCCCTTTTGAGGGGCTAGATATTTTTGACTCCTTGTCTTTTGAGGAAGTCCCAATTTAAATCTTGGATCAATAAGTTCGTCGATTACGGACGAAGGATGTGTCTTTGGTTAAATTTCTTTGGAGAAACCAGAAGGTTGAAGAAGCCACTTTTGAAGTCAAACAGTACATGAAGTCCAAGTATTTTTTGTTGTTCCCTATGCCAAAAAATTATGCCTAATGTATGTGTTAATCTTTACATCTTTATGTTTTTACTTTGTTAAAGAAAAAAGGGTTATTTCCTTGGTATCTTTGTTTTCTAACGTGGTTACAGGAAAGAGTAGAGGTATATGTAGTCCAATCATGCTTGTGTATTCTTGACCCATCTTTCGAGGATGTAATATCCAAGTGGGGGAGAAAGTAATGCCCCATATTTTTTACACTTTAAAATTCTTGAGATTTTGGGTTACTACCTTGCTAACGACTCGTGGTGAGGAGTCCTGAGATGTGGTTGTAGATTATAGGACCTGGTCATAACCAAATCAGAAACTTAGTGGAAGAGGTTTACTCTGAGTACAAGTGACTCACTATGATCTGCGAGGATATGTTACGAGTCATAGGATCAAATCATAGGATTTCTAGCGTTGAATTCATTTGGGTTTTATGTTTCTCACCACTAGACCATATGAGTCATAAGATCTCATTACAAGTGGGTTGATGGAGTCGAATGGTGGGAAGTGTATGGGGGTCCTAGTCACCATCTTGGTTACGACTCTTGGTCATGAATCGTAATGTGTGGGTACGAGTCAAGGGGTTGACTCGTAACAAAAGGCGGTTATTTCCAGCTCGTATGTTGACGGGCATTCTTGACATTTCCACTCTTGCCAAACTTAAAACCCACATCCTATAACTTCTTTAGCGAATCATTAGTTATCATGAACACATCAAATAACCTCTCAGAACACCTCAAATCCTCAAGGTTTAGAAGACATAGGGTTTTCATCAAGCTAATTAATTAGGGCTTTTTAGGGTAAATTTCTCGGTACTTCTTGGTGATTAAGTCATGTTACTCATCCCTCGTTGTTAATTTTTTTAAATTATGTGATTTAAATTATTGTTCATTATTTATTGTGATGGTTTTGAAACATGGATTGGGGTTTTTTGTAATGTTGAATTGAACAATGATCTCATGGTTTATAAATGATTTTCATGTTTTAAATGTCATTTTGAACTTATGGGTGAATAAGGATGGTGAATGAACTAGGGGATTATGATTTTCCAAAACATGTGACTTTTGTAGTTGTTATGTCCCCAACCCCAAAACGTGAAATTGGTTTTTGTTATGAGAACTGTGGGAATTTTTGAAATTGAATTATTGCATTATATAATGAAGTGTTTGAACTACAATGGTATGATTTAATTAATAAAGGGAGTCGGTTTTCCCCAATTTGTATTAATAAACAAAGAGAGTTTTTCTCCCAAAGTTAATTGATTTTTTTTTGACATGATGTGTTACCTTGCAAGTATAGTTGGTACGGTGATACAAACATTATATGCCTTAATGTGCAATCTGGTTAAATGGATGGGAATGTGTGATATTTATTTTAATTGGTCTTCAATAAGGGTTCTATAGCTATGTAGTGAAAGTTAAGGTCCGAGTGACCGATACTAGAAACCACATTTGCCGACGCGGGGGTCAATGTGAAAAGAGAGGATCAAGTCCCCCTTATTATTATTTAATGATTAGTAAGGTTCGAGTCCCTCTTATATCATTATATGATTGGGTTCTTAAGTCACTTTTGTATATGTTTGAGGTTTCGAGTCCCCCATGTGCATATATATGAGATTAATCTCCTATTCATATGGCTACATGCACTGGGGTCCGACCACAGGGTGAGATCTAGGGACCATATAGTCCAAGGATAGTATTATTGACGGTTGAGTTGCACTATCTAGGTTAAGCTTTTTAAAAGGATGTTAAGACTTGTTCCGTATCCCGACATTTGATTTATATATATATATATGTAATTGCATATGTTTATGTGCATTGGTTTGACTTGGATTTGAATTGATAGCATTACTTTATCTTTATCCTTGAGTACATGTTAATGTTCACCCCACTAATCATCTTCGGGCACTACATCCCATTGAGAAATAGGCTCCTAAGCAACTTCTACTTTTCCCGTCCAAAGTTGGTGGAACCAGTTTGGTTCATTTATATTTGATGGTGAAGTGGTGAGCATCCAATACCCTTGAAGACTTAGTCATTTCATCAATTGTTTCCCTAATTTAGCAGTGAAGAATTCAAATTAATGTTATCATTATGATTATCATTGTCAGAGTCAGGGAGCATGTCCTTATGTTTTATTAATACTCAATTGGTAGAGTCTTTGTTTGGACTACTATGGATTGGGATGGATTGTTATGATTTGGTTTGTTTTGATTGGTTTTTCTTATAAAATATTACAATGTCTTTAGGATTGAATTTCTTATCTTGTTATATGTTCGGAATCCATCCGACATGGGGTGTATGGTTGTTGGTTGCTTGGGTATTTGGGTTGGTCTCTAGTTCTTGTTGGACTTGATACACCCATCATGGAAAGGCCCTGGTTCGGGTGGTGAATGTTCATTAATACATAGTGGGGCACACCGACTCACTTTGTTCTTTATATCATACCATTGTATTTCAAATACCTCTTTATATCATGTAATAGTTCAACACTAGTCCAATTTCGCAAATTCCCACAGTTCTCATAATGGAAACCAATATCACATTATGGGGTTAGGGCCATAACCATTTCAACAGTCAAATGTTTGGGAAAATCAAAATACTCTAGTTCATTCACTAAACCCATGCACCCACAAGTTCAAAAGCATAAATAAATCATGAAAATCATATATAACACCCTACCTTTTTTTGAAAACCCATGTAAACATCTAATGAACAATACTTTAAAACTCATTCCTTTTCAAAATTAACAATAAAAGAAGAGTAACATGCCTGAAATACTAATATGTTGGGAGAGATATCACCGTTGAAAGCCCTAATTGATCAACATCTTGAAAACCATAAGTGTTCTTAATCTTGAGGAATTTAAGAGTGTTGAGAAGGTACTTGTATGTGTTTATGAGGGATAATGATACCATAAAATGGTTATAAGATGTGGATTTTAATTTGGGTAAGATGGTAAATGTCTAGAATGCCCTTAACTTAACTGCTGATAAAAGGTTGTCTTTGACTACGAGTCAACCATCAACTCGTAACTACTCCATATGACTTATCAGGAAGAGTCAGAAACAATGCAGTACCACAAAAATACCCTACACTGCTAACCTTCTGAGTTAGACTTAGGACTAGTAATGGGACCCTACGACTCATAGGTCCCAATCGTAATCAACACAGAAACCAATTTGATCTATACACTTGGCACCCTACGATTTACACCCACGACTCGTAACATATCTTTACGGCTTTTAATAAGCCACTCGTACTTACAGCATAATGAAGCCGCAAACTTACTAGTTTGGTTATGACTCGTTAGGACACCCTACGACATATAGGCTCTAGTCATAACTTAGGAAGTAATCTCAAAGATCAAGGAATTTTAAAGGGAAAAAAATATGAGGTGTTTTACCTAGTTTTTGGATCATGACAAATTGTTATTAGAGCATCCAGGTTCATTGGTCTCAACAGTATAAGAATGGGGTGTCTAATAGAATTTGGTGGATTGGTACGGAGACATCTGTATCTATCTTCAAAAGGTTATAAGTTTTCTTCATTAAATTTTATTATTTTATTCAATATATTTCTAAGTAATATTTTAATCTTTATTCACAAATGGTGAGGACTAGATCCATGGAGGCTAGAGATTCAAATGCTTTATATGAGGAGAGAGCCTAGTCTAGATGGCGCATTGCGAGTTGTGGTAAGACTCGACAGGGATAATAGGCACAAGGACCTACACCATCTAGAGATAGCACTAAGGGGATCTACCCTGAGGCTTGAGATGATCATAATAGAGATATGGATCCTACTTAGATTCCACTGAGTTTTTCTACCTTAGTCTTAGAGGAGATACTGGTTCACTTGTTTGCCCAGTTGGAGGGTGCTCCTTTAGGTGCACCTGGTGTTTCTCAAGCTCCAAATATTTTACCTCTTTATTTGCCATAGTTTTCCTATTATGTTTCTCTGGTTTTGTGTATGGATTCTTATATTGTATTGACACCTACATATGGTACTCCACAGACTCCAAGTATGGTTTTTCCTTATGTTCTTGTATAAAAGTATGGTATTCTGATGTCTGGATATCAACATTTTTCTAGAATGCCTCCTTGATACACTCTCAGCAAGCAAGATTTACTATACCTTCTATTATTATGAGTACAGATATGTCTTTTGAAGATTGGAAGATGTTTGAGAGATTTAATCTTTTGGGTCCTCCTAGGTTCAATGGTTTTATAGTCGAGTATACAAATGAATTATTGATGCATTATCATAAGAGGATGCTTAACCTTGCTTTCCTTGAGTTTCATGGTGTTTCTTATACAATTTATCAATTGAGAGATATAGCCAAAGATTGGTAGAGGTCACTTATTGGTTTCTTACCTCTTGGTTTTTCAAGAGATGACTTAGGATCAGTTTATACAGGCCTTCTTTGACTTGTTTATTCCTTTAAGTTTGAGGGATCATACGAGAGATAAGTTTGATCACTTAGTTCATAGCTTCATGACTATTAAAGAGTATGAGGCAAAATTCCATTTCTTGTCCAGATATTCATATGCCAGTATAACCATTGAGTTTGAGAAGATTCAAAAGTTCACAAAGAGGCTGGATGTTTCTCCTCAGCTTTCCACTACTCAGATGGTAGTGTATGCAGAATTATTTTAGAGTATTACATATCATGCTAATATGATAGAGGCTATTCTTCAATCATATCAGGGTGACACAAAGAAGGTGAATTTTTTGGTGAGTTCAGAGGTCACATTCTGCGAGGTAGAGATTTTAATGGTTTTGTGGCTATCATGGTAAACATAGATAGTCAACCTTTCAGAGTTCAGGTAGTGGGTATTTTAGTTCAGCAGCTTCAGGTGGTCATTTTGTCCCAGTCATACCTACTTCTAATGAGGTATAACTATACCACCTTACGGGTCTAACACTCTTATATAAGCCACAAACATCAATAATCAAGACTAAATTATTGTACTTATAATCAAGACTAGCAATCACATTCATATGCCATAAATAACACATATTATCTTCGAGGAAGAGTAGGTAGACGCTTACCTCAAAGCTGAACAACAAAACATTACATCCTTCACCAACGTCCATCATCACTTCACAATCCCAAAATTGTCATCACACTGTAAAAATTCTAATCTACACATCAATACAAAAATAACGATACCCATATTTCACCATTGTGCTTTGAGTCAAAAAATGACATAAAAAGTAGCAAGTGGGTCCCACTGAAGGAAATTAGGTTTTCGTGGTCAAACTAATGTTCATACATGAACAAGGTATCATAACCCTTAAGAAATGGGTAAAAACAAAGATTATTTGGGTCTAAAATGCAGTCCTAAGCAATATTGGAGTTTTGGGTTAAAAATAAAGAATTTCATGTAAAAGTAGTGAAATCTTATCTTAAATCGAATGAAAATCACAACAAGAGGTGTTAATCAAGGTCCCAAGTAATTGAAAAAGTGCCCAAGTCACCAACTTTGTGACAGTAGGGTCTTTTTATAGACCCCCAAGCAACGAGTTGACGCGATGGCCATCAAATGGACTGTGACGTCCATATTGCGATCGCCTTGGGACTTGCTGCGATCTCTATGGTGTGATCATAGTGATCCTTTTGCAATTACAAGCACCAGTACCAATAACTAGGAAATTTTTCTTAGTGTGCAAGGATGCCATGGGGTTCATTCGAAATTTGATTTTCGTGAATGAACAATGTAACTTCACTAAATTTGATGTTACAGAGGCGATGGCAAAGTTTGATATTCCATCCGAGGCCGTTTTGACAAAATGTGTCTCCCACACCTAAATTACTGATTTTCCAAATTTTTGATCAATAGGTCAAAAAGAGCTTAGGTGTATTTAGACAAAAACCAGAGGTCTACCCAGCCTAAAATTAAAATTCTTGAGCTCTACTGCAGTCAAAATTTGTATATGAGATCATTTTACTAATGTTTTTCCCAGTGGCCATTTGGAACCAGCGAAGACTTCCAAACAGGTAATTGGTTCTAAAAACCAAACAAACTTCGTGATAACTAAATGGTCAGTCCCATCAAGTCATAAATAACGTTAGGAGGCTATGGAGAAGCTCTAACGACGGAGAGAATCAAAAATATGAAAAATGACCGCAAGGGTCATTACAACATACACTACTAAAAGGACTTTTGTCCCCAAAACTCAATGGATAAAAAGAATCTCAAAAGCTCAATGGGACGAGGCACCATACCCACATCCTCCATGCATGACTACCAGATAACCTCAAAAAAATGAGAGCACCTTTCAAGGTATTTTTCCATAGGTATCCCTTTTTCAATGAGCATTTCTCACTTTACTTCAAATGGTCAAAAGTCAAATTCAGCAACCAACTGGTCTCCAACTTAACCAAAAAAAGCTGATCCACACAAATCTAAACCATAACACACTCATACTCTCTCGATATCAAGACAAATCAACAAAGCATCATCCAAGAAAAACCATCCCAAGGCATGAGTCCTATAACAAACTCTAAATCCAAATTCATGCTTCCTTTACCATCCCATACCTTCTACCCTCTCCCAACAAGGAGAAAAGTCACCTATGTCCTGTTTGTGCAATCTAATCTCAGAGAACTAAAGGAACTGAAGTTGATCCACTGAAACTTCATATGAAAAACATAAGAATAAGCTCATAAGACATTATCTGGGGGTACAAATGAATAAAATCAAGGAATACAATCCATGCCCATGTTAAAACTAGTCCAGGTAGTAGTCAAAACTAGAAACCAAAATATCAAGGAATAACTACTCATCACTGAATGATCCACTCTAGGATGTCCCATAAACTAAGGTTGATCTATACTGAATATAGCTCAAATATATTACTGCCATTGATTATATCATAAAAAAATTGCAAAGAAGACTAATGACTCTTGGTCAAAACTGAAAGAACCAATATCGGCTATATGAGATAACAAATAAACTCATATCAACTATAATATAACCACAGTTGAGAAGACAAAATAGGTAGTCACGGAGTAAGCTTAACTAACCTATAACTGAAATACAAATGGAGGAAAATCGAAAGGAACACTGCCCACAAGCTCTACAACTCTGCGCCAAAATCTCCACACTAAGGTTGAATCATTCGATCTCAACTACCCAAAAAAAATAGAAGATGGGTAGGCATACATACACCAAATCTATCATAACTCCAAATCTTCACCTTAAGGAGTCAAATCAAAATTTAAGCGAACAAACCTAATCCAAGTTCAAACACTTAGATCAACCATTTCGTCTAAAGTAGACATATCTGTGCCAGATCATGCCGATCTAAAATATGAACATAGTTGAAGCACAAAATCTTAATAGAGGATAAATCACTAGTTTGAAACCCAGTAGCTCCACTCCATATTCGCTAGAGGGAATGAACTATCAAAGCATACTTATGAACTCTCCAAGGCTTCAAACCACAGTAGAAATGGAAAAAACTCAAGAACCTTAGACAAATGCAATAAAGTTTAAACTAACCAATCCATCAATCCATCTTACCCAAGAATATCCCTAGGCTCATCTCATCAATAAGAAACACTGCACAAAAGCTCATCAGGATGAACAACTCTAAAATGGGTAATTCTTGAATCCACCCAATTTGAAAAATCATAACTCAAATAAACCAATCTCTAAACCAAGGTCAAAGTCAATACCACCACAAATAAATTAGTAACTCGAGATAAATAAATTCCAATTTTACATCTCATGAAGTAATTGCAACAAGGCCACCTGGTTCTAATTTTTCAACTTCACTTAAGACATAAACATATCACATCTAATCTCTAAGCTAATAATAAAGGCAAACCATCACAAGGAGATGAACCCAACAAATCTAAGCATGAATCCAAGAAACGTCAATAACAATATCAAACTTCAATCAGGAAATAAAATTACCATTGTGAAGAAGAGATCCAAAACTGGTAAAGCTTATAAATAGGTTATATAAAAAGGGATAGCCAAAGAGAAAACCTTCAAAATGCCAGAGGCATTTCTAAGGGTCTCAAACTCAAGAACAGGCAATACGACTAAAGTATCAACTCTAGAACCATGCAGAAAAAAGGAAAGGCAACCTACATTCGACATAATAGTATATTCCCAATTCAATCTAACACAGCTAACCAAGGGGAAAAATAATAAACATTTCTATTTTAGGGGAAAGAAATCATCAAATAGGTGTATATCTACCCAAGCCACCAAATAAGAATTTTTAGAAAATGAAATTCTAACTAGATAGCACTAGTCTATATATCTACCCAGTAAAGATCAATTATATCAAGTACAAATACCAAATAATGTAAATACACTCAACCATTGATATCAAAAGAAACAACACTATCAACAACAATATAATGAATAGGCGATATCCAAATAAACATCAATATCTTATACCACTAGAAGATCACAATAAGTCCAATATGCAAAGATAGATGGGTATCGAACCAAAATTCTACACTTATAATGGGTAAATATATCAATACAGATCTACTCCATCCACTAGTAAAAGTAATAAACCACGACGTAGTCACATAATCATTAATTCAATAACAATGTACAAAATAATCAATATGAACTCGTCAAGGCATAAAATCTAAAATGAGTATGAAACCCCAATACACATAATAAAAGATAATTATGGGAAATAAAATCACACCTAATATGGTGAAATACGCAGTAAGATACTCAATAGGTATATGATAAGTAAATCTGAATAGGTCCAAACTAAGATCGACCAACAAAATTATTAACTAAGGCGCCAAGCGTACTATCTTTAACTGAAGATGCCATAATATCATGATGCGAATATGAATTAGTTGAGAGACAAGCAATCTGACATAGGGGACACTCTTCAAACCAATAACCTATAGTTCAATAATCTTAGAAAACTCCAAAAGTACCAATATGGTGAGAAGAGAAAATAAGCATAAATGGCTAGCAACTAATGTTTAGAGAAAACTCTAGCGGTATATCCATCCTTCCAGCAGTCATAGACTATCAAAGAAAATCTAAGTTAGTGGGGATTATATTTTAACTCTGTCTAATCAACTAACTCACACCCGGGGTTCTCTCTAAACCCATATTTCATCTTGTCAGATCCAAAACAAGCTCTTAGATAAAACACCAATAGTATTATTCTAATGGCATGGCCTCTTGTTGCCACCTTCTTCTATGACCCTCACATTATCCACAATCTGAGAAAAAAGACCCAATTGTTATCAAGTGTTTCGATGCTATATGGAGTGATAATGCTAGTCCTCTATATATCCATGCACCAATGTCCTACTTGTAAGGATATAACATAGAAATTAGTCTAGCCCACGTAACATACCCAATTTTGTTCCTTAATAAATGGGAGAGCAGGGGGAGTAGTTCGATTCATTAAATCTTGATAAATCTTCTTTGGTGAATATTTATAACCATTCCCATGCAATGGACCCACTAACTCCTTATACTTATCGATTGCAATGGGAGTTAGTGGGTCCATTGCAATGGAGTTAGTGGGTCCTTATGCAATGGACCCACTAACTCCCATGCAATCTACCAGCCTTTCTAATGCTACCACAATCAACTTAGGTAATTTTCCAAAGTTGATGTGTAATATGTCCAAGGAGAAACTTTTCTAAGATTGGTCTTACTTAAAACCTCAATAACAACTTGTTAAGTTGTTGTAACAAACAAGGTATTGTACTATCTCAAAAAGGGATCAAAATTGGATATCAGATGTACCTAAAAGTTGACTAGTAAAATATGACTTGTGATCACTTCTTAATCGACTGCTTAAGACCCTACAGAATGATTTAGGAAAGTTCTAGATGAATGCACACAATAAGAACATATTCAATCAAAATGTCACTCTCTAATGGAATGGAATTGTGCGGAACTTACAAAATACTAAATAAAAACTGAAGCCTAAGTAGGAAATGTTGCATACCTTCAAAGAATAGAAATAGTTTCAATATTCCTAGCAATCCATCTCACAATCAAAAAGTTTTGGTGGGAACAATAGTTTTACAATCATTGAATCAAAATTAAAGATTATTTGCTACTCATTTACTTGTTACTATTCATGCATCCACAATATGTAAACACAAACAAACCGACATAAATATGTTGGTTCACTAAGTATTACTCAACGGTATAGAACAAAGAAAATACACCTTGAGGTCGAAAGTACCCCCACCACCACAAGAAAAAACATGCATTATCCCCAATTCAAAAGATCGAAAAATAACAACAAGAGATAGAAGATACCTACAACACCTTAAATGAATAAATCATGAACTGCTGATTCAACTGCTACATCATTAGTAGGAGCAATCTCATTTGTAGCATTAGGCTATGTTGACGTATTTACCACAATAACTGGTGGAGTGAAAAACTCCCCAACAGTCTTACTAACAAACAATAGAGGACTAATAGTTGATGCTCCCATAGATCTTGCTCTCAATGCTTCCTCAAGTGGCTCAACCTCTACTGTCGATTCTTTTAAAGGTTTTTCATCTTCTTCTTATTTGTTTTTTTGTATGCATTTCTCGTATCTCTTCTTTCTTCATCACTATCACTTTTTTTTGCTTGCATCTTTCTTTCAAGTCTAGCTTTTCTTTCTTTTTGTCCACTGGTTTCCCACTGATGTCAATCAATAGATGTTTTTCCTTAGATTCTTCAGCTATAGAATCTGAAGATATCACAATCTGGTGGATCTGCAATGCTACAATATTAGTTTTATCCTTGTCCATGGCTGCCTTGAAAATTGTAAGGTCAAGAACGGATATCTTTCTTAACCTTTAATTCACTCTATTCTTTATGTCATCAATGCATCCATGTAGAGTTAAGAAAGGTTTAATGGATATCTGGATTCTCTTATCAACAACTACCTTAAACTTATTAGGAAAAATCTTTAATTAAGCATCACACCTCTTCCATTGCTTTAACATATTCCTGAAATTATACGGCGTCAGCACATACTAAGAAATTGGTGAAACAACTAAAGGATTGTCTTTACTTGTAGGAACTAAAGCAGCTCCTGCAGAAAAGTTTGCTTGTACAGACTTAGGAATTGATACCTGCACATTCTATATGGATCCATTTGTTGTAGCAGCTGTTTGAACTCCTTCAGACATGATTATATCACCCTCTACCTCCGTTTTTTTCCTAAGACTAACATGGACAACTTATCTTCTAACTTGATATGGTTGTGAGTTTCATTAGCAATGACCTCCTTATCCAAGCCTATAATGTCTGACACATGAGTTGTTTTACACAACCTTGTAATTAGACAAGGAAATAGGTACCCAGTGTCGAGTTATGTTTCCCAAATCTTAATCTCATCAACAATAATTTTCCCAAAGTTTAAGTGAAAGTTGGATATTAAGCTTGCTACTTGAACTGCTTTATCTTCACCTATGATGTTATCTCCTACTATTGGCATCAATCTGGATCTTACCACTCCCTACCAAAACCTTGCTTATTGAGTTAAGGATGCTTTAAAAATTCTTTCACTTTGATTATGTAGCAACTCGGGCTATCCATCATCTATAACTTGTGCTAACTAAAGGCAATGATTTGCTTTATCTACCATCTTGTGGTATAACTCCTGGGAAGTGACTAGGGGAATGAAGCTTAGTCCATACAGAAATTAGATTATTATTCTGTTTGATAGATTGACCATCACACCACTCACTGGTGTTTGGTTCATATTCGATATGTCTATAGGTTTTTCTCCCTTTTTGCACATGTTGTCCAAGGTTGCTTGGTAGTTCACATGAAAATCCCTCACCACTATTAGACAGAATGTATCACCTTCTTTTATTATCCATACTAAGTCATATTCCTTGAATGCTCTCCCTATCTGTGGGTACTTGTTTAATCTAGAGGTGATAATCTTCATCTCTTCACATATAGGCCTCTTAGGAATCCTTCTTTTTGTTGCTATCAACCCATAATAATAGATTATTTTTACTCCAGCAACCTTCCATCTCACACTATCTCGTATGCCTGGATTCTTTAATTTTATTAGATCCTCTATCGTATAAGAGTCTTTCTCTGTTGGTTTCTTGGAAGAAGGTTTTTGTAATTAACGTTGTTCAGAATTGGGCTGCTCTGAAGAAATATGTTTGGATAAAGGGGAGTCTTTTTCTTCAAAGTTGACTTCCTCAATAACCTTCTCTTCAGGTTGAGGAAGAGGTTTAGCTATCCTGAGACTTTGCCTTGTACGTCTCTGAAGTTATGGATCTTCTTACTCACTTTTAAACTCATTGAAGAGTCTCCAGATCATGTTCTCTTTTGTCACTCTCTTGGTAGATTTCTTTGACATCCCATTGGGTGGGATGATTAATTCTACAACTAGTAAGAAGACGAGAGTGGTTCTCCTAGCCTTCTGGTTCATGGCATATATAATTAAGAACCTAAAAAATGAGAAACAACAAATAAACATAAAATTTAGGAAACTTAACTAAGAGTCAATTATCACAGATATACTCAATTGACAACCATATTCCCTGGCAGTGACGCCAAAATTTGATACACCCAAATTACACCTCTCTTATGAGATAGTAAGTGGTCATCGTTAAATATATAACCCAACTATGTCGGGGACGAATCCCATAGTGAATATGGTGTTAATGAAGTCTATTTGTAATTCAATGGACTAATAGCTAATAGCTTCCTTCGAATAGGATTTTTTAGAATTTAAATTAATGTCACTGTTGACTTTGTTTTAGTAACTTGTAGCCATGATTTCAATGTTTCAAATTAATGTTATGAAAGAACCAGAGTTGAGTTCACAATGAGTATTGACACTTGATGTACATTAGTTGTACCTTAAGATTCTAATGACATGTAGGAATAATAGATTATCATTATCAATGCTCTATCTAAATCTCTCAACCTATTTATTTATTAGATTACCTAATTTTCTAAAACTTAGGAAATCCTTTTACTTAACCTAATCTTATCTTGAGCTCATTAACCTTATTACAACATTAATCTTTATATGGAAATTTAATGCGTCCAACTATCAAATCTTAATAAACTAATGAATTCACAATGCCAAACTCATAGATCCCAAAACTCTAGTTAAAGAAATTATTCCTCATGATAAATAAAGAAACAATATATGTTTGATTCATAATTCAAAAATAGTTAACTTACAAATGATGAAAAATATAATATTGTTCTTCCTTCACAATCACAAGAGAAATCCAAAACAAAAATAATAATCCCAAAAACATAATTCAAAAATTTAGAGAGAAAGTATGAAAAATAGTTGTTTGGAACAAGTTCAAGATGCTTATGTAAACCTAAGATTTTCCTATAAATAGTGCAGATCTTTTCTGATTTGAAATTCAAATTCAAAATTTTTTGCCTTACAGCTGGCAACATGATATGATAGCTTATCACACAGTTGATGACCTATCAGGCCAGGTCGTCAATTATTCTTTCCCTTTCTTGTTTTTTGCATATAGCTGACAACCAGGCCTGATGACCTATCACATAGTTGACATCCTTTCAGAATAGGTTGTCAACTATTCTGCCGCTTTCCTATTATCTTCTTATAGCTAATGGTCAGGCCTGACAACCTACCACATAGTTGATGATCTATCAGACCAAGTCATCAACTATTCCTTCCTTTACTTTAATTCTATCTATGGGTGATGGAAAAGTCTAATGACTTATCAGATGGTTGACGACCTATCAAACAGGTCATCAACTATGATCTTTTATTCTACTTTGATCAAAACTTGTTCTTCTTGACATAATTATAAGAGGTTTTCATGCATCTTGTCTTCCCTGCAATATCATATAAAATACAATCAAAAACAACAATAGTTACTTAAGAACTTACAATTATTCTAAGTTAAAAGCCTTAATTATGATGACATAAATATAGCACATCAATATGATCCTGAGTTAGTGTCTAGCATAAGAGCTAAAATGAGGAAATTCTCATACGAGTTGTCCCGTGATTTAATTCTAGATAGGAAGGTTGCCTTGTTGAGCAAGGATATATAAATCTCCACATTGGTTGTGGATATAGAGAAGGTTGAGAAAGAGAAGAAAAAACAGGCGGAGAAAGGGGAAAGATGAAATAAAAAATTTTGATTTTTTGATCAAGGTGGAGGTCGGTAATAGTGTTGTAGAGATGGTGGAAAGCGGTCTAAGAAGAAGTGGGGAAGTTCTGGTTCCTACTCTATGGCTAGTGCTCCTTATCCAAAGAGTTTGGATTATTATTTTTCCTAGTAAGAAAGTAGGTTTAGGGAACAGGTGCCTAATCTTAGGTTGGTGGGACTTACTCAACTTCTTCATATCCCCATTTTTTATTTTGAGGGTAGGTGCATCGTGGTATTTATGAAGAAAGGACAAAAAAGTGTTTTAAATATGGTCAGACTAGTAATGCGCTATGGGATTGTACTTCTAAAGATGCTTCAGGGGAAAACAAGATTTATATTTCTTCTTTATCACGCTCCTGCACCAAAGAGTGTTGCTTCTACTTATGGTACCGGCACCGAACAAAGTTACTTGTATGCTCTGGCTACTCGCTAGGACTCTAAGGTATCTCCTGATGTTGATAGTGGTATGTTACGACTCTTTTCTCTTGATGTGTATTTCTTAACTGATACAGGGTCTACTTTTTCTTATGTGGCCCTATTTGTAGTTGTGTATTTTTTTAAGTCCCGTGTGTATCCCTGATCCTTTTTCTATTTCAACCCCAGAGGGTGACTCTGAGGTTGCTAGAAGAGTCTATATGGGTTTTGTGGTATTTGTTGGTTGTAGAGACACTCGAGTAGATCTGATAGAGTTTGACATGGTTTATTTTGATGTCATATTGGGGATGGATTAGTTTCACTCGTGCTATTCCTTCTTAGATTGTCAGATCTGTAAAGTTATGTTTAAATTACCTGATAAGCTGGTCATTAAGTGTGAAAGGGGTTCTATAGTTCCTAAGGGGAGGTTTATATCATATTTTAGAGCTCAAAAGTTTATTTCCAAGAGGTGTCCCAATCATTTGGTCTAGGTTAAAGATTATAACTCAGAGGGTGTTTTATTGCAATCCATTCTTATGGTTAGTGAATTTTTCAAAGTTTTTTCAAATAATATTCCTAGTATCCCTCTTAATTGGGAGATTTATTTTGTGATTGATATTATTTTGGACAACTTCATTATCACTATCCCTCCTTATAGAATGGCTCTGACTGAGTTAAAGGACCATAAGGAGTAGTTTAAAGACCTACTATATGTTTTTATCCATCCTAGTGTGTCACCACATGGTGTGCTTATTTTGTTCATGTATAAGAAGAATGGTTCCCTAAGGAATTTGATTGATTACCGCCAGTTGAATAACGTTATAGTGAAGAATAAGTATCCTCTTCCTCAGATAACTAATTTGTTTGACTAGCTATAGGGTGCTAGATATTTCTCTAAGGTTGACATTATGTTTGGTTATCATCAGCTAAAGATTAGGGAGGCGAATATCCCTAAGACTGCCTTCTAAACCCGGTATGGTCGTTCTGAGTTCTTAATCATGTCCTTTTGTTTGACTAATGCCCCAATGGAATTCATAGATTTGATGAGTAGGGTTTTTACTTAGTTTATGGAATTGTTCATTATTGTGTTTATAGATAATATTCTGGTGTATGCCAAGACTGATGCGGATAATGCCGATTACCTCCATATCGTGTTACAAACCTTAAAAGATCAACAATTATATGCTAAGTTTTTAAGATCAAATTCTAGTTTAAGGCTGTTACTTTTTTGGGTTATGTCATTTCACATGAATGAATCATGGTGGATCCACAGAAAGGTGCAATATTTAAGAAGTGGCCTAGATCCATGACTCTAATTATATTTAGAGGTTCCTAGGTTTAGCCAGTTACTATAGGAGATTTGTCTGAGTTTCTCGACTATCGCTACCCCGTTAACTAAATTGACCTAGAAGAAGGTAAAGTTCTTATGGTGTAAGGCTTGTGAAGAGAGATTTGAGATATTGAAAGATAAGTGACTTCAACCCCAGTTTTGACTCTTCCTAAATGTTTTATTGTCTATTGTGATGTGTCCCGTGTGGGACATTTTTATATGTTGATACAGCATGGCAAGGTAGTGGCCTATGTTACAAGGCAATTGAAAGTACATAAGAAGAATTACACAACTCATTATTTGGAGTTGTTATGTATGGTACACAATAAAAGGTCTAACATCACGATTTGTATGAAGTCATTGTAGATATATTTTCTGATAATAAGAGCCTGCACTATGTGATTATGCTGAAAAGTAGAATCTCAAGAAAATGAGGTGGCTTGTCTTGCTAAAGAACTATGACATGATTCTCTATTACAACCTTGGTAATACTAATGTAGTTGTTGATGCTCTTAGTAGGTTATCCATAAGAGTCTATCTAACATGGATGGGTACAAGCATGAATCGGTGAAGGATATTCACTATTTCGCTAAACTTTGGGTTGTCTTTTGGACTCTGAGGATGGTGGTTTGTTTGTTCATCAGGTGGCATAGTCATCTCTTGTTGCTGAGATAAAGGAGAAGCAGTTACTGGATCATGTCTTGATGAAGATTAAGGAAGATGTTAGTTAGCAGAAGGTTGATGTTTTTGCAATTTGTGGCGATGGTATTTTGAGGTACCTAGGAAGACAAGATTCTCCCTACGTAGATGAATTGCGAGAAAGGATCTTAGTTGAGTCTCATGGGTCATATTATACTATTCATCCTAGTTTAATGAAGATGTATCATAATTGGAATGTGATTTATTGATGGAATAATATAAAGTGAGATATGGCTAATTTTGTTGCTAAGTGCATAGTGTGTCAAGAAGTAAAGGTCGAACACTTGAGGATTGGTGGGTTGACTTGGGAGAGTGAGTTGCCTATATGAAAATGGGAGATAATCAATATGGATTTTGTTACCCGCCTTCTTTGGTCTTGGAATCAGTTTGATTCAATTTGGATCATCATAGATAGGACGACTAAGTCTACAAACTTTTTGCTAGTAAGGTATAATTATTCGACTAAGGATTATGCAATGTTGTTTCTTGGAGCAATTTTGAAGTTGCAAGGTGCTCCAATTTCTATCAGTTTGAAATGTGGTGCTCAGTTCTCATCTAATTATTGGCGATTATTTTTAGAGATATTTGGGAACTAAGGTGAGCCTTAGTGGTACACTTCACCCATAAATAGATGGGCAAGAAGAAAGTATGGTTCAGGTTTTGTAAGATATTCTTCAGTCTTATGTGATTAACTATGGTGGTAGTTGGGTCCAACATTTACCTTTCATTGAGTTTGCGTACTGATAGTTATCACTCTAGCATTGGTATGGCTCTTTTGGAGATTTGTATGGAAGAAGGTGTTGTTCTCCTATTTGTTTGTATGATGTTGGAGAAAATGAGTTGTTTGGTCCTGATATAGTTTACCAGGCCATGGAGAAAGTGAAGGTGATTCGGATAGGCGTAAGACCGACTTAAGTCACCAAAAGTCCTACGCAGATATGAGGTGCAAGGAGTTAGAGTTTAAGGTTTGTGATTGGGTGTTCATAAAGTTGTCTACTATGAAGGGTGATGTCATTTAGTAAGAATAGAAAGCCCAGTCCTCTTTATGTTGGTACGTACATGATTTTTAATATGTTTGCTAGCATTGCGTAGGATTTGGAGTTTCCTTCTAGTTTGAGCTCCATTCATTTAGTGTTTCATGTCTCGATGTTTATTAGGTGTGTCCGTGATCCTTCATCAGTTTTCCCTTTTGAGAGGCTAGGTATTTTTGACTCCTTGTCTCATGAGGAAGTCCCAGTTGAAATCTTGGATCAGCAAATTCGTTGGTTGCGGACAAAGGATGTGTCTTTGGAAAAGTTTCATTGGAGAAACCACAAGGTTGAAGAAGCCACTCTGGAAGTCGAACAGCATATAAAGTCCAAGTATCCGTTGTTGTTCCCTATCCTAAAAGATTATGCCTAATGTATGTGTTATTCTTTAAATCTTTATTTTTTTACTTTGTTACAAAAAAAGGGGTGATTTCCTTGGAATCATTGTTTTCTAACGTGGTTAAAGGTAAGAGTTGAGGCATATGGAGTCCAATCATGCTTGTATTTCCTTAACCCTCACTATGATCCGTGAGGATATGTTACGAGTCGTAGGTTCAAATCGTAGGATGTCCACTGTTCAGTTCATTTGGGTGTTATATTTCCCACCCTAGACCTTCCGAGTCATAAGATCTCAATACAAGTGGGTTGGTGGATTCATAAGGTGGGCAGTGTATGGGGGCCTAGTCATTGTCTTGGTTACGACTCAAGGTCATGAGTCGTAATGTGGGGGTATGAGTCAAGGGTTTGACTCATAACGAAAGGCAGTTTTTTCCAGCTCGTAAGTTTACGGGCATTCTTGACATTTCACCTTTCTCCCAACTTAAAACCTACTTCTTATAACTTATCTAGGGAATCATTAGTTATTATGAACACATCGAAAAATCTCTCAGAACAACCCCAAATCTTCAGGGTTAAGAACACTTAGGGTTTTCATCAAGCTAATCAATTGGAGATTTCTAGGGGATTTATCAATGTTTATTGTGATTATTTTGAAACATGGATTGGTGTTTTTTTTAATGTTGAATTGAACAATGATCTCATGGTTTATATATGATTTTCATGTTTTAAATGTGGTTTTGAACTTATGGGTGCATAAGGATGGTGAATGAACTAGGGGATTGTGATTTTCCCAAACTTGTGACTTTTGAAGTTGTTATGTCCCCAACCCCAAAACATGAAATTGGTTTTAGTTATGAGAACTGTGGGAATTTTTGAAAAGTAATTATTTCATTATTTAATGAGGTATTTGAAATGCAATGATATGATTTAATTAACAAAGGAAGTCGGTATTCCCCAATTTGTATGAATGAACAAAGGTAGTTTTTCTCCCAAAGTTAATGGAAATTGTTTTGGCATGATGTGTTACCTTGCATGTGTAATTGGTATGATGATACAAACATTGTATGCCATAATGTGCAATGTGGTTAAATGAATGGGAATGTGTGATAATTGTTTTAATTGGTCTTTAATATGGGCTCAGTAGCAGAGTTGTGAAAGTTGAGGTTCGAGTAACCGATACTAGAAACCACATTTTCTGATGTGGGGTTCAATGTGACAAGGGAGGTTCGAGTCCCCCATATAATTACTTCATGATTAGGGAGGTTTGAGTCCCTCTTAAATCATTATATGATGAGGTGCTTAAGTCACTTTTGTATAGGTTGGAGGGTTCGAGTCCCCATGTGTATATATATGAGATTAATCTCCTATTCATATGGCCACATGCATTGGGGCCCAATAACAGGGTGAGAGCTAGGGCCCATATAGCCCATGGATAGTATTATTGATGGTTGAGTTACGCTATCTAGGTTAAGGTTTTGAAAAACATGTTAAGCCTTGTTCCATATCCCAACATGTGATATATATATGTGTGTGTGTGTAATTGTATATGTTTAAGTGCATTGATTTGAATTGGATTTGAATTGGTGGCATTCCTTAATCTTTATCCTTGAGTACGTGGTAGTGTCACCCTACTAATTATCTTCGGGTGCTACATCCGCATGAGATATAAGGTCCGAAGAAACTTATACTTTTCTTATGCAAAGTTAGTTGGACTAGCTTGGTTCGTTTATCTTTAATAGTGAAGTGATAAACCTTCATTCCCTTGAAAGACTTAGTCATTTCATCATTTTTTCCATAATTTAGCAGTGAAGAGTTCACTTTAACATTATCATTGTGGTTGTCATTGTCAAAGTTGGGGGCATGTCCTGATGTTTTATTAATACTCATTTTGTAGAGGCTTTGTTTGGACTATTATGGATTAGGATGGTTTGTTATGATTTGGTTTGTTTTGAATGGTTTTTCATATAAAATATTATATTGTCTTTAGGATTGAATTTTGTTATCTGGTTATATGTTCAGAATTCATCCGACTTGCGGTGTAGGGTTGTTGGTTGCTTTGGTATTTTTTTTGGTCTCCGGTTCTTGTTGTATTTTAGACACCCATCGCGGCCAAGCCTTGGTTCGTGTCATGAATGTTCATTAATACATAGTGGAGTACATCGACTCTCTTTGATCATTAAATCATACCATTGTATTTCAAATACCTCTGTATATCATGCAATAGTTCAACACTAGTTCAATTTCACAAATTCCCACAGTTCTTATAATTGAAACCAATCTCACCTTATATGGTTGGGGACATAACCATTTCAAATGTCACAAGTTTTGAAAAATCACAATTCCCTAGTTCATTCACCATACCCATGCACCCATAAGTTCAGAACCATAAATAAATCAAGAAAATCATAAATAAACCATGAGAAACATTGTTCAATTCATAAACATTCACAAACCCCCAACCTTTTTTTGAAAATCCATGTAAAAATCTCATGAACAATACTTTGAAACACATTCCTTTTAAAAATTAACAATAAGGGAAGAGTAACATGCCTGAAATACTAAAGTATAGGGAGAGATATCACCGTTTAAAACCCTAATTGATCAACCTCTTGAAAACCTTAAATGTTCTTAACCTTATGGAATTTAAGAATGTTGAGAAGTTACTTTCATGTGTTTATGAGGGATAATGATACTCTAAAGTGGTTATAACATGTGGGTTTTAAGTTGGGTAAGAGGAGAAATGTCTAGAATGCCCTTAACTTAACTGCTGATAAAAGTTCATCTTTGACTACGAGTCAACCATCGACTCGTAACTACTTCTTAAACCTCATCACCAAGAGTCATAAACAAAGCATTACCACAAAAATACCCTATATTGCAAACCTTATGACTTAGACTTTAATCAAAGTATGGTTTTCTGATATCTGGATCTCAACCTTTATCTATGATGCCTCCCTAGATTTACTCTCAGCGAGCCATATTTATTATACCTCCTATTGTTGTGAGTGCAGATATGTCTTTTTAGGATCAGAAGAGGTTTAAGAATTTAATCGTTTGGTTCCTCCTAGGTTCAATTGTTTTATAGATGAGGATACCAATGAGTTATTGATGGATTATCGTGAGAAGTTGTATAACTTTGGTTTTCTTGATTTTTATGGTGTTTCTTATACAACTTATCAATTAAGAGATATAACCAATGATTGGTGGAGGTCACTTATTGGATTCTGACCTGTTGGTTTTACAGAGATTACTTTGGATCCATTTATAGAGGCCTTCTTGGACATATTTAAACCTTTAAGTTTGAGGGATCAGATATGAGATGAGTTTGATCACTTAGTTCAGATGTCCATAATTGTTGTGAGGCACGATTCCATTTCTTTTCTAGATATTCATATGCCAGTAAAAACATTGAGTTTAAGAAGATTAAAAATTTCACAACGAGGTTGGATATTTCTCTTGATCTTTCTACCAGTTAGATGGTTGTGTATGCATAATAATTTTGGAGTATTACGTATCATGAAAATTTGATTGAGGCTATTCTTTGAGCATCTTAGGGTGTCACAAAGAAGGTGATTTATTTTGGTGAGTTCAGAGGTCACATTCCTTGAGGTAGAGATTTTAATGGCTTTGTGGCTATCATGGCAAACCTATACTGGAAACCATGCAGAGTTCAGTGGTGCTTCTTCTAGTTTAGTAACTTCAGGTAGTCGATTTTGGCCGAATCATACCTACTTCTATAGAGGTATAACCATACAACCTTATGTGTTTAACACCCTCATATAAGCCACAAACATCAATAATCCAGACTAAGTTATTCTACTTATAATCAAAACTAACATTCACATTCATATGTCATATATCACATATTATCTTCGAAGAAGAGTAGGTAGACGTCTACCTCAGAGCTGAACCACAAAACCTTACATCCTTCACTAATGTCCATCTTAACTTCAAAATCCCAAAATTTCCATCACACTATAAAAATTGTAATCTACATATTAATACGAGAATAACTATACTTATATTGCACCATTGTGCTTCGAGTCAAAAAATGACACAAAAAGCACCAAGTGGATCCCACTTTTCAAAATTAGGTTTCAAAGGTCAACCTAATGTTTATACATGAACAAAGTATCATAACCCTCAAGAAATAGGTGAAAACAAAGATTATTTTGGGCTAAAATCCAGTCCTAAGCAATATTTGATTTTTGGGTTAAAAACCAAGAATTTCATCTAAAAGTTGTGAAATCTTATCTTAAATAGAATGATAATCACAACATAAGATGTTAATTAAGCTCTCAAGTAAACGAGAAAGTTCCCAAGTTTCTAAATTTGTGATATTAGGGTCTATTTATTGACCCCTAGACAATGAGATGACGCAATCGCCATCACATGGTCTGTGACCTCCATGCTGCGATCACCTTGGGACATGCTGCGATCTCCATGGTGTGATTATGGTAATCCTTTTGCAATCGCCAGCAAAAGTACCAACAACTAGGAAATTTTAAGTTTGCAACGATGCCACTGGATTCATTCAAAATTTGATTTTCATGAATGAACAATATAACGACACTAAATTGGATGCTACAGATGCGATGGCAAAGTTGAATTTTCCATCTGAGGTCGTTTTGACAAAATATGTGTCCCACACCTAAATTACTAATTTTCCAACTTTTTGATCAATAGGTCAAAATGTCAGTTGTATTGGGACCCAAACCAGAGGTATACCTAGCCTAAAATTGATATTCTTGAGCTGCTGCTGTAGTTAAAATTTGTATACGAGATCATTTTACTAATGCTTTTCCTAGTGGCTATATAGAGCCAGCGAAGACTTCCAAACAGGGAATTAGTTCTAAAAACCAAACAAACTGCCTGATAACTAAATGGTCAGTCCCATCAATTCATAAATGACTTTGGGCAGCTATGGAAAAGCTTTAACGACAAAGATAAGCAGAAATATAAAAAATAACCGCAAGGGTAATTACATCATACACTACTAAAAGGACTTTCGTCCCCGAAAGTTAATGGATAAAAAGAATCTCAAAAGATGAATGGGATGAGGCACTAGACGCACAAGATCTATGCATGACTCCCTAGATAACTGCAACAAAATGAGAGCACCTTCCAAGGTATTTAGCCAGAGGTATCCCTTTTTCAACGAATATCTCTCACTTTACTTCAAATGGTCAAAACTCAAATTCAACCACCAACTGTCCTCCAACTTCACCAAAAAAGAAGATGCATGAAAATCTAAATTACAAAGAACTTATACTCTCTCGATACCTGGAAAAATCAATAAAGTCTCATCCAAGCTAAACCATCCCAAGGCATGAGTCCTATAACTAACTCCAAATCCTAATTTATTCTTCCTTGACCATTCCATACCTTCTACCCTTTCCCAACATGGAGGAAAACCACCTGAGTCCTGTCTGTGCAATCTCATCTCAGAGAACTTAAGGAACTAAAGTTGATCCGCTAAAACTCCAAATGAAAAACATGAGAATAAGCTCATAAGGAATTATCTAGGCATAGAAACGAATAAAATCAAGGAATACAAACCATTCCCATGTTACAACTAGTCTAGGTAGCAATTAAAACTTAAACCTAGAAGATCAAGGCATAACTACTCATCACTGAACGATCTGCTCTAGGATGTCCCATCAACTAAGGTTGATCCAAACTGAATCTAGCTCAAATATATTACAGCTAGTGAGTATATCATCAAAAATTTCCAAAGAAGACTGATGATTCTTGGTCAAAAAGGAAAGAACAATTATCGGCTATATGAGATAACATATAAAATCATATTAAATTGTAAGACCTCGCAAAATCCTACACTTAATTCAGTCCATTTATGTTTGTTATGGGGGTCCCATACTTAGAATGTTCTAGATAAGTTTCAAGACTTAGTTTATTTTAGCCTTCAAGAGTTTGCAGTATCATTTTGCGACTTTAATGTAATTCAATGGTCTGTATTCTTTCTAATTCATGACCAGGAAGGTCAATAGGTATTCCCGGATAAGTTTTGAATTTTTCAAAACTTGTTTAGACCACGTTTGGATGCCCAAAATAGTGGACCACATCCATGGAGCTCAAGAATTATGCTTTAATTTATAAATTGTGATTTTCTTGTTGTGTTATGACTATATTAATGTTGATTATTGTTGTTAGGATTCAAGGTTGTACCTTGATGTCTTTTTCATGAAGCATGTGAGTAGGTTAGTTGAAACCCATGAATTTTGGATGGATTAAGATTGCCAAATTGATAAGTACACATATGCTCAAATTTGTGCATGTAAGGTGTTTGATAAAATTCCAAGAATGATAAAATCAATGTTTTTACGACTTAGTAGTGCTTAAATGACAAGCCCATGTTCTATTTTTTATGATTCCACATGAACTCTATGTTATTGTTGTGTGTTATTGTTGTGATATGGAATGAGCTTGATATTGAAGGACTGTGAGTATATACATGTTTTGTGCATCCCCTTCCATGTATAAGATGTTGAGAACCAAGTGTTGTATGAAATCCCCTACTTAAGATATTGTGAATCGTGAACTCTATTCTTATGATCATGTCAGTCATGTGTGTCAGTTTCCTTCCATCGAGTCCTGGGGGTACTTATACCTGAAATAATATAGTTATGTGCCTAGTGCTATGTCATGTTATCGGGATACTGTTAGTCAAGCCATGGTCTATTAAATTCAGTTAGTCATGTGACTCAGGAAAACTAAGAAATCTCAGCAGTCTCAGTAGTTCAGTAATTTCAGTAATCCCAGTAACAGCAGTATTCCTAGCGATCTCAGTAATTTTAGTACTCTCAGTTAATCCTCAGAACTCAGTACGTTCCTTCATTCAAAGGAACTCAGTAAACATAGTTTAGCTCCACTAAATAATACCATTAGTATCAGTTCAGTTAATTAGTATTAGTTCAGCTAATCAGCTCAGTTCAGTTATTCAATTGAGCTCAGTTATCCAGTTCAGTGTCTTTCAGATGGGAGTAGGATTCAGCACCGAGTGAGCCTAGGGATGGGGACTCAACAGCTAGAAAGGACGAAGAACCTTAGAAGCTATCCCTAAGTTCCAGAACTACGTAACCATCGTAGGTACGAGATGTCACCCGTTAGATAGGACTGGCATACTCAAGGGTCACCCGTTAGCACATTTATATGTATAGGACTGATCCCAGAATCCACCGGCTAGATTAGAACTAACTCCACAATAGTTGTCTTTACTGGTGGCGCGGTACTGACACCCTTCTATTTAGGAAAAAGATTGGACCCCAGTCAGCTTAGCATGGGCATGTCGATTAGATGAATACATCCCACAGTTTCAGTTACAGATTCAGGACTGTCAGATATAGTCAACTCAGTTTATTAGTACAGATTCAATACTATTACAAATAGTTAATCCTTATCATTATAAATAGACTTCAATATCACACATTAGATAGGACTGATCTCAACTATAGTTAATCAGTATCAGAATTATCAGATTTAAAGATCACCCACTAGATAGGATTGATCTCAAATTTAGTTACTCCATATAGAACGGAACTCCGATAGATTCATCAGAACTCAGACTGTTAAATACAGTTGCTCAGTATCAGTTACATCGATCTTGTCGATCATCACAGTTATATCATTTATGTTAGTTGTCATAGCTTATGTTATTAGTATTTAGTTTCAGGACTATTAGACACAGTCAATCAGACTAGTTCTTCATAATTCAAACTGTTAGAAATAGTCATTCATCTATTCAGTATCTCAGTATCAATAAAGTCATGTCATTAGTATTCAGACTCAATAGCCAGTATCACCACAAGTTTAGTTATTGTTGCTTATGCATGTATGTATTCTCATGTTTATATTAGTCAGCATTGTTCATGCATATAACCGTTTGCATTTGGCCTACCTCACTGGTATACACAGTACATTCAGATATACTGACGCATTTGCACTATGGTTCTTTCTCTTATGTTACACCATAGGTTTTGAGGCACGTGTTCCAGATAAAGAGTAGCATTCTAGTCGCTGAGTTACAGTGAGTCCTCATCCATTCGAGGAAAATATTATTTTATTTCATTTATTATTTCAGTTCAGTTTTTCTAGACGGAGTTAATTGGAGACATATTCTTTCAACTTCTTACTCAGACAGTATTTAGATGCTTTTAGATTTAGTTCATATTTGATTCAGAGTTCAATTTTTTTTCAGTATTTGCCACCCATATGGATATTATGTTTTTTAGATATTTTATATAGTTGAACCTTATGACCTATTGTTCATGTTTTTCTGCATTATTACATCATATATTGTAGTGTACAGGTATAGATATCAGTCATGGATTAGCTTGTAGTCCATCGGGGTCATAAGCACTGTTTAGTATTCTGATTCAGAAAATCAGAGTGTTACAAACTTGGTATCAGAGCCTAAGGTTCAATAGAGCCATAGGTAGTCTAAAAGCCACATCTAGTAGAATTTTGTACATGCGTGCGTTGTGCACCATACTTATGTGTAGGAGGCTATGAGATGTTTTAGGAACAATTTTCATTCTTTTATGTCTCAGATCGTGCTATAGAAAGGCTCTCTAAGAAACTCATGTAGATTTTCATTATGCTTCACCCATGTTAATTCCACTTTACTTTCAAGGTAACAGAAACAGAGAAGCTCAAAGTCCTAGAGATAGGGCTTTCTCAGACAGTTCCTGCAAAAAGCTATGAGATTCCCCACATGCTCAACAGTACCCCTTTCGGTTCAGTTATGTTCTAAAGTTGTACAAATTTTATTCATGACCATCAGAACTCATTCTTGTACCCAATTTTAGATATGCCATCAGATCTCTTCTCAGAATCCTATGACAGTATAGACCTAGAAATTTTATTTAACCATGAACTCATGATTTAACAGAGGTAGATTTGGGATGGTATTATCCAGTTTTATCAAATTATGTATTCATGGGGATAGTTGTACCAGAGTAAATTAGTAGGCTTGAAAAATGTAAGCTAGAACTTCAGTTTATTGGTTTGAATTAAGTATGAAGGTGTGGATGTGATATTAGCAGTATATGAAGCAGCAGAAGGAGCTAATGGGCTTAGTAAGGCAAGCATATGTTTGATAGAGTTTAAGTATGTGATTAAGATTGCAGTTCAGTTTAGAGTTTAGTAAGTGCTCACAGATTTAAGATAATGGCTTAAATCTAAGGGGGAGATTATAGATCAAGCAACCAAGTCAGGCTCTCAGATTCCTCTAGTAGTGCTAGTATGTATAGAAATATAGTAAGGGAAGACAATTCCTGACTCATACTTATCTCAGTGTCAGGTTTTGTACTTCAGTCATCCTAATACCTATGCATGCTTCACATTTCAGTTCCATGAACACAGCTTTTATTCGTACAATTTCCATAAAATCATGTGTGATTCTAATTTCTATTAGAAGGAGTATCAGCTCCCTCAGTTTTACGAATCATGTCCCATGAATTCATAAATTTTAGACTCAGGTCATGCAGCTCATGACTTATGTACACATGTCACGCCTTGCAGTATATTTATTTTCCATGACTTATGTTATGCCCCTACAGATAAGACTAATTCAGACTATGTCATGCATTGCAGACTAAGTTCAGTTCATGTATCACGTTCCAAACTAAGTTATGTTCTTATGTTTTCGCTCATGCATATTGAGTGATTAATCTCAGACTCAACGATATTTTCAGTTCAAGGTGACAGTCTTCTTTGATCTTACTCATTCCCATGTTCAAATTTTAGTACCAAACTTTGTATTCAGCTCCATGCTTAGTTTTCAATTCAAACTTGGTACCTTTACCATTGCATGTTCATCCACATGTTCCTGAGCCCATTCATCATATATTCACGCGTCAGATATGTGTGATCAGATTATCAGTAGTTTCTCTCATGCATTCATGTATCATGTCAGTCGTATAATCATGCATCAGATATGCATGGATTCAGCTCATCAATTAGTCATCAGATATGCAATCTTATTATGAGAAACTCAGTTCATCAGAACACTCAGTCGTTCATTCATGAATCAGTTACTCATGCATCAGATTTGCATGTTCATTATGATGTATTCATCTTATCATTCATGTCAATCCTAAAACCATATTTCAGTAGTGTATGTATTGTATGTACTTCAGTTGATATTTTCTTTCATCTCACTAATTCTCATTCAAGGATGAATGTTCCCAAGGGAGAGATATTGTAATACCCTAAAAAATCCAAACCTATATTAGTTCCATATTTTGTAATACCCGTGCCTTTTTTCTAGCTAGAAATAATCTCAAGGATGATAGGACTAACTTTGAAATGCAAACCTATCTTTGTACACATGGTATTTTTGAGATTTTTACTTTCTATTGTGTGGGAAATTGAGTTATCTTTCCAATGGTACCAATTTTGTCAAAATCTGACATCAGACGAGGAAGTTATAGATGTTTTACTTGGAAATATCGGAAACACCCAGGTATGACGGCCAAGTTGACGGACTGCCACATAAGTGACGGACCACCATTTTGACCTTCACAGCCAAGAAAGTTGAGACATGTACTGGATAAGGACTGACGGATGAGACCGCCAAAGTTTTGACGGACTGTCATCCAGGCCGTCAACAATTATCCAGTGAACCTCATTTCTGGTCGACGTCTGACGGGCTAAGTGATGGACCGTCAAGTGTCTGATGGACCGTCAGTCAGACCATCACACTCCACGTTCAGTTTATTTTCAGGTCATTTTAACAGGGGTATTTTGGTCATTTACCACTCGCCTATATACCCAGATGAGTCTGAATTCAGCCATTTTGCTCATTGTTATTCCACAAACAAAAACTAGGGTTTCTCTCTAAATTAAATCCCCAAGAACAAGACCCAATCCTCTTCAAGAATCAAAGGATTTCAAACACTTTAACTTTAAAAACTTCAAGAACTTTTAGTCATGTATGCGTAGTGTTCATCCACGGAGCTCAAGAATCATGTTTTAAATTATAAATTGTGATTTTCTTGTTGTGTTATGACTATATTCATGTGGATGATTGTTGTTTGGATTAAAGGTTGTACCTTGATGTGTTTTTCAAGAAGCATATGAGTAGGTTAGTTGAAACCCATAATTTTTGGATGGATTAAGATTGTCAAATTGATAAGTACACCTATGCCCAAAGTTGTGCATGTAAGGTGTTTGATAAAATGCCAAGAATGATAGAATCCATGTTTTTATGACTTAATAGTGCTTAAATGACAAGCCCATGTTCTATTCTTTATGATTCCACATGAACTACACGTTATTGTTGTGTGTTATTGTTGTGATATGGAATGAAAATGATATTGAAGCAACGCTAGTATATACATGTTGTGCGCATCCCCTTCCATATATAAAATGTTGAGAACCAAGTGCAGTATGCAATCCCCTACTTATGATATTGTAAATTGTGGACTCTATTCTTATGATCAAGTTAGTCATGTGTGTCAGTTTCCTTCCATCGAGTCCTGGGTGTACTTGTAACTGAAATAATATAGTTGTGTGCTTAGTTCTATGTCATGTTATCACGATACTCTCATTCAAGCCATGGTCTATTGAATTTAGTTAGTCATGTGACTCAGTAAAACTCAGAAATCTCAGCAGTCTCAGTAGTTCAGTAACCTCAGTACTCAGTAATCTCAGTGATCTCAGTAACAACAGTAACAATACCACTAGTATCAGTTCAGTTAATCAGTATCAGTTCAGCTAATCAGTTTAGTTCAGTTATTCAGTTTAGCTTAGTTATCCAGTTCAGTGTCTTTCAGATGGGAGTAGGATTTAGCACCGAGTGAGCCTAGGGATGGGGACTCTACCGCTAGAAAGGACGAAGATCCGTAGAAGCAATCCCTAAGTTCCAGAACTACGTAGCCACTGTAGGTATGAGATGTCACCGTTAGATAGGACTGGAATACTCAGGGGTCACCCATTAGCAGATTTATATGTATAGGACTGATCCCAGGAGTCACCCGCTAGATTAGGATTGACTCCGCAACAGTTGTCTTTACTGGTGGTGCGGTATTAACACCCTTCAAGTTAGGGCAGAGATTGGACCCCAGTCAGCTTAGCATGGGGCATGTTTGTTAGATGAATACATCCCACAGTTTTAGTTGAAGATTCAGGACTGTGGATACAGTCAACTTAGTTCAGTAGTACAGATTCAGTACTGTTAGAGACAGTCAATCCTTATCATTATAAATTGACTTCAAGATCACCCATTAGAGAAGACTGATCTCAACTATAGTTAATTAGTATCAAAATCATCATATTTAAAGATCACCCGTTATATAGGACTTATCTCAAATTCAGTTACTCCATATAGAATGGAACTCAGATAGTTCCATCAGAATTCAGACTATTAAATATAGTTGCTCAGTATCATTTACATCGATCTTGTCGATCATCATAGTTATATCAGTTATGTTAGTTGTCATAGCTTATGTTATCAATATTCAGTTTTAGGACTGTTAGACACAGTCATTCAGACTAGTTCTTTATAATTTGAACTATCAGAAATAGTCATTCATCTATTTAGTATCTCAGTATCAGTAAAGTTATGTCATCTGTATTAAGACTCAATAGACAGTATCACCACGAGTTCAGTTATAGTTGCTTATTCATGTATGTATTCTCACATTCATATTAGTCAGCATTGTTCATGCATATAACCCTTTGCATTTAGCCTACCCCACTCGTATACTCAGTATATTAAGATGTACTGACGCATTTACGCTATGATGTTTTCTCTTATGTTACTCCATAGGTTCAAAGGAACGTGTTCCAGATTAACAGTAGCATTCCAGTTGCATAGTTCCAGTGAGTCCTCATCCATTCGAGGGCGATATTATTTTATTTCATTTATTATTACAATTCAGTTTTGCTAGACGGAGTTAGTTGGAGACATGTTCCTTTAACTCCTTACGCAGACTGTATTTAGAGGCTTTCAGATTTAGTTCAGATTTGATTAACACTTCAATTGTTTTTGTGTATTTTCCACCCATATGGATATTACGTTTGTTAGATATTTTATTCATATGAACCTTATGGCCTATTGTTCATGTTTTTCCATATTATTACACAGTATACTGTAGTGTACATGTATAGATATCAGTCATGGGTTAGCCTCTAGTCCTTCGAGGTCATAAGCACCGTGTAGCATTTTGGTTTAGAAAATTAGGGTGTTATAGCTACCAACTGGCTGCTTCATTGTACTGTCGGACATTACTAGTCTCAAGGTAGTTTGTTTGGAAGCTCCCAACCTGAATTATTTGAATATGGCTAAGGGCATGAGGTTGATGTTATCTCGCATGTCACAAATGCTCGATTGAAGTTGAACGACCTAATAGTGCAAGCTATTATGGAACTGACAGGGTCCTCCTTCCTCTTTACTAAAAATCTAGTGATTACAACATTGTAATGATGTATATTTTTGTCTGGCACATAACTGAATGACCTTTTCTTGGTGATCAAATCCATCATAAATTTAGCATATC
Organism: Capsicum pubescens; assembly: GCA_030864215.1. Lineage (NCBI taxonomy): Eukaryota > Viridiplantae > Streptophyta > Magnoliopsida > Solanales > Solanaceae > Capsicum > Capsicum pubescens. Next base: position 156,905,256 of record CM061541.1, read on the forward strand.
CTAGCATCTTCTCCAATGCCTCTACTAGCGGTATGTTGATAGTTAAATTTTTGATCACATAAAAATATTCCAGATACTTACCTTCTTCTTGTTTCCTTCTCAATCTTAGCAGATAGGGAGGAAGGGGTCTTTGAATAGTCTTTAGCACAGGCTCTGTAACCTTATATTCTCCTCCATTCTACTTGTTGATACTCCCAATATCAATCTGCTCATCATTCTTCTTTTCATCAATAGTGGGAATAGGTGGATCAGTAGTATCCTTACCACTCTGAGTGGTAATGGCTTGGAATTGACTATTATTTTTAAGATTTACCACCATATTTATTGGAAGAGTACCAGGTTATATCTGACTCATGGTGGATAACATCTGACCAAACTACTGCTCCAACATCTTAATTGTTGTAGCATGTGACTCAACTTTCTGGTTCAACCTGCCAGTCAGCTTTGATATCCTTCAAGCAGTTATTTTTAATTTCTTACCCTTTAACCATCTTGGCAAAAAGTTCAACCATTATGGACTCAGTATCTTGACTACTTGGTGGAATATATTTGTCACTCTTCTCCTTATAATTATCCTTATGATGCCAATCACCATCTCTTTCTCTACTCATATCTATGTATCTATCATTATAATAGTTCAAACATTGATTCCCTTTCACTTAGGATCAAAATCCACTAATCTACGATCAATATACTTTACCTTTTCTTCATATTCAATCTTGAATAGTTTGGAAGTAGACCCCTATGACACAACTCCATTCACCTTTTCATCACTCATCGACACAAATTGTAATATAAGTTACATAATATATGTATGAAGTTATGCAACCTCTTGTGCTACCATTCCAGTCGCTGCTCCATATTTATTTTTTTCTCCAATATCATAAATACCACTATAACATTCTAAATCATAAGTATGACATCCTATGTTGGTAACCGTAATATCATTTAGTATTTCTTGTTCAACTTCCCAGCGATGACAAATAACTACTCTTCCTAATATAGTATCTATCATAGCTCATGAACTATAATTCAATGATCGATAGAAGATCTCAAAAATATTAGATCCTTTAATTCTATGATATGGTACCATTCTAAGTATCTTCTTGAATCAAAGACATGCCTCATACAAAGAATCTACATGTAGTTGTCTAAAATTGTAAATTTCATCCTTCAACTATAACATTCGTGTAGAAGGGAAGAATTTTCTCAGAAATTGTGTTTTCAACTCATGCCAAGTGTGATAGATCCTCTGGAAAGTTCCCCTAGCAATAGTGATGCTTTAACTGTCAAAGAAATTGGGAACAACCTCAATTTAAATACTTCTTGATTAACCCTTGGCATATTATAATTTGTGCAGATCCGAAGAAAAATTATAAGGTTCACGTTTGCTTCATCCTTAGTTGCACCCAAAAATACACCACTTAGATTCAATAATTGGATCAGAGAACTAGTGATATCAAACTTCAAGTTAGAGGCTAAAGCAGGAGGAACAATGTCCCCAGACTCAATAGGCTCAACATAACCAAGATATTCTTCATCTTCCTCATATGGATCTATGTATTGATATAATAGAATAAATGGAGCCCTGCCTCTCTTAACTCGTTGATCAACAACTTGTTTGGTCATACTAGTCTTTTTTGCTAAACTATTGCTGCTTTTACAGCTGGTCTGGCTTCTTCATCTTCTCTATATTCTTTGTCCAATAGTTGTTGTGTCTAAAAGTCTAGAATATTTTGTGTATCTAAAGGAACATGCGAGAGTGCCACATTTGGATCCACTAGTGGGGAATCTTGAACCCCTTCATGAACTTTCCCTAACATCCTTTTTCTTATTTGAAGAATTCTCTTTGTTTTTTAATAAAAAGGGAGTAAGTGATTGCCTGTACTCCTACTACTTAGCATACACCAGCACCTGCCAAAGAAAAAATAGAAAAAATATTACCTTCGAACTTAACAAATTCAATTCACTTCTCAATAGTCTTCACAGATACAACACAAAAATTTGATGTTGCCCAAAATAATACCTGTAATGGAAGAATAATGCAGTCGATTAAAAATCAAATAACCTAACAAGGTTAGGGTAGATTCCCTACGGAAAAATGGAAAGTTTCTTGCCTTTATATTATCCGCGAGCTATACAGGAATATAAATGGGGGTATTTTGTTATCAATCACAAATAATAACCAAGTCTTGAGTGATTTTGAGTTGTAATCAAAATGAGATGAACACTAAGCTTGTGTTCCCCTGGTTTCTTAACTTCATAAATTTGTTTTGATCAACCCAATTATTATATTGTTTTGTATGCAAGACCTACAAGATAAGTCTTATCAACTATTGGGTAAGCTCGAAGATAAATTTCAACCTTTACCAGGTAAGTCTCAGGGTGTTGCCTTGTTTCCCCTTGCTACAGCCTTAGTTACACTTGTTGGGGTAGGATTAAGTGATAAGATAAGATGCGAGGATTAAAATATGGAGGTAGAAATCCCAAATCTCCGTGTTAATCTTCTTTTCCCAATTGCAAACTCTTTGGTTATTGAACGGATGGGAATACAGGCTATCTCAAGCATTTGCAACTACTATGAGATTAATTATTGAAAAGAAGAATTAAGATACATGCAAAAACCCTAGAACAATTGAGTCTCACACTTTCTCTACATAGCTAATCCTTTAGGGTTCCCACAACCATAGCTAAGGGGATTAGACACTTATGATTGTGCAAGAAACCATGATTATCAATAAAGAAAACTTAAAATCAATTGAACAAGAATAAGATGAATAAACTCTAAAGTATTTAATTGATAAACCCTAAAATCTCAAGAACAATTGTAAAGGTATTGTAATAATATGTCAAAGCATATAAAGGGAAGTTCAAGAGTGCAACCTAATAAAATATAAACCCTAGGGTATGTATAGTATCTCAAAATAACATCAAAATCCTATTAGAAATGGGAAAGGTAAAGTTTAGTCGGTCGTCTGTACGACGTAGTCATCACTTGTATTGGCTCAATATAAGTCGTACCCTTCCTGATAATATCTGCTAGAGTGTCTGATCTTTGCATAGCTTTGGCTTTCTGTTCAGCATATGAAATCTCTATATGAGTCATACTGAGTGTACACTCGTGTCCATAACTCGTATCTACCTGGGACTTTAGTCTTTACTATCCTTGAACATTGGTTTGTATACGACATACCTATATGAATTGTAGTCATACTTCTAACTCATATTTCTTTGACACTTCAACTTATGGATGGTAGCTTAGTTTCTTTTATGCTTATGACTTCTTTATAGGACTCTTATCCATGCTTACGACTGGGATACTTGAGTCATATCTTTCTCATAATTGGCTTCTTGATTTACCTTTTGGTTCTGTTATCATACGATTCAATATAAAAGTCATATTAACTCGTTATGACTAATGATCTAACTCGTATATTGATCATTGTTGGTCTTTTTCTTATTTTTTGGTTCGAATATTATTGTAGACCTGTTTTACATATAATTCACACAAAAGTGCATCATATCTACCAAAACACTCTAAGTTCAAGCATAAATTGGCATTTTTAAGTATCAAATGTGTCAACCTTCCACGCCACATCATTAGGATACAGAAGTGTAGTATGAGTAACAAACACATACTAATTAGTAGGAAACTATTGACTAAGCTCTAAAGATAATGCAGATATACATAACATATAAACAATATAGAAACGAAACTAAATATTCAACAATCACATAAATAAAAAATAAGATAATAAGGATAACTTATCCTATTCATGTCAAAAAGACTAACATAATAATACCAAGAAAGTGTCAAGGATGAACTATCCAATTCCAGCCATACTTAGAAATGTCAACACTATACTGTATATCCTTGGAAAGTATTTGAATAAAGGATAAAAGATGATTATATAACAATAAACATAGCTAAGGAATGAATATATAATATTCATAAATAAATAAAGGCATATACAATAACACCATTGCTACATATAGCTACACAAACATATATATGCATATAGTTATAAGGTTAACTCAAGGCACATCTTAGGCCATCATATCTTCACTTTAAGGCCTCATTATAACCCTATATTAGGATTTAGTACTAAAATACTCAGGGTTTCTAATTCTTTTGTCTCATCATGAATTAATCATGCATAATAATGAAATCATATGATAGAAAAGGCAAGAATCATACCTCAAATCACAATACTAATCAATGACCAATTTATTGTAACTATAAATAACAATGATAATAGTAATATAAATAACAATGGAGTAACCGACTATTCTAGACTACCAAATACCTACCCCATCATATGTGTATAACCACTGCCCCAGGCTCAGAGGATGTAATTAGAATACAACCAAACAAGGCATAGTCATAACCCATATTTATATAACCATCCCATACCGACTTATATACATAGGCGTGTACTGTTGATAGGTGGTGTGCATGGAAGAATGAATGCAATGTAAAAAGTCAATATCACAATCTCATCATCATAACAATCTCCATCGTAATCAACCTTTGGATTTACCGTGAATATATATATATAGTTTCCATACATAGGGCTAGCCACACTCGAATTGGTATATATACATATTATAACATTAATATAATCATCCTCTGTCCTTATTAGTTATTAATATCTTCATCGCAATATATTTTGGTTTTTTTGGGTGTCATTACATAATCATAACAATATCCGGCCTTGTTGGGTATCATTATATATTCATAAAATCTTTCGGCCTTACCAGTTATCATCATATCATTATAACATCCTCCGGCCTTATTGGGTATCATCACATTATAATATCCAAATCAAAGTCAATAAGAGCGACCCCATGAGGGATAAAGTAAAGTACAAGCCCCATGAGATATATAGTAAAGAACAAGCCCTAATGGGTCTAAAGAAAAGAATAAGCTCCACGAGGGCTAAATTAAATAATCATGAAAGGAAAAAAAAGGTAGATTATATTACCATAATTCAATTCCCATCATTAATATCACATTATCCATAAACGTATATACAATATGTGCACGAACTAAAGTTGTGGCTAAAAGAGTGTAAATTCATAAATCCATTGCTCAGAGTGATCTTCCAGAATAATTGATTATGAAGTGTAGAAGGGGTTGGAATCCTTAATGATAGAATAATTAGTAGTGTCAAATCATAGAGTGAAACATATATTGGTAAATTCTTTAAAAGTTCATTATTATCCTTTTTACATATAAATTGTTCATTAAGACAGGCAGTCCTTACTATAAAGAAATCCATTATTAAGTTTGAAAGTGGAATTTAGCCCTTAGTCAGAGACAAGCTATATAATATTATAGTCTAATCAAAATCGTATCAACCATCGATGCAATGATCAAGAAATGCACCATATCTATGCATTCCATCACTAGTATTCGAACAATGGAATCATAAACATCATACTGCATCTTTCTTCATCCCATACCGGAGATTTTTATATATAAACAAATATTTATTTTTATATATATTCATAAACTACGACTGTATCATTTACAAGGGGAATTACTTCTTGGATATCAAATTTATATCATAACACAACCTTTGGCCCAATAATGTGTCCAAAATTATTACGACATCAATATCATAGCCTTGGTCCTACATCGTATTTGTAACATATCTCAATGCTCATGTTAATAAGTCATCTCGTATTTATAAGCCATATCCTAACTATGAGGCATAAAATATTTATAGGCCATAAAGTTTATTTGTAATCATCTTACATCTACATGACATATAATACATCAACTATCTCACACCTAGGAGATATATTGTATCACAAGTCCATAAATCATAAATATAAGGCACATAACCTATATAAGGCATCTCACATATATATCATATATTATAACTATGAGGAATGTCATCTCTATATGCCAGTATCATGTCTATGAGGAATATTATATCTAAAGACCCAATGTCATAACTAGGAGTAAGTACATCTCTATAAGCCCTACATCACTTCAAGGAGGAATATTATCTACATGAACGTTAATTATAATTTGGAGAAGTCATCATTATCCATCAACTCAACAAGAAAACCTAATAAATAAGGATCATTAGTCTCAACTATGCCTAACGTCCGCAACAAATTCCATAATTGCTAACATAAGTCTTTTACTGAGTGGGCATGATGAACCCAATTCTAATACTTAATTTCAATATTTAGGAAATCTATACCCCAAACTAGGCTAAGGTATCTAGTTCAACTTCTAGATATCAAGTAATCCATAACCAAACAAAAGATAGGAACTTTGACTAGAAACATGGGCATTTAAGTCAATTCTACCAAAATCAAGATTTTAAGATCACTAGTCTAAGAAACTAAGGTCAAATATACTAAACATACTTCCCATGCCAAAGAAAATTCCCAAACAAAACATCAAATCGTATCCATGCCTCAAACTAGTCTATATAAGAAGAAGGCAATAGTATTCTAAAAGGGTCATAAACATACAGTCCAACACCCTCATCTAATAAAAAATCATAAATAATTAAGACTATGTTATTCTAATCATAATTAAGCCTAACATTCAAATTCACATGCCATATATAACATACGTCATCCTTAGAGAAGAGTAGGTAGAAGCCTACCTCAAAGACGAACCAAAAAACCTTACATCTTTCATTAATGTCCATCTTGAATTCACAATAATCAAAATGACATCAGACTATCAAAATCATAATCTACTCATCGTTCAGAGAATAACAATACCCACATTGCATCATTTTGCTTTGGGTCCAAAAATGACAAAAATCCTATGTGGGTCCTACTTATAGAAATAAAATTTTTGAGGTCAACCAAATGTTTATACATGAAAAAGGAATCATAAACCTAAATAAATGGGTGAAAACAAACCTAATATGGGGCTAAAATCAATCCTTACAATATATTTTGGTTTTGGTTAAGAACAAATAATTTCATCTAAAAAGTGATGAAATCTTAACTTAATTTTGATGATAATCATGATAAAAGATTTTCATCAATCTCCCAATTCAACCACAAAGCATAATTTTTAGTTATACCAATTTAGGGGTCTTAGCTTTCAAGGATGAAGTGAAAATGACCAAATTCACGACATTGGGGTCTATTTATAGACCCTCCATGCAAGGAGATGTCATGATCACCATCACATGGTCGGTGATCGACATATTGTGATCAGTCTGGGACATGTCGTGATCACCATGCAGAGATAATGGTGATCCTTTCCTGATTTCCATGGAACTAATACAAGAAACTTGTAAATTTTTCTATGTTTGCAATTATGCCACGAGATTCATTCAGAATCAAATTTTTAAAAATGAACTATGTAACCACACTAAATTAAATATTTTAGACATTATGGAAAAGTTGGATTTTCCATCTGAGGTCGTTTAAACCAAATATGGGTCCCACACCCAAACTACTAATTTTTCAACTTTCTGACCAATAGGTTAAAATGAGCTTGGGTGCATTGGAACCCGAACAGAAAATCTACGTAGCCTAAAATTTATATTTCTGAGCTTTAGGCATAGTCTAAATTCTCATACAAGGTTGTTTTACAAAAGTCTTTTCTCGGTGGCCATTTGGGACTAACGAAGACATCTAAACAAGGAATTGGTTCTAAAAAATAAATAAACTACTCGGAAGCCAAACAGTCAGTACTAGAAAGTAGTAAATGACGTAGGGAAGTTATGGAGAATCCCTAATTGTAAAGATAAGGAGAAATATGAAAAATGACTAGAAGGGTCATTACACCCTTGCTCTTCGTGTATTCAGGTATTTCTATGTCCCTTAGTTCGAGGACAAACTAGATTCTTTATGGTAGATGATATAATGACCTAATTTGAATAAATATTTATTTTTTTATATAATTTTACTATTTAATCCCTCCCAGTGGTTGCAATATTGTAAATTTAGTGTTTGAGGATGTTGGAACTATTCCCAATGCTTTATATAAGATTAGAGCGAGTTTGTAGTTTTTGGTTGCTTGAAAAGCCTTATAGTTTACTTCAGTCAACATGTATTGATTAGTGCATCCAATGGAAAACGTTCTAAACTATAAGATCTAGAATATTGATTTTAAGTTAGTATCATGGTTGAAGTGGTTTTAAAACTTTTAAATCTCATTTCAATCCTTGGTTCAAAAATTGGTGAAATGAGTTTTCAAGGGTTAACTTTATAAAAATAACTTTGTTTTGTAATTGTGATACGGACATTGAATTTTGTGCATCGAATTTGATAGGGTAGCATAGTCCATTTGCATTTTCTAGATTTTGGATAAATCCCAAATGTTCTGCAATGACTTAGAATTTTCTAATTCTCCAGTTGGTGTAGAACTCAGTTGTGCACCTGCTTAAGCAATATTTTGGTTTCTTAAGTAACTTAGCTGAGCATCTTACAGGTCACATACACGACATCTACATTTCTTACACAACCATTTCTTTAGTTACAACAGGGTCGCTTACGCGATCGAAAAAGTATCACATAAGCGACACCTGGTCTCTTAAATGACCTAGTGATTGTGTAAGTGATACTTTGGTTATTAAATTCCTCTTTTTTTGTAATTCTTCACTATTTTGAGACTTGAAGCTCGGCATTTGAGTTTTTTTAGCATTTTATTCCATTTCTAAGCTTGGTTAAGCTCCAAAATACCTATTTCAACTACTTTTCCTTGATTTAATCATTAAAATCTTGTTTAAACTATGTATTAAAGATGAAATTTAGTGATTTTGTCAAGGAAGGCCTAAAAATAGTATTCTTCAATTGTAAACACTACTTTCCATTTATTTTAACTTTGAATATCTCCTCTGAGTTCTTTTAATCGTGGAAAACATGTTTTGGATAAAAAAATTTGTTTTACCCTTCTTTTTTGAAAAAACCATTTTAGGGGTCCATTTTTTACCCCAATTTGTAATTGGAAAATATGGGATTCATTGTCTTTATTTTAAAGTACAGATACTATATTTGTATGTTTTTGTTGATTTCGGCTTCGTTCATGATGGGAAAGCGCTAATTGGAGACTTTTGGTTTCAGTTTTCAACATTCAAGATATGTTATGGGTTAACTTTCTTTAGAATGGATTGGTTAATTAATAATAAAGTAAAAGCATGCTTAGGTATGGAGTTGTATCATGGAGAATATGTTAGGTAATTTATGTTCTTGTTTGTGGACATGTGTGGATAATATTTTGTGGTCTTGAGACATTGTTTACTATATGTGATAGTGTGGGGTCTTATATGATGTTATAGCCTGGTTTTGATATATTGATGTTTGGTTAATTTGAGTTGATTTTTTGCTCACATAGTTGGTGTATTAGAAATTCTCATGTTGGCTGGTTGTGAGCATTACATCCTCATATCATATTCATTCATAAAACATTAGTATCACTATGGAAATACTTAAATATTTGCTTTTTTTGAAAGAAAATGAAACATCTTTGAAACCTTCTACCGATGTATGTGTTTGAATAGAGATATGGATATTCGTATTGGATATTGGTTGTATATGGGTTGACGAACCACCCATTTGCCCTACCTGGGAGCAAAGCTTTGTAGGTATGGGTTGATGAATCTCCCCTGGGTCCTGCCTAAGAGTAGGGCTTGGCAGGTTATATGGAGGTTGTGTGATGACCTCATGCATCATGATCATCATCACCCTTATCTTTTTCATTGCACTACATATATTATTCTTATAATGTGATTGTATTTATTTCTTTGACTTGATATCTACCAATTTTTTCTATCTTTCTATACTTGTAGTTTATGTGCCTATGTGTTCCTTCTTATTTCGTTTACCTGTACTTGTCAAATGAGTTATTGTTATAACTATAGGTGAGATATTGTGGGCTACCATTTGGGACATTTTTTATTGTTGGAGTTGTGCCCATAGTTTGTGTATATATTCATTATTTTTTAATTTACTTAGGCAGCCTATGAAACCTATTAAGTACAAGTGCATTATACCCACCCTTACTAATGACCTTTAGTGCAGATGAAGGTATGAGTGATCCTTAAGATAGTTTATTCGGGCGATACTTTGAGCCAATTTTAGGTAGCGGTTGATCTATGGATCTGGAGTTGACTTCTATATTTTCTTATATAGACTATGTCTTACATGCATTGAGAGGCAGAGTTTTGTTCTTGTTTGGATATTCTTATATATTTTTGACCTCCAGTTGTACTAGCTTGTTCTTAAAATATGACACCAGTTTTTGGGATATTTTTATTGAATTTTTTGTTATGTATTTTTGCTATTACTATATCGTGTTGTTTATTTTTTACTCTATAAGCCTTACCTTTGATATGGGTATTTTCTATTTCTTTTCATATTAGTTTGGGTGCTAGTCTTACATGTCAAGCTTTGTCGTGACAAGTGTCATCATGACCTCTAGCTTTTAGGTAGTCACAACTATATGCTGCTTTAGCAGTGATCTCTCCAAGGACTAACCTCTAAAAGAAGTATGTTATGGTCCATGTAAAATATAGTATCCCAACTAGGTTTGCGTTGAACCCATAGGGAAGATATTAAAAAGTTTTTCCACTTGATGTAATTCATGAGCAGAGCAGAAAAGTAAATGGGGGATTTTGGAAATAATCAGTAAGTAGTAACTGAACCCAAGTGCTTTGAGTTGTAAACAGTAGTACACTAGGACTGTGTTCCGCCTAGCTTCTTAATTCCATAGGTTTCTCATGTTCAACTCACCTATTCTATTGTTCTTCATGTAAATTTGACAAACTGTGCCTTATTAACAGTCTTGTGAACGTGTTGATAAATCTTACCCTTTACCTTATGAGTCTTATGGTGTCTCCTTATTTCTCCTTGTATGTGACTCAGTTCAACTCTTACCTTTTGAATCATGATTTGTTTAGATGAAATGGCAGAACAATAATGATGGAAGTGAATCTTAAATTCTAGTCTTAATCCTCTTTTCCCAATCAAAAACTCCCCTATGAGGACGTTTGATGTTGGGTGTATTTATGCACTTTAGTATTGTTATCCTAGCTTATCTAACCTTGTTTTGAGGTAAATTCATGTGATTTATATGTTTATACTGAAATAAACAAGCATCTAAGTGTTTAAGTATTTGATTATAATGTTTAAAGGTGTTTTGAAAAAAGTTTGGATTCTAATTGATTACTTAGAGTTTGGATGACGAAACTAGTGTTACTAGCTTGAGCTAAGTGTTGTACTAGTTGTTCTCGATAAATTATAACATGCATGATGAGTTAATTATGGTGTGAATGTGTAATATTGTGTGAAAAAACCTTTTAATGTTATTTAATTTTTAATTTGATCAAGACGAGTCAAGACAGTTTAAGATTTAAATGAGCGAAACTTGTTCTTAGCTTGTGTTTCTAGTTAGATGTTCGTGATGTTTTATTGTTTTGAGATGTACTCCGTGGTGTTTTATTATGTATGATGATTTTTGATTTTATTAGGATAATATTTTTATGATACAAAAGTGTAAAATTATGGGGAAAGAACACCGCAGGCTTAGGACGAAAGGAGAAAGGTTTGATACAAGTTTATAGGCAAGTGGACAATTCTAGTTTGCATGGCGATATAGGGGCATCACCCCCTCCACTCCATGGTACTAAGGCCCGTGGATCCCCCTTTATACCAATGGAATAATGCCCTTGGTTCCCCTTCCATTTCAGTTGTCCAGGTACCACGACTCCTGGCCAATTCCAAACGGCCAAACCTTGCACACTATAAATAGAACACTTTGTAATTACTTTTTGACGTCTTAGAGCATTACGCAGGGGATGCTACAAACATTAATTAGGGTTTATTTCTATTTAACTTATCTTTTTAATGGTTATAGTCATGAAATAAATTACTTTGATTATGGTTATGTCTATTAGTGGCGTAAAGCCCCCTTTTTGGGGTTAAGGCCAAGAACATGTTTACTTTCGCTTTGAAATGAGTTTGTTTAGATTGCTTATTATATTTGGTTGTTTTTTCGCTATTTTTAACTATTTTAATGATTTATGGCCCTTATAATAAATATTTTGTCGACCTTGTTATCTCGAGAGCAGGAATAGGAAGATAGAATGTGGGGATGGATAGAGCAAGGTTCTTACTCTTTTATGAACAAAGGAATTTGAATTAACGACTAGGATAGGGATATACCTAGTAGTCTAGAGGGGTTCAGATGTAGGATGATAGCTTTATGCTTATAATTGGATTATTACATCCCCGGTCAATGATATAGTTGTAATGTCCAGGTTAGGTAGACGATTAGAGGTCGGGAGACCATGATCAAGTGATAAATCCTATGAATCAATAACCAAGATAAGCAATTTAACGAATGAAGTTAAATAGCATAGTATGATTATTCCAAGTTCCCTAACTGTGGGTTTTCGACCATTGATTTTATAAAGTTTTATTTTTATGCACTACATAATTTACATTTAGATTTTAACTTTCAAAACCCTATTGGTTACTTTTGCACTAATTTAATCTTAGTAGTATAGCTAGAATAGGATAGTCATTAAAACAAGTCTTTGAGGGATCGATATTCACCTTTATTTTAGGCCATTGTATTACTTAGTGTGACACGTCCCGAACTTTGAGCCATGTCGTATGGGTACCTCAACCACACATGTACTAGAGGTCGACCCGTAACACATCCTAAACACTTCATCATATCATAAGAGTCAAAGTAACTCTAATTCACAAGTTATGTTCATGGAATAATTTCATAATTCAACACTAAATTCATTATAAGAACTACGCCGAAGTTCACAGTTGTTCACAATACCTCTATCAAAACTGAATTCAATAAGTATATATGTCGGGACATGCCCCCGAATTTAACCAACTCATGTTTTAAAGATAGTAAGTCTAAAGATGAGGATTAAGAGATGAATTTCTTCTGAATGTAAGGAAGCTCACCTCTTCAATATAATGCACAAACAAACTTACCATCTAATCACTATGCAGGAGAAGAAGTAGATTCTCCGACCCCTACTTCGTCTGGGGACGTAGCATCTAGAGATGGTTAGCGGTTGGAACGCTAACAAGTAACTCAAGGATAAGTAATAAAGTGCATCATCAATCAAAAACAAAACAATATATATCATATTGAGTTACATTCATAAACTTAGTTATACATATAATTATATTATATACCAATCAAAATATCAAGGCTCATCAATATTGTCAATCATTCATTCATTAGGCATTAAATGGGGAACTCTTACCTTTCACACTTATGGGTTCAACGTTTCACACTATGGATAGGACTATAACCACTATCAAATGCACTTAGACAAACGAATTAAACCATGCTTACTCATTCATTATCTAAGGACTTCAACCACATACACATTCATTCCACAAGGGACTCTGCCCATCCTCATATTTATCAAGCAAGGGACTCTAACCACTTGTTCATACATTGATCGAGGTACTATTACCTTACCTCAAGATATATCTTTGAGCAAGGGACTTTAACCACAAGAAATTTCATTAGGAAAGGGACTTTAATCTCAATCCATTCATAAGGAAATGGACTTCAACCTCAATCCATCACACTATCTTTAGTTGACAATGGGACTTTAGACCCCTTTACTCATGGGTCAATACATTTAATATAACTTAAGGACTTTAACCATTTTTTCAATTCAACACCATACGTGACCACTTGGTTCTTATAGGAACCTTCATTTCTCAACTATTTCAATAGGACAATGCCTTTATTCAATTTGTCACACAATTCACTTTATGGCCCTCAAGACCCTCACAAGACATTCACATTTCAATAGCATTCTCATTCATACTTTAGTTCAATACACTATTCTACTTCATCTTCATATTAAAGGACTTTAACTCCCTATTGGTCATTTAGCACATCAAGTTTATCATCAAGCCTCACATGGATTACAATACTCTTAACATAACATTTATCAAACATTCATACTTATTGGGCCATTTCCCTAGTTCAACACACCATAAATAATTGACATGACAATTTACTTAGACATTTTAGCAAATACCTTTTGTGCATAGTTATAACAAGGTCCTTTTCATTGTAGCTATCATTAATAATAGGGTTATTCAAGAGCCTCATGTTAAACAACATATAACAAATATTTACATATGCAATTTACAATCAATAACATATATCAATACAAGTATAACCAAGAATCATTATCATTCATTGTTAAGTAGCAAATCCCTTTTCATTTTATTCAAAACCACCATGTACACTTACTTATCCAATTATCATTTGTGAGATACATGCCTTAAACAAGATGATAGACCAACAATCTTGATTCTTCCTCTTGACACTAGATAAACACCTCCAAACCCTAGCCTCCAATCTTGCTTCCAATATCCATTAGAGTGTTTAGGACTATTTGAGTCTTGTAAATAAAGACTTAGGAGGATACAATCCTTATATAGTGAGATGTTTGAGTGATTTAGGCATGGGAAATGGACAAAAGGTCCTTGGTTATAAGATGAAAAACACTCACATGCAGGGGTACCACTCTACATTATAGTTCACTTGGCAATCATGACCTAGGTCAACCATAGTAGTTGGGGTAAAACAAACACCCTTAATTTTTATCCAAATGGTACGACTCGTGACCTAACTCATATAGACCACCTATAACTAAAACAGTCGACACGATTTGAGAATTTACTCTAGATGGTTGAGTAGTGTACGACTCGTATGGATTGGTTACAACCAAGGAATGTCCTTGTCATTTGGAGGATAGTACATTACCCTAACATACTGTATAGGATACAAAAGAGAAGAGGGAGAGGGGGGAAATTTATGATCTAGGGTACGACTCAAGTACCCCAACCGCATCCACTCCAGAGACACAAAAAGGTTATTGTTTTCCAAAAGGTCCAAGGTCTAGGTGTCTCCATTCTCACCCACTTTGAGAGGTAATTAAAGATATAAGTTAACACCTTAATATACACCATAAAAATATTTCCTCAAGTTAGAAACAACACACTAAAAGGATACAACACAACACATATATCATGATCAATATCAATCAACCAAAAAATTTTCAAGGCCACATTCTCGGGTGTTTCATTCTCCCACACTTAGGATCAGTCATCTGTGAATGATGGGTAAGGAAACCATGAACACAAGTCAAAAAATTATCACATATCACAACCAACCTTTGAAAAAAATTAGGACAAAACATACAATAACATTACAATATAACACAACACATATCGTGATTATCATCAATTAACCATTTCTTTCCATTTGTCTTGTGATTCAAACCCATTACTATCCAACACATACTCATTTCACAACTTAGGGACTTCAAGATATCAAACTTAAAGGATATAAGGTAGTTGAAGAGTTGGAGACTTTACTCCCTCGTCTATCAAGAACATGAATCAATTTAAATTATTAGAGACTTAAACCCATAAAAAAATCCACATATTATTTCATATTATTAGGAACTTTAATCCATGTTCTAACAAGACACCAATCATTTCACACATCAGGAGCTTTAATCGATTATCTAACAAAGACATAAAACAATCTCAATCATTGGGGACCTTACGCCACTTTCTATCAAAGACATACATAAGGGCAAGGAGATTAACACATACCTCCATCACAAGATTCTAGAATAGGAAATAAATGCAGCTACTTGGACTTCATGTCCTCTTCTACCTCGCAAGTAGCTTCCTCAATGTTTTGGTTCCTCAATAGAACTTTCACCAGAGCCTCCTCTTTCATTTGCAACCTGCAAACTTGACAATCCAAAATCCTAACTGGGACCTCCTCATAGGACAAAGAGTCCAAAATGACAACATATTCCAAGGAAATAACCAAGGAAAAATCACCCACAGAATTATGAAACATAGACACATAAAAAATCGGGTGAATAGAGTTCATTGTAGAAGGAAACTCCAACTCATAGGCAATATTTCCAACCCTTTTCACAATCAAGTAAGGACCAACATACTAGGTGCTAAGCTTCCCCTTTTTGCCAAATAGTATTACTCCTTTCATGGGACAATGTTTTAACAATACCCAATCTCCCACATAAAAATCTTAGTCTATACGCCTCATATTCATATAGTACTTTGGGTGACTTTTAGCAGTTTTCAATCTATAAAAAATAACATTCACCTTCTCTAAGGCTTGGTGAACTAAGTCTGGCCCAAGAAACTTACCCTCACAAACTTTGTACCAGCCAAAAAAAGGTCGACATCTCCTACCATACAATGCTTTGAAAGGGGCCATGCTAATACTGGAGTAGTAACTATTATTATAGGCGAACGAAATCCAAGGCAAGTGGTCATAAAAACTACCACAATAATTAATTACACAAGACCGCAACATATCCTCCAAAGTTTGGATAGCTCTCTCTACTTGACCATCCTTTTGAGGGTGGAAAGTTACCCTAAGGCACGCCTTATTTCCCAAACCTTTTTAAAATGAATTCCAAAAGTAGGATGAAAACGAAGTGACATAATCTGAGATAATGACACTAGAGAACAGTGCAACTTCATGATCTCTGCAAGATACAACTTGGCATAATCCTCCATTGAGAAACTAGTTCTCATGGGGAAGAAATTGGTGAACTTGGTCATTTAATCAACAATTACCCAAATAGAATCACATTGATTCTGAGATCTAGGTAGACCAGTAACAAAATTATATTAACGGCCACCCACTTACACTCGGGCAAATCCATCTCTTTGTATAGGACGTCCGGCCTCAAGTGCTCAACTTTTACTTGTTGGCACACCATACACTTATCCACATGGCTAGTAATATCACTCTTCATATTATTACACCAATAGAACTCTTAAAGTTAATGATACATCTTGGTGGAACTGGGATGAATAACATAACAGGCTCTATGAACCTTGACCATGACCCTTTTCCTCAATCCATCGACGTTGGGAAAG
This sequence comes from Capsicum pubescens, assembly GCA_030864215.1. Taxonomy (NCBI): domain Eukaryota; kingdom Viridiplantae; phylum Streptophyta; class Magnoliopsida; order Solanales; family Solanaceae; genus Capsicum; species Capsicum pubescens. The sequence goes on from CM061541.1 coordinate 156,922,179, forward strand.
CATAGCATACCTTGGTCCTCAAGATACCATCGCCACTAATCAAAAAGACCACGGCTTTTTATTGACCCATTTTAACATTTATCTGTTTCAAGTCGGTGTCTATTACTTACTATTTTAATAAGAACAACTTGAGACGATTGAGATACTGGATGCACAAACACACCACCATCATCGAAGTCCGAAAGTCAAACTCCAACATTCACCAAATAGAAAATATCTTTCACCAACTTCTTCTTATCTTTATTAACATGGGAAAAACTCCCCATAGACAATCTACTAAGAGCATCAGAGACTATATTTTCCATACCAAGATGGTAAGAAAGACTCATATCTTAGTCTTTGAATAGGTCAAGCAAACTTCTTTGATGGAGATTCAACTCCATTTGGGTAAAAACATATTGGAGGCTTTTACGATTGAAAAAGATATCTACATGAAAACCATATAGATAATGCCGCATAATTTTCAAAGCAAAATCAACGGCTAACAATTCTATGTCATAGGTGGGGTAGTTCTTTTCGTGAACTTTTAATTGTCTTGAAGCATAGGCCACCACCATACCATGTTGCATCATAACTCAACCAAGACCGACTCAAGAGGCATCAAAATAAACCACAAAACCATCACTACCCTCGGTTAAAGTAAAAATTGAAGCCGAATCAATTTATCTTTCAACTTCTCGAAACTATCCTCACACGCATTGGACCAAAAGAACTTTACCTTCTACTGGGTCAATTTGGTCAATAGGGAAGATATAGAGGAAAAAATCTCCACAAACCCTCTATAATAATAGGCTATACCCAAGAAGCTCTGAATATCCGTTGGAGTTATTGGTTTAGACCACTTATTAACTGCTGCAACCTTTTAGGGATCTAACATGATCCCTTTACTAAAGATGACATTACCAAGAAAAGCTAGACTTTCAACCAAACTCAAACATAGAGAACTTTGCATACAAATGATGATCCTTCAAAGTTTGCACGTAGCTGATCTACATGATTTGCCCCACTCTTATAATACAATATGATATAATCAATAAAGACAATGAGAAACATATCAAAGTATAGACAGAAGACCCTATTCATCAAATCCCTGAATATTTTTGGAGCATTGGTCAACCCAAAGGACATGACAAGAAACTCGTAGTGACCATACCGGGTTCTAAAGGCAGTCTTTGGCATATACATATCCCTAATTTTATGTTGATGCAGCAATAGAATTACCAATGACTGCAAAATCATCCATAAGAACATCGATGGTGTCTTCTACCATATTAGAGAAAATGGTCATACATCACTGAAATGTGGCTGGAGCATTACATAACCTAAATAACAAACGTCTGAATATGAATATCCCATAAGGACATGTAAAGGTTTTCTCTTGATCTTCAGGTGCAATAGTAATAATGTAATAACCTAAATACCTATCAAGAGAACAATACCATTCTATTCCCGCTAACCTTTCTAATATTTGGTCTATAAAGGGAATGGGAAAATGGTCCTTCTGAGTCCATGCATTCAATTTTCTATAATCCATGCATACTCTTCATCTTGTGACTGAACTCATTGGCACCAACTCTTTTTTCTCAGTAGGCACAATAGTAATATTTCCCTTTATTCGAACACATTGTACTAGACAAACTAACACATTATCAGGAATAAGATTCACTATACCGATATCCAACCACTTGATTATTTCTTTTTTCACCACCTCCTTCAAATAAAGATTGAGTCGGTGCTAATGCTCTATACTAGGAATATAATACAACTTAAGTTGAATTTTATGATTACACTATCCAGGTGGAATATCCATAATATCTACAATAGACCAACCTATGGCCCTCTTGAATCTCTATAATACTGACAATTTCCTTTTTTCACTCAAGTTAGATGAAATAATTATGAACCAAGTGTGGTCAGTTCCAAAAGATGCATATCACAAATGATAAGGGAAGGCCTTCAACATTAAAATAGGTGGCTTCTTATAGATGGGTGAGTAGGTGGAGTAGTTCTATTCTTTAGATCCAAATCAAGATTTTTTTGGTGCAAAAGTATATGAACCACTCTTATACAATGCATATACCATTTCATTGTACTTATCAATACCATCACAATGAAAGTTCATGATCATAGAAATAAGACCTTTAACATCTAACTTTTCTTCAGTAGGAATAGCAACATTAGAAGCATCATCCCAAAGAGTAATGAAATTAACATCATGTATAGAGTTTATCTCTTTATTATACATATCAATCATGGATATAACTCTCAACTCATAGGGTTACTTCATGGCTTTCTAAAAGTTAAATATAACATATTCATCATTGTATCTCAACATCAGATGACCTAGATACAAGTCAATCAATGACCTTCCATTAGATAGGAAAGGTCTTCCCAATAAAATTAGAACGTGAAAATCCACTTTACCGGCTAATATCACAAAATAAGCATGAAAATGAAAGAAGACAACACTTTTAATAAATCTTATAGAATACGGTCTGGCTTCTTCACCATCCTATCTACCTTTACTAGTCTCATGGTAGTTGGAGTAGTCCCTTCCAACCCCAACTGGTTAAATACAACTAATGACAATAAGTTGATAATTGCCCCCAAATCTTATAAAGTATGAGTGAAGTTGAAAGATCAAATAGTGCAAGGTGTAGTGAAGGAACCTAGATCCTTTTTTTTCTATACCAAAAATCTTGTTGCCACAACACTATAATGATGGATATTATCAACTAGATCATAATTGACTGACCACTTCTTGGTGATTAGATCCTTCATGAATTTTACAGATCCTGACATTTGTTCTAATTCCTGTACAAGTGGGATCTTAATTGATAGTTTCTTTAGCTTAGATAAAAAATTTTGATACCTACCCTACTCTTGTTTCTTTTTCAACCTTCGAAGAAAATAAGAGAGAGGTCTCGAATGGGTATCATAATAGGCTCCTCAGAATCACCTTTTCTGGTGTCTTTCTTGCTACTACTCTCTACATTACTAGTGTCATTATAAATATTCTACTCATCAACAATGTGTACATATAGATCCATAGTGGTTTTACCACTTCGAGTGGTAATGTCATGGAAATGACCATTAGTTTTTGGATTAGAAATCATGTTACTAGGAAGAGTGCCTAGTTGCCTCTTATTTAATGTCATTGATTCTGACCATACTTTTGTTCATGTTGTTTAATTACTCTAGCATATGACTCAAATTTTTAATCCAACCTTGGAAAGTCAGCCTAAATATCTGTAAGACAACTCTGTTTTCCTTCATACCCTTGGACCAGTTTCTCCAACATTACCTCCATTATAGATTATGAATCATGGTTGGCTAGTGGAATGTATTTGTCACTCTTTTCTTTGTATTTATTTTTCCATTGCCAATCACCATCTCTCTCCACTTCTATTTCTGTGTCTGTCATTATAATAGTTCTAACCTTGATTTCCTTGACCTTGGGATTAGAAATCCAACAACCTAAAATAAAGATACATCGCCTTCTCTTTAGATTCAGTCTCAAAAGTTTAGGAAGTAGACTTCTTTGCTGTAACTGCATTAATTTTTCATCACTCATTATTGCGAATGATTTTGTAAGAAACCCAATATCTATCCAAATCTATGTGACCCCTTGTGATACAAAATCATTACTAGTTGTATACGCATTATCTATTCCAATAGCATATGTACCAACAACACCCACAGCATCTCTAGTATGACAACCTCTATTTATTACTGACATATCATCCAACATATCCTGCACATCATCCTACCAAAAATTTATTAATGTATCTCCTGAAATTATAGCTTTCATTATTCTTGAACTGACATTCAATGATTTATAGAAGTTTTATAACAAATTTGATCCTCTAATTTGGTGATTAGGTACCATGCTCAGCTTCTTCTTGAATATAAACCATGTTTTAGTCAAGGACTCAGTAGGTAACTATTTGAAGCTATAAATCTCATCTTTCAAATAGCGACATGCTCGCATGAGTGAAAAAATATATCCAAAAACTATTTACGAAACACGTCCCAAGTAGTGATTGAGCCTCTTGGAAGTTCCCCTAACCATAATGATGCTTCTCTAGTAAAACAAAATTATAACAATTGTAGTCTCAAAGCTTCCTGATCTACCACCATAATAGCATATGATGAATAAATCCCCATGAAATTAGAAAGATGCATGTTTTCATCCTCAGTTGTTGATACCAAAAATTCACCCTTAAGATTTAGCAATTAGATCATAGCACCGGTAATGAAAAATTTAACATTAGGGGGTAATGCAAGAGGAACAATGGCTCCTATTTCAGCAGGTTCAATATATCCCATCCTTCATATCTGTTATATGGTTGAATATCCTGATAAGAAGAAATTATCGAGGCTCTACTTATTTGCACTCTTCCTTATTGTAAAGGCACCTGTCTTGTCCTGGCTAGCACTGTATTCTCAGCTCGGGCCTGCTTTGTCGCCGCTCTAGTTTCTTCGCTTCTACTGCTAATAACTATTTTGTTTATCTGTCAGCAACATTTTGTGGATCGTATGATGGTGGGGGAGGAGGCATATTATGAGGGTATTAAACCATAGTGGTAACACCATCACAAACTTATTCTACCATTCTTTGTATTGGTTGAATAATTCTTTCTGGATTTGGATCAAAAGGGAGTAAGAGATGCCTATTCTCCTAGTATTTAACATACACCGTCGTATGCCAAATAAAAAATAGAAAATAAAACTTGTAAACTTCATAAAATTCAATAAAAAAATTACACCATCTTCCTCAGCAATGACCCTAAAATTTGAGGTCGATCAAAACTAATCTTTAAAAGAAGTATGATGCGGTCGATGCTAAATATAGTAACCTAAATAGGTAGGGTAGAACCCACAGGGAAGATGTTCAATAGTTGTTTAACTTGATTTAATTCTCGAGCAGTAAAGAAAACTAAATGAGGGATTTTTGAAGTAATCAGTAAGTAGTAACTGAACTGGAGTGCTTTTAGTTGTAAACAGTAGAAGACGAACACTAGGACTATGTTCCACCTAGCTTCTTAATTCCACAGGTTTGTCATGTTTAACCCAAATATTCTATTATTCTAAATGTAAAGTCGACAAGCTATGTATTATGAAAAGTCTTGTGAATGTGTTGATAAATCTCACCCTTTACCTTGTAAGTCTCAGGGCATCTCCTTATTGATCCTTGTCTATGACTTCAATTAAACTCTCACGGTTTGAGTCTTGAGTTGATTAATGAGATGGTGGAATAATGAGGATGGAAGTTAATCTCTAAAACCTTGTCGTATCTTTGTTTACTTCGTATTTTATTTGGGTATTTGATTATGTTGTGGTTATGAGTCATCATACGAGTCGTATGATGTTACAATGACTCGTGAGGTGACTCGTATCTTTATTAGACTTGGTTTTTTCAGTTCTTTTTCTTCTGCTTTCCTCCCAACACTATTGTAGACCTGTTTTACCTGCAATAAATACAAAAGTGCATCACATCTACTAAAACAATCAAAGTTCCCAAATAAATTCTTGGTTTTAAGCATCAAAAGTGTCATGTTTCCACTACACATCAAGCAACAACCACTTAAACAGTAAAATATTTGCTTAAGAGGTAACTGCAGGGGCACTTATTTTAGCCTCATCCAATTTTCTCACATTTTCTGAAAGTCCCAAGGGCATTAAAATCCTATATTACTTAGAAAACTGGGATATTGATCTTTAGGTGATCGTGGGGTGTTGGTGAGCTTGAAAAAATTGTTTCCTCATCGTAATCCTTGTAAGTTTCTATCTAATTCCCAGTTTAATTCTCCGATTTAGTCATACATCCCTAGTTCATTATTATATTAGTTTTGAGTGTTGTTTAATCTCAAAATATACTCCTTCTTGTGGGAAAACTATCCTTTATGTCGATGTACGTGTTAACCATTTAAAAAATATGATTTAAAAGCAAGCCCCACATGGGATATTGACTCTATTTTATACCTTGGGCATTAAATGCAATATGGGTATCATTATTTTTGTATTAATATTGTATATCACAATTTTGATAGTGTGGCATTGGGTATCATTATTTTTTATTAATACTGTACATTACTATTTAAAAAATATGACATTGTGCGGAAGCTTCTCCAAATGGAAAATCTCCAATTTAGTGGACTTTATTGGGAATTCTTTGATATCCAGGTTAGCAACGCTTACTCTCCTCTTAGAATGACCTTAATTATTGTATCAGCATGATGTTATGCTAGTTCTGGGTCAGAAACTACAACTTTGTTGTATATTTAGTGGAATTTAGATTATTTAGCCGGTTAGTGCATAGTAATTGGATTAATTTTGCTTAATAACGTATTCCTTGGGCTGAATTGCTTATGTGATATGAGTTCATAGCACTTACGATTCTTAAAATTGGAGTTCATGCATGTACTTAAGGCTATTTTGTTGGATTTGATGTGTTTTTGAGTGATTTTGTAGGAAACCATAATTTTGATGTGAAATGGACGAAAAAGATGGTTTCGATGCTAAACTAAAGAAAAAGATGAAAATTGAAGGGTTTGGTTACTTACTAAGGCAATTTTGGCCATATGTGCAACTTACCGTGCGTAGGTAACCTAAGTAGGTGTCAGTACATGAAATCCATGGGCTCAAGAGTAGAGAAAAAGAGGTTTTTCACTTACGAAGGACCACATATGCTCTGTATGTAGTACATTATGTGACCATAGTAAGCGATCACCGAGCTTAATTTTTCCCAATTGTTACGTAATCATTTCCTAGTTTTTTAATGTAACCTACATCCACTCCTATAATGACTTTGGTATAAGTCTATATATGAGATCAACCCAACCACGTCAAACCATCCAAACAAAACCACCAACAATAATATAAACATTTTATTCCATAACATACCCAAGTCCACAGTTTGTCCATACAAAGTCTATCAAATAATCCAAGAATATCCAGTCGAGACATGCCCCCGACCATAGCCAAATCCAATATCCAAGTCTAAACCAATAGATACATAGGAAAACTCAAAGCTAGAAATGGAGCCTTCTCAAGTATGAAGCTCACCACTTCAAGTCAACACAAGTTGTCCCCAAATCCAAGTTATTGAGTAGGCGGTGTGATAGTATGACCGGTCCCTGCATTATGTGGGGATACAACATCCAAAGGCAGTTAGTGGTTGGAGCTCTAGCATGGGACTCAAGGATAAGGAAAATAAAATGTAAAATGTTCAAAACCAACAAACCAATGCACAAAACCAATGTAATACGAACATATAAATATATATAACGTTCCGAGATATGGAATAAGATTAGCATAAACTTAGAAAATATTTACCTAGGCTATGTAGCATAACCGTCATATATCAAGGCACCCAAGGGATATATGGGCCCATCTCTCCCCTAATAGGAAGGGCTCCAGTGAGTGTAGCTGCTCGTACGAACTAGAGAATAAGCATGATCGTACGTGCCTATATGGAGGACTCAAACCTCCCGGCATAAATATATTCACTTATACACTAATACGTGCATTATGAGGGACTCGAGCCTCCCATTCATAAATTCATTTGGGGGACTCAAACCACCCGGTTACAAAGACATCCGCATTGGCTAGCGCGGTTTCCAGTGATATCCCTTTAAACTTCCACTTTCACGGCCCAGCTACACATCTTGCTTTAAAGCCCAATTAAAACATCCATTAGACATACACAACCATTAAACCAATTACTTACCTAGGTATCCCGTTGGTATCATCATACAAACACCACTAGCATGTGTACCACATGCCAACACCATTACTAATTAATTATTGATTTGGGACTCGAACCCATTGTCTAACAAAGACATTATCTCAATTCAAATTAGTGTATTGCCAATGAGGCCTTCACAATACCAATTACTAATGATTCCCAATCTTTAGCCCAATTCCTTATTTCAAGACACAAATCAACATGTGACTATTTCATTCCCTTAAACATTTTCACAAACACATTGAGGGTATGACTTTACCATGACTAAAGCTAAAGTAAAAACCATCAAGTTAATGGTTAACCATGACCGAATTGTTGAACCAAAATTAGAAAGAACCCATAAGTGCATAACCATCATTAAGACATAGATAAATACTATTAAAACTAAGATTACTGAATACTCAACAATATGCAACAAAACCCTCAACATTCATTTTCAAAACCCCCATTAATAATTAATAATTAAATATTTAAAAACACTATTTTCATGAACTAACAATGAGGGAAAAGTCACATGCCTTATTCCTGAAGATTCACAGAAAGAAATTTACACTTGAGCCTCTATATGAACATCTTGTAGAAACCCTAGCCTAATCTTTAAGAGAGAGTTTAGAGACAATTTTGAGAGCCTTTTGATCTTCTAAAGTGAGTAATGAGAGACCCAATAGGTTTATAAGACTTGGGGTCTTAAGGATTTTGGGGTGGGAAATATTCGAAATACCCTTAGCCTAAAAGCTAAAAGAATATGCGCAGGAGGGTATGGCTTGGCCCCCCTAACTCGTATACACAACATATAAGTGGTACCCACTACTCGTACCCTAGACAGAAAGTTAGATTCCAATCTAGCCCAACATACAACTTCATTGACCAAATAGTATCCACAACATACGATTTGTACCATAGAATCGTATACTAGGCAACCTACCAAGGGCTTGACACACTGAGCAACTTATGAGTGGCTCCTATATCTCGTACCATAAACATATGATCCTTATGTTGTCCATTCGTACCTTAGACAAAAGACAACAAAAACCACACAGAGTAACATACGACAAAGACCCCTAAACCATACCCACATTATACTAACAGTAAGCATCAGTCATCTGATGATCAAAAATCTCAAACTCGGGAAATTTCTAAGGTTAAAAATCCAAGGTGTTTCAATTCTAAACCACAAGGATCATCTGTCCTTGAATGACGAGTATAGGTATGTACAAGCATGAGTTCCACACAATATTTCCCATCAAACTTCCCTTTAACATAGCAAATAAAGACATTAAGGAATAGTCATTTCCTTTAACAAATTCAAAAAACAAAAATGATAAGATCAACACATACCTCAAGCACGAAATTTTGAAACGGTAAAAAATGTGGGTATTTGGACTTTATGTCTTCTTCTACTTCCCAAGTAGATTCTTAAACATTATGGTTCCTCTAAAGAACCTTTACCGAAGCCACATCCTTTTTCCACAACCAACGAACTTGACAATCCAGTATCTCAATTGAGACTAACTCATAAGATAAGGAATTCGAAATACCCAACCCTTAAAATATAACAACCGATGAAACATAACCCACACATTTCCTCAATATAGAGACATGCAAAACTTAATGAATAGAGATCAATCTTGAGGGAAACACCAACTCTTAAGCAATACTGCCAACACTCTTCCAAACCGAATATGGACCAACATACAAGGACTGAGCTTTCGCTTCTTACCAAATAGCGTCACTCCCTTCATGGGAGAAATCTTTAAGAACACCCAATCATAAACCTTAAACTCCAACTCCCTATGCCGTACATCCACATATGACTTTTTGCTACATTGAGAGGATTTTAACCTATAATGAATTACCTTTACCTTTTCCAAGGCATAGTTAACTAAATTAGGGCCAAACAACTTACCCTCATCAACATCATACCACATAATAGGAGAATGACATCTCCTACCATACAATGCTTTAAAAGGAGCCATACTAATGCTAGAGTGATAACTACTGTTATGAGAAAATTCTATAAGAGGTAAATGGTCAACCAAACGACCACCATACTCTATCACACAAGCATAAAGCATATCTTCCAATGTCTGAATGGTCCTCTCAACTTGCCCATCCGACTGCGGGTGGAAAAAGGTAGTAAGTCACACCTTATTTCCCAAACCTTTCTAAAACATTTTTTAAAAATAAGATGAGAATAGAGGACCAAGATCTAAGATGATAGAAACTTGAGCACCATGCAACTACACAATATTCATAAGATTCAACTTAGAATAATCCCCAGCCGAATAGCTAGTCCTCACGGATAAGAAGTGAGTATACTTTATCCTCAATCGAATAACTAGTCCTCACAAATAAGAAGTGAGTAGACTTTATCATTCTATCCACCATGACCCAAATCAAATCACACCAATTCCAAGACCGAGGAAGACCGGTAACGCAATCCATATTAATGACCACTCATTTCTATTTAGTCAACTCAATCTCTTGGTACAAACCTCCGTGTCTCATGTGCTCAAATTTTACTTGTTGACACACCATGAACTTAGCGACAGAGTTTTCCATATTTTGCTTCATATTATTCCACCAATACAACTCCTTAAGATCCTTAAACATATTCGTAGAACCAGAATGAATAGAATAATGCGATCCATGAGCATTTGCCAAAATCCTTACCCTAAATCCATAGACATCGAGAATACATAACCTGCCTTGGTACCTCAAGATACAATCACCACCAATTGCAAAATCAACTACCCTTTGCTGACCCATATTACTCTTAATAATCATCAAGTAAGAATCTAACATCTATTTTTCCTTTATGTCAATTACAATAGATGACTGTGATCCTTAATGAACAATCATACCACCATTCTCAGAGTTTGTGAGATGAACTCCAAGGTTATCCCAACGGTTAATGTCCTTCACCAACTCCAACTAATCCATATTCACTTTAGCTAAACTCCTCATAGATAACCTGCTAAGAGTATTAGCAACTACATTAGCTTTACCTTGATGGTAACAGAGACTCATATCATAGCACTTCAGCAACCCAATTACCTCTTTTACCAGATATTTAACTCTTTCTAAGTAAATACATATTGTAAGCCCTTATGATCATAAAAGATGTCAACATGAACCCCATAGAGATAGTAGCACCAAATATTCAGTGCAAATACCACAACAAAAAACTCCAAATCATGATTAAGGTAGTTCTTCTCATGAACATTCAACTTCCTAGAAGCATAGGCCACTACTCTACCATGCCGTATCAACACACAACTAAGCGCAACACAAAAAGCATAACAATACACTACGAAGCCATCGTAACCCTCGGGCAGGGTCAAAACCAGATTTAAAGTCAACTTATCCTTCAACTTCTTAAATCAACCCTCACACGCATCTGGAGACAAGAACCTTACCTTTTTTTGAGTAAACTTAGTTAATGGGGCAGCTATAATAAAAAAAAATTCTACACACCTCTTAATAATTGGCTAAACCTAAGAAGCTCTAAATATCGATTGGAGTCGCGGGTCTAGGACACTTCTTAACCACTGAAACCTTTTGTGGATCAAACATGGTTCCTTCACTAGAGATAAAAAACCCAGAAAAGTCACAACCTTCAAAAAAAACTCACACTATTAGAACTTGGCATACAAACATTAATCCTTCAAGGTCTGTCACGCAACACAAAGGTGATCAACATGGTCCACTTAACTCATTGAGTACACCAAAATATCATCTATGAACAAGATGAGAAATAAATCCAAAAACTGATAAAAGACCTTTTTCATCAAATCCATAATGTTGCCAGAACATTGATCAACCCAAAAGCCATAACTAGGAACTCATAATAACCATATCGCGTACCGAAAAAGTCTTAGGGATATCTAGTTCCCTAATCTTATGCTGATGAAAACATGACATAAGATCAATCTTAGAGAAATACTTCGCACCATGAAGCTAATCAAACAACTCATCAATCCTTGGAAGAGGATACTTATTATTTATAGTCACCTTATTTAGATGATGGTAATCAATACAGATACAAAGGGTCCCATCCATCTTACGCATAAATGCACAGGAGCTCCCCAAGAAGACACACTAGGATAGATAAAACCTTTATCTAAGAGAACCTTCAATAGCTCCTTTCGGTTAGTCTGAGCTATACTATAAAGAGGGATAAAAATAAGACGAGTTTCCAGAACAAGATCAATCCCAAAATCAATTTCCCTATCAGGAAGAATGCTAGGAAGATCATGAAGGAAAACCTCAAGAATCTTATTAACCACATGAATAAATTCTAGAGAAGGACCTTTTGAGTTAGAATCTTTAACTCAAACCAAATGATATAAACACCCTTTGGAAATCAACTTTTGGGATCTAAGATATGAGATGAACCTACCCTTAGGCATTAAAGAACCCCCTTCACATACAATGACCGGCTCAATAGAGAAGTTAAACATGACCTAATGGGTTTGACAATCTAAGAAGCAAAGTAGGAATGCAACCAATCCATCCATAATATGACATTAAATTCAACCATTTCTAACTCTATCAAATCCATAAGAGTTTCTGTACCACTAAAATATACCACACACCCTATATAGACTCATTTAGTAATCAAAGAGCCACCAACCGAGTAGATACCAAAAAAGGATGATAAATAAACTTAGCGCCAAAACCAAAATACATATCCATAAATGGGGTCAGATAAGAAAGATTGGACCCAGGATCAAGTAAATAGTACACATCATAGGAGAAGAGTTTAAACATAATAGTAATTACATTGGGAATACCTCAGAATCCTAGCGAGATGAAAATGCATACAAGTGATTCTGGAAAGTGCTGGTAACAGATGTAGAAATAGATGTTGAAGCAACATTCTATGGTAAAGGAACAGATAAAGAGGACATAAGAACCTTGTTAGCCGTAAAAATTCATTCTAGAATTATAGTCATGATGCATATGACCAATCTGACCATAATAAAAACATGTTTTTTCCTTTTCTTATAGAACCCATAGTGCAACCACCCATAAAATCTACTAAGAAGGTGGGATAAAGCTTACTGAGCCACATTAGCTTGAGATTGGGCTGCCTATACCAAAGCCCACCATCATGTTGATATTGATGATCACCTGACGACTTTAGGTAAGGATCACTAGCCATGGATAAAGAACAATATCTCCCTCACTTCTTTTTTTTCACTTACCATCATCCCTACCACTTTGCACAGAAGGCCTAAACTTTTTTCTCTAGCTCTAACTAAACTCAACCTGCTTTCTCTAATCTTTATCTACCTGCTACATGTATACAACTATCCTGGAGATATCTATGTCCTTGTTCAACAAGGCATCCTTACTTTTAAGTATAAACTCAACAGGAAATCCCAATGTGAAGTTATGAATTCTATCCCTCATCCTAGAAACCAACTCCAGAGCATACCATGATAACTAGTGAAACTTCAAGGCATATTACTTGACTGACATCCTACCTTGCCTCAATTTTCAAACTCTTCCAGTTTTGCCTCCCTCAAATCCTGAGGAAATAAGCGATCAAAAAATGCACTAGAGAAATCCTCCAAAAGAGATATCTCAGCATCGTCACCTCTTGCATGATTCGATTCCTTGTACCATTTGTAAGCCACATCCGTCAACTGGTAGGCATCAAACTCCACACCCTCCACATTAACTGCATGTATAATATGAAAGAACATCTCTATTTCATCTAGAAAACCTTGAGGATCCTCCTCAACCTTAACATAATTAAATGTGGGAGGATTGAACTTTATGAACTGGCCAATCATTGTTCCTCAGAAGATGGAGTAACAAGAACATCAAGCTCAGACTGAGTAGCTATAAATTATGCAAACATATGAATAGAATGATAAAACTCGCCATTCGTCACTTCAACTTGAGTAGTTTGAGAAGGACTAGAGGGAACTGGTGGAACTCTAGGACAATTAGAAATTAGACCCCTATACCGAGTTTAGACTCCATAAGTTGAGTGTGTCCTATCAATATTATCCCCTATTGGGATAGAGGATTTTTTGTGATCTTTAGATCATCGAGGCCTAATCTAAAATGAAAACAAAAAAGAATTAGAGAGGTTTTAAGGACATATACTCCATAACTTTAAAATGGATCACAAGAAAGAGAAATATTCCTAAATGTCTTGTATACTCTACATTATAAGTGTGGTGCATTACACACCCTTAAAAGATACTCTACTCGATACGGCTTTGTGGAATCCTAATTGACCATGAACCTAGGGCTCTTATACCAACATGACATGACCCAAACTATGTCCTTGTCATAATGGGCATCTCAAGTCGAATAAGAACTTGAGACCACCCCCGATACCTGATACATCCAACATACAAATACCTGAGTCAGTTGACTTTTGTACATATAAGAAGATATAGTATTTCAAATTATAATGACTTTGGGATAATTCTATTTCCAAGACCAACCGAATAAACTAAAACCATCCAAACAAAACAAACAACTATGACATAAAAATTCCATTTCGTAATATACCTAGGTCTATAGTTTTTACATACAAAGCCTCTAAATTAATCCAAGAATATCCGGTTGGGACATGCCCCCGACCATAGCAAAAACTAATATCCAAGTCTAAATAATAAAGACATAAGAAAACTCAAAGAAAAAATGGATCCTTCCAAATTATGGAAGCTCACCATTTCAAGTCAAAATAAGTTGTCCCTAAATCTAAATAAATGAGAAGGAGGTGTGATAGTATGACCAGTCCCTATATCGTATGAGTATACATTATTGAAAACTGATTAGCGATTGGAGTGTTGGCATATAGATCAAGGATAAGGATAATATACTACCAAAAGATCAAAACAAACCAACCAAGGCACATAACCAATGCAATACATACATACACATGTATATACCATGTCGGGATAGGGAATTAGATTAGCATGAACTTTGAATACATTAACCTAGCTATGTAGAATAACTGTCATATACGATCTATATGGGCCCAACTCTCCCCTAGATGAAATGGCCTAGTGTATGTAGTTGCACGAACAAAAAAATATCCATAAATGTACATGCCTATATGGGGGACTGGAACTTCCCGACATAATCAGGGTGACTAAAAAACTAATATATGTATTATGGGTGACTCGAACCTACCATTCATATATATATTCATGTGACTAAAACCACCCAATCACAAAGTCGCCCACACCGGCTAGCGCGATGTCCAATGTTAGTATTTTTGACTTCCACTTTCTTGGCTCAGCTACACATCCTACTTAAAGCCTAATTAAAACATCCATTACACATACACAACCATTAAGCCAATTACTTACCAAAAAATCTCATTGGTATCGTTATACCAATACCACATGTAAGCATACTACATGCCATCACCATTATTAATCAATGGTTTATTTGGGACTTAAAACTATTGTCAAACAAGGACATTAACTAAATTCAACATGTTGGGACACAAACCCATTGTCTTAAAAACATATTAACTCCTTTCAAATTAGTGTATAGACAACGAGACCTTCATAAAACCAATAACCTATGATTCACAATCTTTAGGCCAATGCCATAGTTTAAGACATAATTTAACATATGCCTATTTTGTTCTCATACACATTGAGGGAATACATTTACCAGGACCAAACTCAAAGTAAAAACCATCAAGTTTAGGATTGACCATGAACCAATTATTAAAACATAATTACCAAGCTCCCACATGAGCAAAACCATCTGTAAAAGATATATAAACACTATTAAAACCAAGAGTACTCAATACTCAACAATGTAAAATAAAACCCTCAACATTGGTTTTTGAAACCACCATTAATGATTCATAATCAAAGATTTAAGAACATATTTTCATGAACTAGCAATAATCGAAGAGTCAAATGCCTTAATCCCGAAGATTCATGGAAAGAACTTGACTCTTGAGCCTTTGTATGAACACCTTGTAGAAACTCTAGCCAAATTTTCATAAGAGAGTTTAGAGAGGATTTTTAGAATGTTTTATCTTTTAAAGTGACTAATTAGAGATGAAATAGTGTTAAATAGTGTTATAGGATATGGGGTATTAAGGTTTTCGGGGAGGAAAATGTCCAGAATACCCTTTACATAAAAGCTAAAAAATATGTGTAGAAGGGTACAACTTTGCCCCCATAACTTGTACACACAACATAAGAGTCGTACCCATCACTCATAACCTAGACAAAATGTTGGACTCCAATCCTATCCAATATATGACTTCATATACCAACTAGTATCCACAACATATGATTGTACCCTAGAACCGTACCCTAGGTAATCTACCAAGGGCTTGACACACTGAGGAATATATGAGTGGCTCTCCTATCATGTATCATAAATATACGACCCTTATGATATCTATTCATACCTTGGACAGAAAATAAACAAAACCACATTGAGTAACATTTGACCAAGGCCCCTAAACGGTACCCACATTATACAAATATTAAGCATGAGTCATATGATGATCGAAAAGCTCAAAATCAAGAAATTTATAAGGATAAAAAGCCAAGGTATTTCAAATAGCCACTTTAGTATAAGGTTAACTATTGGACTTAGTGGATTATGACGATTTTCTAAATTATGATATGATGATGTCGGTTATATATATTAATGGCCCCAAGGCTGTGATTAAGATATTATAATGATTCTGGATGAGTGATTTAACCTTTTAAAGGATTTGGTTTAGTTTATTAATGATTAGGCACTAGTAGTTGTATTATTTGAATACTGGTGATGGCATTGCATAGTTTTGATACTTTAGTGCTCACTAAATGGTATGATTTCGACTAGAAACATGGTTTTACTAATTTTTCCTTAATAATGAATTAATTCCATCTTTTCACTTTTAAAATAGATCCTTTAAAGATCAGAGGTGAATATATGCACCACAGTGTTGTCATCCTAGCTTATTTAGTCTTTTTTGGAGGATAAACTATGTTCTTAATGTGTTAATTATGATATAAGTAAGTATCTAAGTGTTTAAGTATGCTATTATAAGTTTAAAGGTGTTATTGAAATAAGTTTGTACTTAAATTGGTCAATTAGTATTAAACTGAGAAAACTAGTGTTACCAGCTTGAGCTAGGTGTTGTTCTAATTGATCGCGATGGATTGTAATATGTATGATGAGTTACTAATTGAATGATTATTTAATTATGTATGGAAAAACTTTTTTATTATTTTTAAAGGGAAATTTAATCAAGACAAGAGTCAAGACTAAGTGAAAGATAAAAAGGGAAAAACTAGTATTCTCAACTTAAGTTTCTAGTTTGTCGTCTTGAATGTTGTGTTGTTTTGAGCTCTAAGTTGTTATATTTAATGATATAGGATGCTTGTTGAATTTATATTTATGATATATTAAATATATACAATATTTAAATCAAGTATAAAAAACACAAAAAGGCTTAGAATGGATCAATAAAAGCACAAGACAAGACTTGAAGTTAATTGGACACCTTGGATGTCCATGGTGCACCGCGGACCAAAGAATTTAGTAAATGGTGTGCTCCATACATATGGAGATTCTTAAGGGACCCAAATAGTTTGTCTCCATGATAAAGGCTTATCGTGCAGCTAGACACAGAAATTGACCCCATGATGAGGCCAAGTG
The DNA here is from genome assembly GCA_030864215.1 of Capsicum pubescens. Taxonomy (NCBI): domain Eukaryota; kingdom Viridiplantae; phylum Streptophyta; class Magnoliopsida; order Solanales; family Solanaceae; genus Capsicum; species Capsicum pubescens. Next base: position 156,939,586 of record CM061541.1, read on the forward strand.
CAAAAATTGGTAGTTTTGTCCTCCTATAAATAGGACACAGGTACTTGATGTTAGACAACTTGGACTGCTTTAAAACTTTGAGAGGGTCTAGAAAACACTTCAATTAGGATTTTTCATATTTTAATTTAACTTTTTAATGGATTTTATCATGTTTTTATTCAACCTTATTATGACTAGGTCCATGAGTGGCTAAAAGCCCCCTTACCGGGGTTAAGGCCAAGAACATGTTTACTTTGACTTTGAATTGGGTTTGTTTCAATTTATTATCATATTTTATTGTTATTTTATCCTTGTTTTAACTATTATAAGGATTTGCGACCCTTATAATACATATATTGTCAACCTTGTGAACTCGAGATAAGGTATAGAAAGATAGAACATGGGGATAAATAGAGTAAAGTTCTTATTCTTTTATAAAATAAAGAATTTGAATTAGAGACTAGGATAGGGATATACCTAGAAGCCTTGATTAATTCATATGTAGGATGATATCTTAATGCATCTAAATGGATTAGTATATCCTCGCTAATGATGTAGTTGTAATGTCAAGTTAGGTTGAAGGTTAGAGGTCGGGAGAACATGATCATATAATAAACCCTTTAAATCAATAACCACGATAAACAATCTAATGAATGAAGTTCTATAGCATAGTATTCTTTTTCATAGTGCCTTAACCCCGAGTTTTTTTCCACTGATTCTCCAAAGTTTTTAATTTTTTATATTACTTAAGTTTACTTTTATTCAGAAACATTCAAAACTCTTTTGGTTATGTTTACACTAGTTTAATCTCAATAGTGTAACTGGAATTGAATAGTTATTTAGCATAAGTCTCTGATGGATTAATATTCGACTTTAAAAAGGGCACTATATTACTTGTTTAGATCATGTACACTTGCATGTGCACTTGAGCACAACACTTCATAATGGCAATTGTACTATCTTAATGACTGAATTATGAGCTTTTGAGACTAAAAATGATGAATTTGAATTTCGACAGAGGTAGATTCTAATTCCCAATTTTACTTCAACTCTTTACTTTGATCGAGAAAGATTTCGACACTTGATACACTTTAATTGTGATTTTATCATAGAAATTTTCCCATGTAAACAAATTTACACTTTTCTAGCCACAATTAGATTTTGTGCATTTATATATATATATATATATATATATATGTATATAAATATATATCCAGTACTAGATGAAGTAGAACAAAGATGATGATGACTATTAAAAATCCTAGATGGGACTAGGTCGGCGTATGCGGGTTATTTTAATCCCATAAGGTCCCCTTCATCCGTGACTCATCATGCTACAGAATATAGGTCACCGTAAGTCCTACCTTTTTTATCCTTCGAGCTAGAGAAGGTGTATTCATTGCATTACTTTAAGGCACTCGAATTGGTTATCGTAGTATGGATTTTACTATTTATTCATCCTTCCATGTGCATTGCCTTACACTAGTATTCCCAATATCTATAATCCTTATGGTGTAACATAGGTATATGTGATGAGCATTGGTTGTTATATGTTGTGAGCTGATTGTACATTAAATTTATGGGGCTCAATTTAGGTATTGTTTTTCTGTGCTAGCCAGTTACTATATTGTTATTATTATGATTAGTACATGACCGGTTGATTATTGGTCTAGTACTAAGATTTGAGATATGTTTCTGATCTCTTATGGTTACTTTGTTATGGAAAATTATCTAATGTTTAGTCGCATGAAATAGGGATCATAATTATGCTAGCACTAGTTCCTACTATAATATGGAGGCCTTAAGCTACTAGTTTGACTACTTTAGGTTGTACCTTTGAGTTAGTCTTATTTATATATATGTATATATATATATATATTGCTATAGTACTACCATATATCCCTTTCTTCCGTAATTTATTCATGTTTTATATCAATTCCTTATCCTTTTATACAAATATATATCCTTCTTTTCTTCTTTATTCAGGTATTGGCACGTGATATACAATATTGTACTTAGCTTCCTAAGTATATCCTATTTTCCTCCTTAGATTTGCTATGTTAGTTTACTGAATATTTGGGTATAATTTATATTACTGCTTAAAAGTTATTTATATTTTAATTATCTTTAGGGTTCCATTGGCAGTTGCCTACTGAGCACCACATGTTTGGTAAACATACTACACTTTTGTAGCCTGCAGATTCAAGTACGGGTTATCGCAGCTTTTGTGTGTATCGTGTAGAATATCTATGGAATAAAGATTTAAAAAGTCTCCTGGCATTCGGAGTATCTCCATTCTCCCTTATATAGATTTACTTATCTTTACATTGTATTCAATGATTGGTTATACCTGTATAATCATTTAGGACTTCATTTGTGTTCTTGTTATATTAGAAGTTTTTATAATGATTTTACTAGGTTTTGGGACTGTCTTATATATATATGTTAGTATTTTGTTATAATTATTCTTCTATCTTCATTCATTCTCTTTATAGTTTGTTACTAGCTATAATACCCCAAACTTTTTTTGAAGTTTAATTAAGTCTCCGGGTGATTTAGGGATAACTTCCTAAGTGAATGATGTTTAAATCAAATAGAATTTCCCCAATTTCGATACCAATTTCCCTTTTTATCATATGTGAAATTTAATTAGATTTCCAACGATACCAATTTCGTCTAAATTTGGTATCAGAGTAAAAAGTTATGAACATTTCATAGAGAACTATCAGAACTGCCCAAAAGCGACAGTTAGGCTGACGGACCGTCGCCCAAGCCATCGCGACTAAGGCAGTGAACCCGTCTTCTGACCAAGTGCAATGGTAAGGACCGATAGACCGTCGAGATAGCAAAGGACCATCTCCTAAACTATCACAGATCAGGTAGAAAGTTTAGGTTCTAGCCAATGACACGATGGACCGACGAACCATCGATCTAACGATGGACCATCACCTAAACCGCTGCAACTTTTAATCATCGATTTTAAGTTATTTTTAAAAGGGTATTTGGGTATTTTTCCACCCGTTTTAACCTCAAATTATACCAGACCAGAGCTCATAACTTCATTATTCATACCTAACACCAAATTAGGGTTTCTTTAAAAGTTCAATTCCCAAGTACAAGAAACCTTAGGTGTTTAATTTCAATTTAAGAATTCAAGATTTCCTCCACAAATCTTCAAGAAATCATCCACCCTAGGTGTTTAATTTTAGTGTTTATTCATGGGTTCCTTTCACCCATGAAGTTCAAGAATCCTCTTTTAAAATCATGAATTGTGAAACCCATGTTGTGGATTGATTATAATCATGATTATGTTGTTGTGCGACTTCCAAGTTGGAAGCTTTAATATGTTTTCATGAAATTTTTTAATGTATGGATTGCAATCGATGAAATTGAGTTGAATGACGGAACTTGATATATTAAGTTGATGTTCATGCTTAAGCTCTAAGTTATGCATGCTAGATGTTTGATAAAATGCCTAAGAAAGTAAGATTTATACTTATTGACTCAATAGGGTCTAAATGATGAATCCATACTTTATCCTTATGTTTCAAAATGTCTCTCATACTATATTGATGCATTGAAATTGTTTGATGGAATGCCCATGAGACTAGAATTTTGTAACCATGATATATTTAAATGTATTCCTATTTATGTACAAGGGTATGAGAACCAAGTGCTTCATGAAACTCCCAAGTGATTGTATTATTAATTATTAACTATGGTCATGTCTTCAAGAAGTATCATGTCTTATCAGTTTCATGCTATCAAGTCTCGGGGGTACTTGTATCCGACAATTTAGCTTTGTGTCTAGGTGCAATGTCAGTTTCATGACAATCTTAATCAAGGCATGCTTAGTAGAATTCAGTCAGTTACATGACTTTGGAAAACTTAGCAAATTCTGCATCAGTCCAGAAATCTCAGTAATCTCAGTCAGTTATCAGATCTCAGTAATATTCCATCAGTCAATGAAATTCAGTGAACTCAATCCTGTTTAGTCAAGTATATTCAGTTCAGTGTCTATTCAGATGTGAATAGGATTCAGCACCGAGTGAGCCCAAAGATGGGAACTCACCTATGAGTAGAGTGTGTGATTCTTAGAAGCAATCCTTGAACTCCAGAACTATGTAGCCAGTGTAGGATGAGAAATCAAACCTTCTAGATGAGGGTAGATGAGGTGGCTTAATCTGTTAAATGAGTGTCCCGTCGTTCTCATTAGAGTACCTGTTAGATGAGGGTCACTTACAGCTTGTCCTTACCGGTGGTGTGGCATTGACACAGTTCAAATTGAGGTTACAAATTGGACCCCAACTCAGCTATAATAGCTTATTAGGGGTATGTCGATTAAAAGATGACTTCCTACAGTTACAGTCTCAGTAATTGAACTCAGATAGTTATGTAGAATCTAGACTGTCAGATACAGTCACCCAGTACAGTACAAAACTTAGGTAGTTTCATCAGAATCTAGACTATTAGATACAGTCATTCAATATCAGTTACATCAGTTATCAATAACTCATGATATCAGTATTCAGACTCAGTAGTCAGTATTATCACAAATTTAGTTACAGTTACTTATTCATGCATGTATTCTCATATTCATGTTATACTGTCAGTTAGTATTGTTCATGACTATGAACCCTTTGCATTCAGCCTACCTCACTAGCATACGAGTACATTAAATTATACTGACACATTTGTGCAATGGTGTTTTATACCATAGGTTCAGAAGTACGAACTCCAGAGCATCAACAATATTCTAGTTTCAGTAGTCAAAGTCAGCAGTGAGTCCTCATTATTTGAGGATGTTATGATTTGATTAATTTACTTTTATAGTACTCAGTTTATTTTAGAAGTTGTAGTTAGTTGGGGACATATCTCATCAACTCCTTATCCAGATAGTATAGTGTTAGAGGCTTTCAAACTATAGTATGTTCAGATAGTTATTTCAGTTGTTTTGGTATTGATATATCATATTTTCAGATGTTGTGTTTTATCAGATATTTGAACCTTATGGCTTTTCATCCTTTTATTCCGCATTTATACAGTATATTATGTAGTGTTCAGGCACAAATATCAGTCATGGGTTAGCTTGTGGCCCTTCGGGATCATGAGCACCGTGTAGCATTCAGGTTACATGATTCGGGATTTTACACTAGCATTTTTGGGCTGTGGGTTGACTTACCTACGGGTAGGTTATAGAATGTGCCATTATTACCTGACAAATTAAATCATGATAGGATAAAAATTTCCTTAGAATGGACTTTCAGGGTTAGATGTGGGACTCTTCATCCCATCTTAGGTCAAGATTAATATTATCTCCTTGTACACTCAATAATCATTCTCCCATCATCTTATCTATAATTTTGAGCTCGAGGAGGATTCAAACATATTCTGACTTATTTTAGGCTTGTACTTAGTATTCATTAAGATTTTTTTGACTATGAAAATTATGATATTAAGACCGGTTTGAGTCTAGCTCTATAATTATATTACTTCTTGTTTGAGTTGGTACTCATGATACTATTTTTGATTTATTTTAGGTATGTGATATAATATTTTCAGTTCAAGTGTGATATGTGAGATAATATTTTTGGTTCAAGTGTTGCATTGAGGTATACTTATGATAGTTATGTAGTAAATTTTAGTCCGGTGTTTATGTTATAGAAATATAAAGAGTTACAATTTTGAGATTTTAATATTTATGTATGTCAGGATCTGTATTTCCTTCTTGATTTAACCCATTGGGCTTATAGGGGCTCAAATGGGTTGCTTATATTTGTTTGTCTTTTGGGATTATGGTGTCCCAATTAGTCTATAGCTAGTAATATTCTCTTGATATTATTTACTAAATTGCTTACTTTCAGTACATGTAGCACGGTTCCTGGTTTACCCCTTTTCCTTGACTTTAGTTTATTATCTCATATATTATTGTACTTATATTATGATTTAGCTTTGTCTATTAATGATTTCTGCTAAGTACTTATTTCTTTGGTACTAATACTACACTTTTGCATATTTTTTTCATGTAGATGAGAGTATTAGATCACATCATTGACGTTGAATTAATATTGGTCCAAGTTCAGAGATAGGGTAAGCTTTTAGAGCCAAAGTTGACTTTCTCTCATTCATTAATTTGGGATGGTCTTGCTATTTTAGAGTACTGTACATTTGACAATTATCGTAGTCTTATTATTTTGCTAAAAGCTCTTGTACCAACCATAATAGGTCGTGGGATATTTTATTTTTTCTCCATATTATCTCTAGTTATTAAACCATTCTTGCATTTTACTACTTGTGATCTAGGTATTTCATAATTTTTTATATATTCTAGTTTCCACTAATTAGCCCATTATTTGTCATTCCTTGCTTTGGTTTGTCTTACCTTCAAGCAGTTTTAAGTAGATTTCATGACCCACAAGGTTATTTCCTTGATTTGCATAAATTTTTGACATTTTGAGCCTTTCTACAGAATCTATAGGTCATTTATGACTTGTTGTAACTGTTTGTTTAGATATCAGATAGTTCATTTGGATTTTAGCCTTATATCCATAATATGTAGCTTTTGTTGGATAGGATATTGCCTCAGACCAAAATTCTTTGTATATGATCTCAGGATAAGAATTCTGATAGTTTCATTAGCTCTGGAACATTGATTTTAGGGTAGAGAGGCCCTTGATTCAAGTTTCGAGGCTTCCAGACTCATTTTGGGCTATTGGGTAAATTATGTGAAAAATGAAACATTAGGCGTTGGCACTAGATTTAGTCAAAAAGATAATGGATTAATAGTTTAATGGTTCCATTAAGTCCTTAACTTCGAATTTGGTATGGTAGAATATTTTTCTTGCATTTGGGGGGGGGGGTCCAAATAATTCATGAGCACCCGATCGAAGTCTACTTTGGACGTAGAAAAATCTGGTGCATGGCCCCTGAAAAGACTACTTAAGCGCCTAGTGGATCGCTTTAGCACTAAGCACTTTAGTGCCCATGTGTTTCTTTATCATCCCTAGACCTTTACCGGTGGTGCACTTTAGCGGCTAATGTCTGCTAAAGTGGTTTCCACTTTAGCTCTATTATGGATGCTTTAGCAGCACCCACTGCTGTTTCTAAACTACGAAAGCATCATGTTTCCACTTTAGCATTAGGCGCTTAAGCGCCCACGTGTTTGCTTTAATAGAACCTATAGCCTTTTTATTTCATTTTCTCCAGAGAATTTTCTATCTTTCCTACCATTGTGTTTTCACCAAATTAAGAGCTCAAAGAGAGGAAAAAGTGGGAAATCATCCACATAACTTAAGTTAAGTTAACCAAACTCTTCTTGGTAATTTTTCTTTGGTTTTCCTTTTGATTTCCATTCTAAATCCTTGTATAATCCTTAGAAATTAGATATTAGTTTCCTAAATTTTGAGGGTTCATTAGACTACCGAATTGTGCTCCGTTTGTGCTGAACTTTTGATAATACTTTCTTTGTCCTTTCAGGGACCTGGTGATGGGTTAAATTTTGGATTCCATTGTTTTGTTCCATGAGCCCATTCTTCAACTAAATTTGGACTCGACCCTTAATATAGCATTATGGGTTTTGTATTACGCCTAAGGATATGTAGATTACTATTTTTATAGCATGACGACATTTTGGGATCATGTAGGGAAGGTGTATGATTTGTGGATGATTCAAGAGTTGCAGTTTGGCTTTATGATAGGCTTTTTTCTACTCTTCTTCTTGATATGGTATGTTATATATGTTGCTTATTCGATAGGGATGTTAGGATGTGATTATGGGTAAAACACCATGACCTAGCCTATACAATGAGCTTGGGGGCTAGAAGGGTATTTGACTCTTAGTTTAAATACTTATTATACTTCAATAATCCTATTACATTTTTATAAATAGAGCTAATTTTATTCTAGATATGGAAGAATGATTATTATGATTGGTCTTATTTAGATTGTTTAGATAATCTTAAAACCATAAATTCTGTGGGATTAACTTAGTTTTCTTGTGATTAGGAAGAACTACTATATTAATAATATTTATGGCTTTTTCAACATCTAAAAGTGAATTTAGATACCTTAGCCTAGCCCGGGATAGAAGCTTGTCTAAAATGGATTTTAGTGATTAGAAGTAAGTTCCTCTAGCCTACCTTAGGCCATGACATATGATAGCTCTTGTAAACTTATTTATTCATGTTAGCATAATTAAACTCTATTTAGGTTAATGAACCCTTTGTACGATGTTAAATATAGTTTTTAGTAGATTTTAGTATTGTTTTCCAAAATTAAGATGTTATGGGTAATTCAAATATATATAGGGCCTAAGGCCATGGTTAGGATGTTATGGTTATGTTTGTTCTATATATTAGTACAAAACCCTTATTATGATGCTATCATTATGCAAGTTATATATATTGGTCCGAAGACCAAGATTATGATATTTGATGGGTTCCGGGAAATATTTTATCCTTGTAAGAAAGTGGTCGTAGTTTATAAACATATAGATGCTTATAATCGTATTTTTGATTGGTGATGGCATTAATAGATTCAGTACAATCATTATCTCTTAGGCAGTAATAGTACGATTCCAACTAAAATATGGTATTATATTTACTTCCCTAAAAAGGGATTTATTGATACATTTCACTTTAAAATGAATTTCTTCATAAAAGGAATCCTACCTTCTTAATGAATAACTTATGAGACTTCGATACTAATAATTATGATCTTAGAGATTTGTTCAAGATAAATTTAGTTCCGCAGTCTTACTACTACTATTTACATGGATTTCATCATAAAAGGAATCGTACCTTCTTAATGAATAACTTATGAGACTTTGATACTAATAATTATGATCTCAGAGAATTTTTCAAGATAAATTTAGTTCCGCAGTATTACTACTACTATTTACCTAGGTCGACAGAGATCTCAACCCTTTATACATTCCTATGATGATTTAGTCCTAAAGTTTACCCCAAGAGAATTTTTATTTACACTCTTTAAGCCACGATTTAGTTATATACTTTTTTATGTGTGTATATATATACATATATACATATATATACAAATATCTTTTGTATTGAATGATGATATTGATTATATGAGTTCCGATTTAAGTCTAGTGATTGATGATGATATTGATGAGATGAGCTTATACACTATGTTGCCTTATGGCATTCAAATCAGTTTTGGTATTATGGATTTATCCTGGCATTATTTCTTGCTTATGCATTACCTATAACTAGAATCACTTATGGCTATCAACCTTATTGGTGGTTGCATAGGTATAGGTATGTGTGTTGCTTGTATTATATTGCATGGAACTAGTACCTATCAGCCTTATGGGGGGTTACATAGGTATTGGCTCGGACTATTGTTCGGTAAGTACTTGTTGAACCTATTGAACCTATGACAATGGTAATTTATGAAAAGCCCAGTTAGGTATTATTTGCATGGACTAGTTGGTTACTTTATATTATTATGGTTAGTACGTGATAGGCTTATTATTGGATTGGTATTGAGAATTGATGTATGATTTTTATTCTCTTACCTTAAAGTTACATTATTATTCATAATTATCCAAGGGTTAGGCATTATGGCTTTAGACCTTAACATCATGATTCCTTTATTTATGTAATTATCTCATGTTTAGACATATGGAATAGAGACCCTGATGACTTTAGCACCAGTTCTTACTATGATTGGGAGACTTGTAGATGCTAGTGCGGTGACTTAGGTTGTACCTTGATTTAACCATGTTTATATACATATGTATATCTATCTAGATGTAGATATTTTTTTACCATATATCCCTTCCTTCCATCATTATTCATGTTGTATATTTATTTCTTGGACTCGTATATTATTTTATAACATTCTTTTTCTCATTATTCATTTATTGGATAGTTATATATGGCATAGTGTTGAGGTTCCTACGTATGGCTAGAAGGGGGTAGTAAATCCTTAATACCTCTTTATCCTTATTATGTTAGTTTCTTAGATATGAATAGGATTATTTATCCTTATTATCTCATTAGCTTTATTATGTAGTTTGCCAGTTATTTTGGTATAGTTTGCATTCATGATTGCATGCTATTTTTATTTGCATTATCTTTAGAGCTCAGTTGGCAGTTACCAACTAAGTACAATGTTTGGTACTCATACTACACATCTGTAGCCTGTAGATAATAGTATGGGTTCTCACCATTATTGTGTGCTTTGTGTGGGGCAAGTATGGTTCGATGACATAGGTCGATCTCCTTTCATTCAGAGCATTGCTACTCTCCCTCTTATGTATGAGACTAATCATTATGTTTTATTTAGAGATGTGTTCTATCAGTATATTCATTATGTGCTTCATTTTATAAGTCTTACAACATTAGAATCTCTTGTACTAATTCCACCAGGTTTTGGGGCTATCTTATGTATTTTAGTCTTTTACTATTTTTATTCTGTATTTTCCCTTCTTTTTGTTTTTGTAATCCATTGCTAGTAGTTCTGGATTATAGGTTGTGTTGCCTACTGGTGGGATACAGTAGCCACCATTATGACCTGAGAAATTGGGTTGTGAAAAATTGGTGTTCGAGCCTATGTTTACCCATGTATTGGTATAATATCTAAGTGTCTAGTAGAGTCTTGCAGATTGATGCAATGACGTCCATAACCTATCTTTAAGATGCTATAGGGCATTCTTAGGAAATTATTTTCTTGACTCCTAGTTGTGTGTTGGTATTTTTATGATCCTTAAGTAGGTTCCTTGACTCTATTCTTTTATAGATAGATGATATAAGGTTGTTCATTGATACAGATATGACTTCAAGATGTATTTCAAGAGTTTTAGTGAAGCGTTCAACCCAAGAGTACAGGATGGATGTCGAATAACTTTGACTTCAGTTAGAGATTTGGGTCTAGCCTAAGATCCAATTGAGTTTGTGATCGTTTAAGTCTTTTGATATTTAACATTGGGGATCCCAAGTATTTTTATGGAAACCTCACATCCAGGGATGCCATTCAGTTCATCGAGCACTTCTCAAGCTACAGTTGTGTTTGTTTGTGTTCAGAATGGCTTTTTATCGGCTTTTGAGTATTAGATTGGTTTTATTCAGTGGTTCAGTCATATTCCTATGTTATATCCTTCAATGAATGATATGGTATTTGGATTATTAAAGGATAAGTATTTCAACTCAATTTGGCATCTAAGCAATTGATAGCAGTTTGATCTTCTTTCTCTTAAATTTTTTATCACGAGAAAGCCACAGAAAAAGAATGTATAAAGACTTGTAGAGGTGGAGATAAGAGGCTAGATCATCAGTAGAGTGCTATTAATATCCACCTGGGAGTGACGATTCTTCCTGTGGTAGTCAGCTTCACTTGTAGCTTATTTGTTCTACGCAGGTAATGTTTCAAACTATGTGTGGATCTCAGATTAGTCATGGTTATCACAGTAGGAAGAGTTATAGTTCTACCTTGAAATTTTTTTTATGTGTTTCTAGGTCGAGGCTGTCATTCTTGATAACAAGGGGTAGCACTTGGAGTATTTTAAGAGCTTGTTTTGATTATGGTGAGATGGTACATTAATATAGAGAGTGCCCTAGACACGAGTTGGTCTTTCAGGAAAAGTTTGCATATGTTCCTCACCATGCTAGAGTTCCTAAGGTATGTTATAATAGTAGGGTGGATGGTCATTTTTGTAGGTAGTGTGCTCTAGGTGTCAGTTGGCCAGCTAGTTTGGGTCAACTCTTGTTTCTTTCTAGGTTATGGCTTTAAGGGTTTTCTATGATTGCAGAGAATTTGTGACAAGAGAAGAGAGTGTCCCTGATGTAGGATCCTTATTCATTTAATTCATTCAGACCAGTCTCATAGTATTGTGGCCCCTTCAGTTGAACTAATGATTTAATCAGCAATGTTGATGATTTAGTCAGTCAGTTGAAGTTTGGACCCATTCAGATTCGTTCTCTCTTGGACCCATCAGGCATGTGACTTTTAATTTCAGCATGACAGGTGTGCTTTTATTTCCTTTATTTACCTTTTTATTTATGTTTATATGGGTTCTCATACTCATTAATGATTGCATGCCTGGGAAAATTTATATTGATTATAGTGTAGCTTGATATAGGGTTCATGATTTTATTGCTAGCAATTGGGTTCGAGTCCCATTTATCTTTGTATAATAGCCTTCATATGATATTTGAGTGGTAGTTTCTATTGATTTTTATTGTTTGTACCACTTATTCCTTATTTTAATGATTATATTATTATTGTTATTATTGGAATTATGTAATATTAATTTAGCCTCGCTTGGTACATGGATAACGTATTAGTATCTAGTTAAAATTTCCTTCCTCGTTGTTCTTATTTGTTGTCTTGGTTAGATAGATTGGTTTGATGATTTCTATCCTATAGAGAGGTGAGGTAGGTCATTTTTATCTTTTGTTAGAGTATTCTAAATCAATTATGGAGTACATTATGGTAGTAAAGCTATGTTGACCTTCTAGGGTTTTGTTATTTTCCTAGAGATGGCAATTGGCTATGCTCTCAATTTTTAGGTTTTAGAGTTTTGCAGTTGCCTTCTGATTTGCTGAGATTTTAGTTTTGTCTATCCCTCTATATGTAAACTACTTCTCTGGTTGACCAATTTGGGGGTTGCTCATCAGATACGGTTAGTTCATCGTTCGGTGGTGGTTTTGATATTGATGTATAGAAGTCTTGAATTCATTTTTCAGGTTTCTTAGGTTCATCTCCTAGTAATGGTTTGCTCTAGGTTCATCAACCGTCTAGTTCTGCCACAAAACTTTGACCAAGGGAACCTCTTTGTTCCTTAGTCTACGAATCTGAAAATCTAGGATGTCAATCGAAATCTCATAGAATGAAACACTGTTCTGAATATCAGCACTCTCTGAGGGATCTACTACAACAGAATCACCAATATGCTTTTTAAGCCTGGAGACATGAAAAACAGGATGAACAACTGACAACTCTGTGGGCAACTCAACCTCATAGGCTACTTTACCTACATGGCTCTAGACTCTATATAGGCCGACATAACGGGGAAAAAGTTTTCCCTTTTTACCAAACCTCTTCACCATTTTCATGGGTGAAATATTCAAGTATACCAAATCACCCACCTCAAACTCAAGATCTATTCTCCTTACATCGGCATAAGACTTTTGACGACTCTGAGCTGTCTTCAAATATTCTCTAATCAACTTAACTTTCTCCATAGCTTAAAATAATGCATCAGGACCAATCACGACAACTTCTCCCACTTCAAACCAACCTACGGGTGATCTATATCTCCTACCATACAAGGCTTCAAATGGTGTGATCCTGATGCTAGCATGGTAACTATTGTTATAGGAAAATTATATCAACGGAAAATGCTCATCCCAACTACCTTTGAAATAAAGAGTACACTCCCTAAACATGTCTTCCAGGGTCTGAATGGTCCTCTCAGCCTGACCATCTGTCTGCGGATGAAAAGCGAAACTCATAGAACTTGGGTACCAAGACCCTGCTGAAACGCATTCCAAAACTGAGAAGTAAATTGAGTGCCCCTATCCGAAATGATGTATGAGGGAATTCCATGCAGCCTGAATAACTCCCGAATATACAATCTAGCATAATCCTCATCTTTATAAGATGTGTGCATCGGCATGAAATATGCGGATTTAGTCAGCCTATCCACAACAACCCAAATAGAATCATGGTGACGACGCTAAAGAGGTAACCCAGTCACGACGTCCATATTCACCACCTCCTACATCCAAGTGGGTATATCATACTCTTGCATCACTCCACCAGGTCTTTGGTGCTCTACCTTAACTTGTTGGCACGTTGAACACTTTGTTACAAACCCAGCTATAGCCTTCCTCATTACATTACACCAATAGATTTCCCGCAAGTTGCAGTACATCTTGGTAGTACTGGGATGAATGGAATACCGTGCGCCATGCGCTTCATCCATAATCCACTGCCTCAAATCATCAACACACGGAACACATAATTTACCCTACAATCTCAAGATGCCATCTCCCCCTTGGGAGAAAACCTCTACCTTTTGGTCCTTAACTGACTCCTTTAGTCTGACCCAACTAGGATCTTTGTCTTGCTTCTCCTTCACTTATGGAACTAAAGAGGATTCAGAACTACTCTTCACCAAGGTACCTCCCTCAGCTGAATCAAGCAACCTAACACCCAATCTAGCCAAATAATGCACTTCACGAGCTAACTCTTTCTTACCTTCCTCTACATGGGCAACACTACCCATAGACAATCTGCTATGGGCATCCGCCACTACATTGGCCTTGCCCGGGTGATACAACACACTCATATAATAGTATTTTAACAACTCTAAATACCTCTTATACCTAACATTCAAATCCCTCTGAGTAAACACATATTGCAGGATCTTATGATCAGTAAACACATCAACATGGACACCTTAAAAGTAGTGTCTCCAGATTTTCAAAGCAAAGACCACAGTAGCTAACTATAGATCATGGTACGGATAATTCTTCTCATCCGACTTTAACTTTATAGAGGCATAAGATATAACCTTACCTTCTTGCATCAACATACTACCCAATACAACTCTAGAGGCATCATAATACACCATCAAACCCTCTATACGATAAGGCAAAGTCAACAAAAGGGCTGAAGTAAGTCGAGTCTTCAACTCCTGAAAACTCTTCTCATAGGAATCTGACCACTAGAACTTAACTTTCTTTTGAGTCAAACGGATCATGAAAGACGCAATAGAAGAGAAACCTTCTACAAAACAACGGTAGTAGCCCACTAGACCAAGAAACTTCTAATGTCAGATAGAGAGATAGGTCTAGGACAATTTCTTACAACTTTTTTCTTTTGGGGATCAACTCTAAGAGCTTGCAAGAACACAAAAAGGTGATTCGCATGGTTATTCTCATTACGGGAGAATATAAAGATGTCATCTATGAATACAATGAAAAACATATAAAGATATGGCTTCAACATTATATTCATGAGGTCCATGAAGGCTGCTGGGGCATTGGTTAGCCCGAAAAACATAACTAGAAATTCAAAGTGACCATAGCAGGTTTGGAAGGTTGTCTTTGGAATATCACATTCCCTCACTTTAAGTTGATGATAGAAGGATCTAAGGTCTATCTTAGAGAAATAGCTTTCACCTTCCAAATGATCAAACAGGTCATCAATCCTCGGAAGAGGATACTTATTTTTTACTTTGACCTTGTTAAACTGACGATAGCCAATACACATATGCAAAGAACCGTCATTCTTTCAAATGAATAAGATAGGTGCGCCCAAAGGATTAAAATTGCGCCTAATGAAACCTTTGTCTAAAAGATCATTGAGTTGCTTTTTCAACTCCTTAAGATCTGCATGTGCCATACAGTATGGCGGAATAGAAATAGGTCAAATATCGGGAAGAAGGTCAATCCTTAATACTATCTCTCTATTGGGAGGTACCCCTTGGAGATCTTCCAAAAAAATATCTGTAACCTAATTAAAAATATCGATTGACTGAATAGTTGGATCCTCGGACTTAGTGTCTTTCACTCTAACTAGGTGATAGATGCAACCCTTGGATATTAGATTTCTGGCTTTGAAATAGAAGATAAAATGACTCTTGGGAGATACCGAACTCCCAGACCACTCAAAAGCTTGTTTATCAAAAAATTGAAACTTGACCACACGGGTACGGTATTCTATAAATGCATCACAAGAATGAAACCAATACATACCTAGAATAAGGTTAAATCCACCATGTCTAACTCTATCAAATCCACAAGTATGACTCTATGAATAATAGTAATAGGATAATATTTATACACTTGTTTAGTAACAATTGACTCCCTTACTGGTGTAGAAACTAGGAAGGGCTCAGAAATCTTTTTGGGACTCATTTTGAAATTCACAACTACAAGTGGGGTCACATAAGAGAGACTTGACCCGAGGTCCAACAACACATAGACATCAAAGAAAAATACACGGAGCATACCGGTAACAACATCAGGAGAGTCATCCTGCACTTGACGGGATGGTAAGGCATAGAATCTATTCTGGCACTAACCACCAGTAGTGCTAGATGAAGTGCCCTAAGTAGAGTCGGGATAGGTTACAAGCGCTGGTACACTAGTAGCCTGTGCCTGAGGTCGGGCATCTCCGTTCCCCTGTCTAGCATGAGAAAAATCTCTAAGTTTGTGGCCCTGCTTTCTATAACCAAAACAACCCCTCAAATCTATGAAACACTCACCGGGATAATCCCTACCACACTTAGAATAAAGAGGATAATGGGGCCTATTACTAATACTTTTCTGCGACCTAGACATAAAAGACCTTTCCCCTTGCTCCTGCCTACTTCTAGGCGTGGGAGCACTAGCTGATGAAGGCGATGGCATAGACGAACGTCTCTGAAACTGAGGGTAGTTCCCTCCATAGAAGCTAGGATGACTAAAATTATGTTGCTCAGATCTATCCCACTTGTTACCCCTCACCCTATCTCTCTCTCTCTAATCTTATCCGTCTCTATCTACTGGGCATGCCTCATCAACCTAGATAGATCCATATCCCTATAAAGAACCGCAGTCCTACACTCTTTTACTACCAACCCAAAAACAACGCTCATAAACTTTCTCATACTAGCCCGGGTATTAGAAATCAAATCAGGAGCATTCTTGGCCAACTCATTGAACTTCAAGCTATACTCCTTAACAATTATGGAGCTCTGCCTCAAGGTTCATAAACTCCTCAATCTTTGCCTCCCACATCTCAAGCGGAAAGAACTTGTCCAAAAATGCATCTTGGAATACCTTCCAAGTCATAGGAGCAGCATTATCACCTCTACCCTTCCTGCTCGATACAACCCAGTCATAAGAAATGTCCTTCAGTCTGTAGGATCCAACCTCAACACTTTCTTCTTCAGAAATATGCATTACTCATGTGATCTTTCTTACCTCCTCAAGGTACAACTATGAGTCTTCATCTTCCTTAGACCCATAAAAATCTGGCAGATTCATCTGTATAAAGTCATAAATCCTAGCCATAGCTACCTACCTTTCTGCTGATTAGCAACTACAACCTGGTTATTAGCTCGAACATTGGCAGTGACTGCTTGGGCTAATGCCTGAAAGGCCTCCCAAAACTCATCATGAGAAACAGTCTCATTCAAAGGATCAACAGGTGGGGGTTGCTCATCGTTATTCCTACAGGCATTCGCTCTTTAGAGAGGCATTTTCTAAAATAAAAGAGCATGAATTATTAGATGAGAGGGAAAACTATAGGTATAGATTTTATTATTAGGTTAGTGGTGAACCATGGGATTATTTCTAAAATTATATTTTAACGAGATGAGTGCAGATAATCTAAAGGGCGTAGTATTTAGCATCTAGCGGGTAAATTACTGCAGTTTCTTACCCTAAAACTATGAGCCACCGTAGATTGGTCCTGAGGATGAGTTTATGATTATCATTGGGCCTAAGGCCGTGTTGATATTGGGCTTGAGGCCAAGATTGTTTAGTGATCACTGGACCTAGGTTATACTCCCTAAAAAGAGTGTGACGTCTCTCCCCAATGTGAGGTCTCTTCTTTAGGTGGAAAAAATGTTGGACTCCATGTAGCTCACATGGTTTATGTCAGTTAAGAGAACTTCCCAAAAATAAAGTATTTTCCATTGAGATTGAATATTTTCCCTTAAAACTAAAGCTTCGAGGTAGGATATTTTTCTTGAAACTAAAATACTTTCCCTTGATATGAGTATTTTTCCCTAAAGGTTGAAATGAGATATTTTCCTAACGTGAATGAAATGCCTTCAAGTATGTTCCAAAGTTATATGATTCTGAATTCCAAATACTTGAGTTCAAAAGAGTTATGATTTCTTGAGCATTAAAGAAGTTTTACTCTCCATGAGACATATTAATGAGTTGAAAGTATTGTTTAAAATTTCCTTTAGCCTATGGATAATGAGAATAAGAGAAGATTACCGATTTCAAAGTTAAACTATGATGACTCACGAGATTTGTGTTACATGATTCATTCTACATAATTTATGAGCTTTACATTTTATACTTATTCAAGCCATGTGAGTCATTACATATTGCATGCATGTTTTGATTAAAGAGTATTGATGTTGTTTTATGTAAATGCATGCACTCCCATATACTCAGTACATTCCCAAGTGTTGATCCACATATATATATCTATGTGCTACATTGTCTTATAATGTAGGTTCACGTGCTTAATCCCAGCTTTGTCAGTGACTTTCGAGTATCTTTATTTACATTCCTACAGTGGTGAGTCCTCATGGTTCGAGGACCTATCATCAGACATTTCAGCATTTGAGAGACTATGTTATTACTCTTAGTTCATTTCGAGTCAGTTGGGGACCTTTCCCAATGGCTCTCTAGTTCATAAATTAGTGGAGGCATTGTCAAACTAGTTATCATATTGTGGTTGTGTTGAGTTTTCCGGTATTGCTTGGTCATTTGGACCAAGCATTTTCTACGTATTTTCTTTCATATGATATGACTATTCTAGTTTTTGAATTATTTCATCTTAAAATGAGTGTTATTACTAGAAATAGGCTCAAAGGGTTAGCTTGGGGCTACTTGTAGCCTTAAGCACCGTGTGACATCTCGGGAGGCAATTTTGGGTCCTTACAAACTTGGTATCAAAGCTAAGTTTTAAGGAGTCCTAGGGAGTCTGACAAGCCGCGTTAAGTAGAGTCTTGATCATTGGTGTGTAGCGTGCCACATCTATGAGAAACAGGATACGAGATATTTTAGGAAAATGTTGTTTCTTCTTTCAGAATATATCGTGCCTACAATTGTCCCTCTCATCTAATAATTCGTGCTCTTCTATTTCAAAAAATGCCTCTCCTAAGTGTGAATGCTCATAGGGACGATGATGAGCAACCCCCACCTATTGATCCTTTGAAAGAGACTATGTCTCATGCTGAGTTTTGGGCAGTCTTTCAGGTGTTGGCCCAAGTAGTCATCGCCAATGTTCGGGCTAATAACTATGCCAAAGTTTCAAATCAGTAGGGAGGTGATGTAGCTACTTCTAGGATCAGTGATTTTATGCGGATGAATCTCTCAAAGTTTTATAGGTCCAAGGCAGATAAGAACCCACAGTTGTACCTTGAGGGGGTGAGAAAGATCACATAGGTGATGCATATTTCTGAGGAAAAAAGTGTTGAGTTGTCATCATATAGGTTGAAGTACATTGCGTATGACTGGGTTTTATCGTGGAGGAAGGGTAGAGGTGATAATGCTGCTCCTATGACATGGCAGGTGTTCCAAGATGCATTCTTGGACAAGTTTTTTCTACTAGAGATGAGGGAAGCAAAGATTGGGGAGTGTATGAACTTGAGGCAGGGCTCCATGTCTATTAAGAAGTACTGCTTGAAGTTCAACCAATTGGCCAAGTATACTCCTGATTTGATTTCTGACATTTGGGCTAGTATGAGTAAGTTCGTGACCAGTGTTTTTGGGTGGATACTAAAGGAGTGTAAGACTATGATGATGCATATGGATATGGATCTAGATAGTTTGATGATGTATGTATAGAAGATAAAGGTAGATAATATTAGAGAGAGATAGAGTGAGGGGTAATAAGAGGGCTAGATCTGACCAGCATGAGTTTAGCTAGCCTAGGATCCATGCAAGGAACCTCCCTCAATTTTAAAGAATTCTGTCTATGCCAACGCCTTCATCGGCTAGTGCTCCCAAGCCTAGAGGTAGGAAGGAGCAAGGGGGAAGGTCTTTTATGTCTAGGTCGCAGAATAGTGTATATAACAGGCCCCGTTATCCTCCTTTTGCTAAGTGTGGTAGGGATCTTCCCGGTGAGTTTTTCATTGATTTGAGGGGCCGTTTTGGGTTGTAGAAAGCAGTTCCATAGACTTATAGATTGTACTCATGCTATACAGGGGAACAAAGATTCCCGACTTCAGGCACAGGAAACTAGTGCACCTGCTCCTGTACCACGTCCCGCCCCTACTCAGGGTGATTCATCTTGCACTGCTAAAGGTTAGTGCCAAAATAGATTATTTTCCTTACCTTCCCATCAAGAGTAGGAGGACTCTCCCAATGTTGTTACTCGTATGCTCTGCTTCTTTTGTTTTGATATTTATGGGTTGTTGGACCCTGGGTGAAGTCTCTCTTAAATGACCCCACTTGTATCTATGTATTTCAAAATGAGTCCCAGAAAGATATCTGAGCCCTTCCTAGTTTCTACATCAGTAGGGGATTCAGTTGTTGCTAAACAAGTGTATAGAGATTGTCCTGTTATTGTTCTTCATAGAGTCATACTTGAGGATTTGATAGAGTTAAACATGGTGGATATGACCTTATTATGGCTATGGATTGACTTCATTCTTGTTATGCATCTATAGGCTATCGTACCCATATGGTCAAGTTTCAATTTCCTGATGAACCAGCTTTTAAGTGGTCCAGGAGTTCGGTATCTCCCAAGAGTCATTTTATCTCCTATATCAAATCCATAAAGCTAATATCCAAGGATTTCATCTATCATCTATTTAGAGTCAAAGACACTAAGACTGAGGTTCCAACTATTTAGTCAATAAAAATTGTTAATGAGTTTCCAGATGTTTTTCTGGAATCTCTCCTAGGGGTACCTCCCGATAGGGAGATAGAATTTGGGATTGACCTTCTTCCTGGAACTCATGTCATTTCTATTTCGCTATACCATATGGCACCTTTAGATCTTAAGGAGTTGAAATATCAACTCAAAAATCTTTTATACAAAGGTTTCATTAGGCCTATTATTTCTTCTTGCGGCACACCTGTCTTATTCGTTCAAAAGAAAGATGGTTCTTTGCATAAGTGTATTGACTATCGTCATCTTAACAAGGTCACAATCAAAAGTAAGTATCCTCTTTCGAGAATTGATAACCTGTGTGATTAGTTGCAAGGTGCAAGTTATTTCTCCAAGATAGACGTTAGATCTTCTATCATCAACTTAAAGTGAGGGAATGTGATATTCCAAAGACAGACTTCCAAACCCGCTATGGTCACTTTGAGTTTCTAGTCATATCTTTTCAGCTAACCAATGCCCCAACAACTTTTGTGGACCTTATGAATAAATTGAATGTTCAAACAATATCTCAATATGTTTGTGATAGTGTTCGTAGATGATATCCTTATGTACTCCCGTAATGAGAGTGACCATGCGAATCACCTTAAATTTGTCTTGCATACTCTTAGAGATCACCAGTTGTTTGCCAAATTCAGTAAGTGTAAATTTTTGCTAAGGTCTATAGCCTTTTTGGGTCATGTTGTTTCAGCTGAAGGTATTAGAGTTGATCACCAAAAGATAGAAGATGTAATAAATTAGACTAGGCCTATCTCCACTTCTGACATTAGAAGTTTCTTCGGTCTAGTGGGATACTACCATTATTTTATTAAAGGTTTCTCTTCTATTGTGTCTCTGATGACCCGGTTGACTCAAAAAAAAGTTAAGTTCCAGTGGTCAAATTCCTGTGAGAAGAGTTTTCAGGAGTTGAAGACTCGACTTACTTCTACCCCTATGTTAACTTTGCCGATGGTACAGATGTCTTTGTGGTGTATTATGATGCCTCTAGAATTGGTTGGGGTTGTGTGTTGATGTAAAAAGGTAAGGTTATAGCCTATGCCTCTAGACAGCCAAAGCCACATGAGAAGAACTACCCAACCCATGATCTTGAGTTAGTTGTTCTGGTCTTTGCTTTGAAAATTTGGAGACACATGGTGCCCATGTTGATGTGTTTACTGATCATAAGAGCCTGCAATATGTGTTTACTCATAAGGAGTTGAATATTAGGCAGATGAGATGGTTAGAGTTGTTAAAGTGTGTTGCAACACTCAGGCAAGGTCAATGTAGTGGCGGATGCCCTTAGCAGATTTTCTATGGGTAGTGTTGCTTATGTATTGTAA
The DNA here is from genome assembly GCA_030864215.1 of Capsicum pubescens. Lineage (NCBI taxonomy): Eukaryota > Viridiplantae > Streptophyta > Magnoliopsida > Solanales > Solanaceae > Capsicum > Capsicum pubescens. Next base: position 156,961,479 of record CM061541.1, read on the forward strand.
GGAAATAAAGAGTTAGCTTATGATGTGCATTGTTTGGCTAGATTAGGTGTTACATTGCTTTATTCAGCTGAGGGAAGTACTTTGGTGCAGAGTAGTTCTGAATCCTCATTAGTTTCGAAAGTGAAGGACAAGTAAGACAGAGATCCTAGTTTGATCAGCCTGAAGGAGTCAGTTAAGGATCAAAAGGTAAAGGTTTTCTCCCAAGGAGGAGATGACATGTTGAGATTGCAAGGTAGATTATTTGTTCTATGTATTAATCATCTGAGGCAGAGGGTTATTGCTTAAATGCATGGCGCGTGGTATTCTATTCATCCCGACACTACCAAGATATACCGCGACTTATGGGAAATCTAGTGGTGGAATGGTATGAAGAAGGATATAGCCAAGTTCCTAGTAAAGTGTCCAATGTGCCAACAGGTTAAGGTATAGCACCAAAGACCTGGTGGTATGATGCAAGAGTTTGGTATACCTACTTGGAAGTGAGAGGTGGTGAATATGGACTTTGTGACCGGGTTACCTCTTTCACGTCGTCATCATGATTCTATTTGGGTTGTTGTGGATAGGCTGACAAAGTCTGTGCATTTCTTGACCATGCACAAATCTTATACACCGGATGATTACACTAGATTGTATATCCGAGAGTTAGTCAGGCTGTATGGAGTTCCCTCATCTATCATTTCGGATAGGGGTACTTAATTTACTTTTCAGTTTTGGAGGGTGTTTCAGCAGGGTCTTTGTACCCAAGTTCTTTTGAGTTCTACTTTTCATCCACAGACCTATAGTCAGACTGAGAGGACCATTCAGAATCTAGAGGTTATGTTAAGGGCGTGTGCTCTTGATTTCAAAGGTATTTGGGATGAGCATTTGCCATTGACAGAATTCGCCTATAACAATAGTTACCATGCTAGCATCGGGATGGCACCATTTAAATCTTTGTATAGTAGAAGATGTAGATCACCCATAGGTTGGTTTGAAGTGGGTGAAGCTGCCATAATTGGTCCTGATGTAGTGTTTAAAACTATGGAGAATGTTAAGTTGATTAGAGAGAGGTTAAAGATAGCTCAGATTCGTCAAAAGTCATATACCGATGTGAGAAGAAGAGATCTTGAGTTTGAAGTGGATGATTTGGTGTACTTGAAGATTTTACCCATGAAAGAGGTGAAGAGGTTTGGTAAAAAGGGAAAGCTTAGTCCCCGTTATTTTTGCTACTATAGAGTTTCGAGCCGTGTTGGGAAAGTAGCCTATGAGGTTGAGTTTCCCGCAGAGTTGTCAGCTGTTCATCCTATTTTTGATGTCTCCATGCTTAAAAACCATATTGGTGATTCCGTTGTGGTAGATCCTTCAGAGAGTGCTGATATTCTGAATAGTCTTTCATTTGATTAGATTCCCGTTGAGATCCTAGATTTTTAGATCCGTAGATTGAGGAACAAAGAGGTTCTCTTGGTCAAAGTGTAGTGTCGGAACCAGTCAGTTGAGGGCGCTACTTGGGAGGCAGAAGCAGACATGCGTTCCAAGTATCCGCACTACTTTTCTGCTAGTTTTGATCGATCTGAAGGTATTATTCTTCCTTAATTCAGCCCTTCTAATCTAAAGTTCAGCTATATGTATCTTTTCATGCAATTTCTGAGGCATTTGAGAGTTTAGAGAGATTTTGAACCCGTTTTAGCAACTTGCTTCAACTATGTGTACTCAGTTTCCTTGTGTTCCTATTCTAACTAGCAACATTCAAGGACGAATGTTTCCAAGGGGGAGATATGGTAAGACACCAAAAATTTCCCTCATAGTCTGAGCCTTAAAGTGTGTCAAGAAAAGTGTAATTCGGGCCCTAAAAGACTGAGAAGTGATTTCCCAAGTGTTTGGCGTTTCAACTTTATAGAATTTTATTAAATTTGACTTTTTTCCATGTAGAGAATTGAATTAACTTTCCAATGATACCAATTTCGTCCAAATCTGGTATCAGGGTGAGAAGTTATGATCATTTTAGTGATAGTTGTCGGAGCCGCCCGGGTGCTACGAACGATCCGACGGACCGTCGAGTCTACGATGGACCGTCACTCGGCCTGTCGCAACTAAGGAATTAACTCACTTTTTTTGGCACAAGTGCGACGGCCAAAATGATGGACCGTCGCTGGGACCGTCGCGCTTAGGCAGTGCGGCCTCATCCTTGCCAATGTACGATGGATGATCCGAAAGACCGTCAGGCTGAGCGATGGACCATCGCTCCGACTGTCACACCGAGGCAGTATGTTCTTTTTCTGACCAGCATGCGACGAACGACCCGACAGACCGTCAGGCTAGCGAAGGACCGTCGATTCGACCGTCACAGCCCCCGTTCAGTATTTTTAAGTCCTTTTTAAAAGGGTTTTTTGGGTCTTTTCCCTTTTAACCCTCAAATATATTACAAATAAACTTGATAGCCTCATTATCTTCCAAAATATCAAAACGCTAGGGTTTCTCCCTCAAGAGAAAATCTAAAACCCTTCTCCAAGAAATCTAAGAACTCACCTTGGATTCTACAAATTGAGTTGAGATTTGAGTTCCCCAAGTTCAAAGGATTTAAGAACTCTCTCTCAAGAGTAAGAAGAGGAGTTTAGAGCAAGATCGTTCATCTAATTTCATAATCGAAGGTATGTGGGGGTTTTAACAAGGGTAATCCTTTCACCCTTGTGCCCAAAGGCTTATTTAAACTATAACTTCTCTGCAATTTATGAGATTTAACATGAAATTGAATAGGGGGTTTTCACCCAATGTTATTAGTTGCAAGCTTTTGATGTTTACTATGAATTGCGAGTCTAATTGCATGATATTTACATGTTTTCTTGAGAAATTCCAGCTGGGTCTATACCCCATGATTATAATTCTTGAGAATTTAATAGTTGAAATGTTTGAGATATTGAAGTATATAAGTATGTTGAGATTTTGAGACAAATTACTGAAATTTCCAGATTTCTACATGGGTTATGAATCTATATTCTATCTATTATGCTTTTGATAAGTTTTAACTTGGGATTGAATTATGGGTTATTAAGCCCTACTTGAAACTTGCAATTTTATGAACTATTGTTCCATAAGCACCCATGATTTGAGTATTTTGAGATTGTTGAAAAATGTTTCGACCTAATGGACATTGAGCTTTGAAATCTACTTTCCTACATGAGAGTACATATTTTATTAGTGGGCTCATGGTGAACAATGGGATTATTTCTAAAAGTGGATTTTTACTAGATGAGCACAGATAATCTAAAGGGAGTAGTATTTATCACCGAGCGGGTAAATTACTATGATTTCTTACCCAAAAACTATGTGCCACCGTAGGTTGGGCCTAAGGCCGAGTTTATGATTATCATTGGGCCTAAGGTCGAGTTCATATGGGGCCCGATGCCGAGTTTGTTTAGTGATCACTGGACCTAAGTTATACTCCCTGGAAAGAGTATGATTCATCTCCCCAATGTGATGTCTCTTCCTTAGGAGGACAAAATGTGTGACTCCATGTAGCTCGCATGGTTTATGTCGGTTAAGAGAATCTCCCTAAACTAAAGTATTTTCCATTGAGATAGAATATCTTCCCTTAAAACTAAAGCTTCGAGATAAGATATTTTTCTTTAAAACTAAAATACTTTCCCTTGATGTGAGTATTTTTCCCTAAAACTTGAAATGAGATATTTTCCTAACGTGAATAAAATGCCTTCATGTATGTTCCAAAGTTATATGATTCAAATTTCAAGTACTTGAGTTCAAACGAGTTATGAGTTCTTGAGGATTAAAGAATTTTACTCTCCAGGAGACATATGAATAAGTTGAAAGTATTGTTTTGAAGTTCCCTTTAGCCTATGGGTAATGAGAATAAGAGAAGATTACCGATTTCAAAGTCAAAATATGATGACTCACGAGATTTGTGTTACACGCTCCATTCTACATGATTCATGATCTTTACATTTTATACTTATTCAAGCAATGTGAGTCATTACTTATTGCATACATGATTTGATTAAAGAGTATTAATGTTGTTTTATATAAATGCATGCACCCCCACATACTCAGTACATTCTCAAGTATTGATCCACATATATGTCTATGTACTACCTTGTCTTATAATGTAGGTTCAGGTGCTCAGTCCTAGCCTTATCAGTGACTTTTGAGTACCTCTGTCTACATCTCTACAGTGGTGAGTCCTCATGGTCTAGGACCTATCTTTAGATATTTCAACATTTGAGAGACTATGTTATTACTTTCAGTTCATTTTTAGTTAGTTGGGGACCTGTCCTAATGGCTCTGTAGTTCATGGATTAGTAAAGGTTTTGTCAGACTAGTTATCATATTATGGTTGTATTGAGGTTTTCCGGTATTGCTTGGTCGTTTAGATCGAGCATTTTCTCCGTATCTCCTTTCATATGATATGACTATACTAGTTTTTGAATTATTTCATCATGAAATAAGTCTAATTAGTAGAAACAAGATCAAAGGGTTAGCTTGGGGCTACTTGTAGCCTTAAGCACCGTGTGACATACCGGGAGGCGATTTCGGGTCGTTACATTTTCCAAGATTGATTTAAGGAGTTGTATCACCAAATAAGATTGCAACCTAGTGATGAATGGAAAACCACCTTCAAGACCATGTTTTATTTATTTGAATAGATGGTTATGCCATTCGACCTAACAAATTCTCCAAGTACTTTTATGAGGCTAACGACTCATGTGATATAGTTATTTATGGGAAAGTTAGTTGTTGTCTACTTTGATGTTGTTTTGGTTTATATCAAGTCTTTAGATGAGCATATGATTCATTTACAATGCGTGTTTGATGTCCTTAGAAAGGGAAAATTGTATGCAAATTTAAAAAGTGCTCTTTTGGTGTGAATGAAGTTGTTTTCTAGGGTTTTCTCGTTAGTTCAAGGGGGGTTGAAGTGGATGAATCCAAGATAAATGCTATCAAAAACTGGTCAATTCCACAAACTGTTGGAGAAGTAAGAAGATTCCATGGGTTGGCTAGTTTTTATAGAAAATTTGTCAAAGGATTTAGCACCATAGCCGCCTCCTTGACTGAGGTCATTAAAAAGATCAACCCTTTAAGTGGGGTGACGAACAAGATAAGGCTTAAAAACCATTTCTTACTTTAGCGAAAAGCTCAAAAGAGCAACTCTAAACTACTCCACGTATGATTTAGAGTTGTATGTCTTGATTAGATCCTTAGCCACATGGCAACACTATTTATGGTCTAAAGAGTTCGTGATTCGAACGAACCATTAATCGTTCAAGAATCTTTGGCACAAGATAAGCTTAGAAAATGGCATGCCAAATGGATTGAGTTTCTTCAGACCTTCCATTATGTTATCCAATACAAGAAGGGTAAGAACCATGTAGTAGCCAATTCTTTGTCAAGAAAACATGTTCTAGTGTCCACTTTGTCATTAAAATTTATGGGTTTTGAGAGCTTAACAGGATTATATCCTAAAGACCCTCACTTTGATCCTATATTTAGGGAATGTGAACAATCGGGTAGGGAAAAGCGGGATTAGGCTAGGGGTTCAAATCGTTATACTAAGTTTGATGGTTACTTGTATAAAGGTAGACGATTGTATGTACCCCCTAGCTCTTGGAGAGAGTTGTTTGTGAGGGAAGCACATGATGGCGGTCTAATGGGTCATTTTGGGGTCAAAAAGACCCTCGTAATATTAGAGGAGAAATTCTATTGTCCAAGAATGCACAAAGATGTGGTTAGGATTTGCGGCCAATGTGTAGAATGGAAAGGAGCCAAACCTCGGCTCCTACCTCACGGGTTGTACACCCCGCTTCCCACCCCTTTGCGTCCTTGGCTTGATGTATCTATGGGTTTTTTGTTGGGGCTTCCAAGGACTAGGCGAGGCCAGGATAGTATCTTTGTTGTAGTTGGTCAGTTTTCTAAGATGGCACACTTTATTCCTTTCTCTAAATGTGATGACGCACCTAGCGTGGCCTTTTTGTTTGTTGATAATACTATCAAATTGCATGGTGTTCCGAGGACCATAGTGAGTGATAGGGACTCTAAGTTACTAAGTCACTTTTTGAAGTACATGTGGGGTAGGCTTGGTACCAAGTTGTTGTTCTCTACGTCTTTTTACCCACAAATCGATGGCCAAACAAAAGTAGTAAATAGGACTTTGGGTTCTATGCTATGTTCCATGGTTAAGGAAAAAATGATTTCTTGGGAGGAGCACTTACCAATAATTGAGTTTGCCTATAACTGTGTTATACACTCAAGTATAGGAATGACTCCCTTTGAGTATTTATACGGCCTCAACCCCTTTACTCCTTTGGATTTAATGCCTTTTCCAAGTTATCTTATTATTAGCTTAGATGGAAGCAAGTTGGAAGATTCTATGAAGAAGTTACATAAGAAGGTGTGGCTTCGACCTGAGAAGAAAAATAAAGAAGTTTCATGGAGGGAAAACAAGGGGAGAAAAAAACTCATTGTTGAACCGGGAGATTTGGTGTGGGTACAACTTTGGAAGGATCAGTTTCCATATCAAAGGAAGTACAAATTAATGTCGAGGGGTGATGGTCCATTCAAAGAACTTGTGAAAATCAATGACAACACCTACAAGATTGAGCTTCCACTGGAATATCAAGTGCACAACACTTTCAACGTATGTGATTTTTATCTCGTTGATGTGGTTGAAGATGACCAAATGCCGAATTTGAGGTCAAATTCCTCTCAATATTAAGGGGATGATATGGGTGTATCAAGATGTCCAATAAGTTCATGACCATTCCCACGTAGCCAACCTCAAGAGTTACAAAAGCTCCGAGCCTTGTTCATGTAAATGACTATGTGTGAGTTGGTGATAGATTCACATAATGGTCAAAATGTTTTAATTTTTAAAAGGGGCCGTGAAGTGTAATAAACATACACTCCAAGGACGCCACATGGAAAGGGTAATCTGGTCATTTTCTCCTTCATTTATTGTGTAATATAAACAGACAATATTAGGGTTATTTGGCAGCTAGTTCTTTCATAATATTTTGAGACATAAACACATGTAATATTTTGGAACTTCTGTCTTCCATTGGAGAAGCCCCAAATCTGAAAACTCATAAGAAGAGTGATACTTGTGTTGTATCTTGGCTAGAAACAAGGATCGTAAGGTCATAAAGTTCCTCTTGGTACAACTAAGAACTTGGTGTTAATATTCTTTAGGCTTAGGGTCCTCTCTTGTGGTTAGGGTTCTTAGATTCTTGTATATTACATGTTAAGTTACTATCTCCTTGTAATCATGTTAAGATTGAGTTTTGTAATCTTGAAGTCTAGTGAAGCCGTGTGGGGTTTGTTCGATTCACTAGCACCTTGTTGACTTGCTGGTTCTTGTTGAAAACTTCATCATCTTATTCTAAAAACGTGATTCTTAAAGCCTAGTGAAGCCGTGTGTAGCCTATTTCGATTCACTAGCACTTGTTGTTCAACTTGTTGTTCTTGGGTTTGTTTGTTCATCTTGTTGTTGTTGCTAGATTCTTGCGTTGTGGACTTGATAGTGTATTTCTGAGACAGTTGGCCAAGCATCATCATGTCAAAATTTTAATTTTCTAGACCAATATGTGTTCATAAGAAATAAATGACACCAAGAACATGGAACACAAATCCTAAACACCCAATTATGCCCTTAAAATATCCAAAAACTAGCAAGTATTTCATTTTGCTTTTTTACTGAACACTGGTTGTGCACATTCTATTACTATCCATTTTAAACAATTTTGGTTACTCTAGACTTCCCCAACCATGCACACACCAAAAACAACAGAGAACACCCCAAGCAAACTTAATTAAACTAAGATAATGCATTCAAACCACAATTTTAGGCGATTGCCCAAAACATGTATGCTAAGGCCCATAAATGAGCATACAAGAGGAAAATCAAAGCACATACCTTAGAAGGGAATGAAAGGAGGATATAATTCACTTTTGGATTCTCTTAGAACAAGTAAAATATATGAAAATATGAGTAATTTGAAAGAAATTATGGGGTGAGCCTTTCGGTTGACTATTTATTATTAAAATTGTGTGAACTGAGATAGTGGCCAAAGCACCGTAATCACAATGAACTGGAGAATATGATTGCAATCGCACGGTTACCTTGATCATGGTAACTAAGGCCTTATTTAGCTCTCTTGTTTTTAGATACTCAGTTTTGCACTCTATTTCACAACATTTACCTTTACTTAATTTCTCAAACACACCTATTATTGCCATATTTTTTAGGATTAATCAAAAACAAAATAAAAATTACTCTACCAATAAAAATTTGAAGGATACGATCTACTTTTCTGGCATTGATCGGCTACCTCACATCCAGTGCCTAATTTAGAATTGCGGCACTATGTTCTTCAATCTTTAAGTTGGGTATTTTAATTGAGATGACCCAAACTCCTCTCCTTCATCAACAACATCAATAATCAAGACCACCTACAACCCACTTGATTGATTCTCGGCTTTGCATACTCAGAATGAGTCTCCATCACTATGCACCCAAAATGTCATTTCTTCATTCACCATATCCAATAGCGACCTTCTGGTGGACAAGAATTTTGGCTATTTCTTGGTCGATTTCACCATCAAGCACAACAAAGTCTACTAGGAGAATGAATCTTTCAACTTTTACTAATAAATTGTATAACACCCCAACCAGTTTCTTGATCGAGCGATCCACCATCAATAATCTTATGGAGGTGGGTGTATGAGCACCCTACCCAAGATTTTTATATATTTCATATGGAATAAGATTTATACTAGCGCCAAGATCATATGGTGCCTTGTCAAATTTATGAGTTCCAATGGTGTAAGGTATTGTAAAATCACTCGAGTCTTCCTTCTTTTTGGCAAGGGGATTGGACATGATGGTACTACAACTATGAGTCAATTTAATAGTCTCATCATCCAAAATCTTCTTCTTTAACATCAAGCCCTTCATCGACTTAGAATACATGAAAATTTCTTAAAGATCATCCAACACGGGAATATAGATTAAGATACTGCTATGCTTTGCCATAAACTTCTTAAACTTGTCATTTTAATTATTTAATTTAATCTTTGTGGTAAATGGGGAGGAATTTTCACTCGGGGTAATGGTACACTTTGAGGTTCATCCCTTATTATCTTATCACCGACTATCAATTTAGCAATTTCCTCCCTATCATCATTCTTTTTACCCCCTGGTTCTTCATCCCCTGCTTCAAGATGCTTTGAAACACTATAACTTGGAAGTTCATAACGCTTCATCTTTGCAATCAATTGATCATCAAGAGACTTTTACTCAACCTCAATATCGCTTTGAAACTCCAAGATCGCTATTGCTTTGAGTTATGATTTCCAAAACATGAGCATTTTTAGGGATTTATCACCATGTCACTCAGGAGGCGTCCCTTAGGCCTAGAATTAATTATGGATGAGATATGTCCAATTTAAGTCTCCAACTGCTTGATTGAGGACGAGACAATCAAGTTGTTTGATTGATTTGAGAAATGTCCTCTTTTAGTTCCCAAAACAACTTGTTCATGCCTTCCACTCGCATCAAGATTCTAGCAAGAACATCCTCGGTTCTGAACTTTTTGGGGTCAAAAGAGCTTGCTTATTTTCCATTTTCCCAATTATATGAGGCACAAAAATATCATAGTATATTTCCTTCTCTCTCTAATCACAATATTTATTATGCCAATCACTTTTTCTATCACGATCATTCAAACCTTGGTTCCTACCTTGCCTTTGATAGGATGGGTGGGAAACCCTCGGGTGAATAACCAAGTACCTTATCTTTTCATCAATGACCTTTTTTTATCTTCATAATACCATTTATAGACCACGACATTGACTTCTTTTTTGGGTGTTTTCATCACATGCTTTATAAGGAGGTCTAATTATGTCTTTATCTTAGCCATATTTTTGTCGATCTCTTCATCTTTATTTTATTGCACCTTTTTCATAATCGAGGTTGTGGGGAACCCTACAACTACTTTGGTGTCACATGTATGCCACCCCCTATTTTTCTTTGTGGTTTGCTCAAGCAAAGTCGACACCCCTCCGTATGATAATTCAATAAGAGACCCACCAGATGTATTTTTTACCATGGTATTATTTAATTGGCCTAACGCCCTATAGAATATTTGGATAAGAATCTTCTATGGTAATTCATGGTTAGGGAATTGCATGATCTTGTCATTTAACCTTTCCATACTTCATATGAGGGATCTTCATTGAGTTTACAATAATAATGATCTTATTTCATAATTGTGACATCTTTGAAGAAGGGAAATATCAATCCAAGAGTGAATATATAATCTTGACCAAAGATGTTATTGACCCGATGGGTAGAGACCTCAACCATAACACCCTTCTCTCATTAGGGAGAATGGGAAAAGTTGTAACCGAATAGACTCTTGAGTGATATGAGTAATGTCAAATGACGTGCACACCAAAATTTTTCAAATATAGGTTTGGATCTTCGTGTGCTTAAACCTCGAATAGGCCGTTTATTTTTAATATATGGAGCATTACACTCATCATATGGAATACCCTATTTCCTTCATTTGGTGGAATGCAGATAGAACTAGCATGTTCCACATCATAAATTTAATCCTCATCCTTGGGGTCCCCACCAAATGAGTTTTCAATGCTTCTATTATGGCTCATGGTGTCGGTATTACTATGAAAATAACCTAAAAAAACAATAAACAACATAATTAAAGACACTATGGGAGAAACTAAAGTTACTAACAATACCCTAAAAGCAAAATCTAAGTTTCACTACTCGAAAATGGCATAATTTTTGATAATTCTCAACTTACACCATCATTTTAATGCAAGGCGGTTGTTTTTAATATAAAAATCCTACTTAGGTTGGGGTTGAATCCACGGGGAGTGTAAATTAGATTTTGAAACCTATGTATGTTAAGAGTTTAATATGAGTTAACCCATATTGTAAACTTAAAGCAAGACATGGAATTTAATGAGGTTTATGAATTATAACTTTTGTTGAAGAAAACCATACTATAACACTAATGTAAGAGCAAACAAGTAATAAGTAGAGCCAATAGAGAGAGTTCATGGGGTTATGCCATCCTAGGGGTAATTTGTGTGTGGGTTATCAATAGGTAATGCCAATTTTAGTTAATGAGTCTTGGGTAGGATGGGTTTTGGAATTTTAGCACTAGTGTTACAACAAAATATTAAAATTTCATAGATGGGTCCTCTCAAATACCTCATGAGCATGGCCAATTTCATCAACCCAATAACTCAACATAGCATCCCTATTTCTAGGATGATGCTTATGAACATAGCAAACCAACAAGACATCTTTATTTCTATGACAATGCAAAGAATTAATCTAAAATCAATTTTTTGTACACAATTACTATTCTCCCACATCTCTTTTTCAAGGATGATGTGGGGTCCAATGAAATTGTGGTTATCACCCATAATTCTAAATTCAAGTATAAATTTATAGTAAAACCCAATACCATTAACTACTAATTTAAACTTAAAATTAACTCCCATGTACATTAAGACCCTATTCAAGCATAAACCCAAGATGGTAATTTAGCTACTCATGAGATTGGAGAAAAGAGATAAACCCAAGTTAACACAATGCTTCCATTGAAAATAAAATTAAGAGTAATCCACACTTTAATCACAAATTCAACTCAAAATCTCTTTAGAATGTATTATACGTGTTCTTTGCCCAAATTGGAATAGTTTTCTCGCTATAAAATTCAAAATTGGTTGAAAAATGCCCTAATTGAATAAGGATTTGTGCTTTTGAGACTTGGGATTTAGCTTTATAAATTTATGATTCTTCTCTTGGGAAATTATTGCTTCATTGCTATCTCCCTTGGTTGACCGTATTCTCGACTCACGCGATCGTGGTTATCCTATTACAATCATTCAGGATAGAATTGGCCCAAAATAATGATCACGACCCTCAGGTCACAAGAACAGTACCTGAGGGTTAATCCCAAGTCATGATTTATATCTTATGCCTTTGATCATTTGTTTCCCTTTTTAGGTTTTCTTTAACTTTTTTCCATTTGATTACCTGCAAACATATAGACCACAGGAATTAATGCATTTCACTAATAAAATAGCATCATATATACATTTACTCCCTTGTGGTGTGCACAAATTTGGATATAGATGAGTTGAAAATTTTCCACTCATTATTTTCCCAAGAACATTACCTTAGCCATGCTTGACATACCATCAATAGTGTGGAAGGAATTTAACAGTCACTCACCAATAGGGATTGTTTCTTATGTTCAAGATAGGAGTCTTATATTGAGGAGTTTCTAGTCTTATCTTTATTATATTCATTATGTTAGTGCGAAGAGTCCTTCACTTGATTTTGTTTCTATAGGTCATATTTTTTATAATGCCTTTCTTATGATCTACCTGGCCTTCCTCCTGATCTTGATATTGAGTTTATTATTGATTATGAGTCAAGCACTCATCCTATATCTATGTCACCTTACCTTTTGGCTCTTACTGAGCATAAAACTAAATTATCAGCTTTAGATTCTTCTAGGTGAGAGTTTTCTTAGGCTGATTATGTTTCTTTTGTGTTCTCCTATCTTGTTTATGAAGAAAAGTTGTGGTTCTTTACATATGTGTATCAGTTACAGACAGCTAAATCAGATGACTATAAAGAATAAGTATCATATGCCTTGTATTGATGACTTGTTAGGGAAGAATAGATATCCTATGCCTTGTATTGATGACTTATTTGACAAGCTTCAGTGAGAGGTGGTGTTTTTTAGGAATGAATTGAGATTTGATTACCATCAATTGAGGGTTCAAGCTGAGGAAATCAAAAAGGTAACCTTCAAGACTCTCTATTGCCATTATTATTTCCAAGAGATGTCTTTTGGGTTGACCAATGCCCCACATACATTCATAGATTTTATGAACCGCGTGTTAAGACTTAATTTGGACACTATTATGATTGTGTTCATAGATGACATTCTTCTGTATTTAAAGAGTAGAGAGGAACATATGCATCATTTGAGTATTGTGCTCTAGAAATTAAGAGATCATGTTGGTTTGCAAATTACTGAAAGTGCAAGTTTTTGCTCAAATCTATTACATTATAAGGCATATGGTATATACGAATGGGATTATGGTGGATCTAAAAAAGATTGAGGCCATTTAATATAGGGCTAGACCTATATATCTGACTAAGGTTCATAGTTTTATTAGTTTGGTAGATTACTATAGGTAGTTTATTGAGGGTTTTGCTATAGTTGAAGTGCTGATGACTAGATTGACAGATAAGGAGGTCCCTTTTTAATGATATGAGGAGCGCGAGTTGATCTTTTGTAAGGTCAAGGATTTTTCTTAGTTCAGCTCATATATTGGCTCAACTATTAAGGCTAATGGATTTACCATACATTGTGATGCTTTTGATGTTTGTTTGGGTTGTGTCATGATATAGCATGGAAAAGTTATTGCTTTTTCATCGGGAAAGTTCAATGTTTATGACCGCAACTGCCACACTTATGATTTGGAGTTGCTGGAGGTAGTTTTTACACTTAAGATTTGGAGACATTATTTATATAGTGTATATTGTAAGATCTACGCTTGTCATTATAGACTTTAGTACCTTCTAACTCAGAGAGAGTGAGATTAATTTGAGAGAATATAAGTGAAAGGATTTGTTGAAAGATTATGTCAGCTCTATTCTATAACATCTAGACAAGGTGAATATAGTAGTATACACCTTGAGATAAAAGGCAGTGAGTATGGGTAGCTTGGCTTCAGTTTAGTTTCTCAAAGATCGTTGGCATGGGACATCAATTCCTTAGTCATCTTGATGATGCATCTTGACATTTCAGACTCAAGGAAGATCCTTGCTAGTATTAAGTCTATATCTACCTTATTTGAGAATATTTAGAGTTGCTAGATTGAGAATTGGGGAGTTTTTATCATTTATGATCAAGTGTTGAGGGGTAAGTTCATGAGGGTTGCCATGGATTCTGAAGGTATTCTTAGATATGATAGCCATGAAAGTATTTTGAGGGTTAGAGGCTTAATTCAGTTGATATTGCACAAATCTCATAGCTTCAAATACTTTATTCATCTTGGAAAAGCTAAGATATAAAAGTATTTGAGGCAACACTACTGGTGTAGTGTAATGAAAAGTCATGTAGCTGACTTTGTAGCTTATTGTCTTCATTGTCAGTAGGTGAAGGATAAGAATTAGAGGCCTAGTGTCATGATTCATATATTGCCTATCATCCAGTAGAAGTGGGAGTGGATAAAATGGACTTTTTTAGTGCTTTACCTCGCACCTTCCATAGCTTTTATGCCATTTAGGTCATTGTAGATCAATTTATTAAATTGGCATATTTCCTTCTTATTAAGATTTCCTTCAATACCAAGAGGCTCAATTGTATCTATGTTCATGAGATAGTTTTCCTTCATGGATTACCTATATCTATTATTTTAGATAGTTTCTCAATATTCACTTTTAGCTTCTGGAGGTCTTTCAGGAGGTGTTGGGTAGTTAGCCAAACCATAACACCATTTTTCACCCTCAAAATAATAGGCAGTAAGAGTGGACTATTTAGATTCTTGAGGATATGCTTCAACATTTTGTTATGGACATTGGTGGTCAGTAGGAGCAACACTTAGCATTGGCGGAGTTCACCAATAATAATTACTACAATTTGAGTATAGATATGGAACCATTTGAGACCCTATATGGTAGGTGTTTTCGATCTACAATATGGTGGTTCAAGACCTCAGAGGTTAGGTACTGTGGTACTGACTTTCCTTGGGAGTCATTTGATAGAGTTAGGGTAATTCAGGATAGGCTGAGGTAGAACAAAGTAGGAAGAAGTTGTATGAAGGTCATAGACTTTGTGCGTTGAGGTTTTACTTGGAGACTGGGTATTTCATTGAGTAATAATAATGAAGGGCGTGAAGAGGTTTTGGAGGAAGGGGGAGCTCATCCCTAGATATATTGGAATTTTTGATATAATTTCCACAGTTTGAGAGATGGCTTATAAGGTGGAATTTCCCTCAAATTTTACTGTTGTTAATCAAGCTTTTTATGTTTCTATGTTGTAGTGTGATATCCATGATGAGTCACATGTTCTTCAGTAGGAATCAATTCTGTATGATGAGAGATTGACCTTCGTCAAGGAGTCAGGTCTCATATTAGCTAGGGATGTCAGGATGTTGCACTCTCAAGAGATCCTAGTAGTTATGGTTTAGTGAAGACACCACTGAGTAGATTACGCTACTTGGGTGATCGAGAGAGAGATTTGAGCCAAATATCTCTACTTTTTCAAGCCTTTAGGTACATCCTAACCCTTTACTTTCTAGGATGAAAGTCCTTTTAGTGGTAGATATTATAATGACCCTCCAAATCATTTTTTGAATTTCCATCCTTTTTTTGTATTTAGAGCTTTTCAATAGCTACCTCAAGTGATTTTTGACTTAACGGAGCTGACAGTTTAGTTACCGGGAAGTTTGTTTGGATTTTAGAGCCAATTTACTATTCTGAACTCGTTACTATTAAGGATTGTGTAACGCCCTGAATCTGGTACCCAAAATGCTACACGGTACCTATGAACACAAAGGACAACAAACTAACCCATGACTGATATCTTTAACTAAGCACTGAATAAAATACTAAAATTATGTGGAATACGTAAAAATTGTAAGTCCATAAGGTTCAAAACTGAACTAATACTTAATATAAAACAATGTCTGAAATAGGGCATAACAACACCCAAAACTAAAATAAAACTGTATGAAACATGTTGTAGTCTGAAAGCCTCTAAACTGTCTAAAAATTGTAAAGTTGATGGGATATGTCACCAACTAACTCTGAACTACTAAAATAATAAAGTAATAAAATAATCATGCTATTCTCGAATGATAAGGACACACTGCTAGTCTGGATACTGAACGTCTGATCTAGTAAGGATGCTCGGAAGCTCATACTTCTAAACCTATGTTATAAAACACCATAGCATAAATGCGTCAGTACTTTAAATGTACTGGTATGCAGGTGAGGTAGGGTGAATACAAAAGGGTTCATATGCATGAAAAATACTAACTGACTGAATAATATGAACATAAGAATACATGCATGAATACGTAACTGTAACTGAGATCTTGATGGGACTGAATACTGAGTTATGTCTACTGAGTCTACTAATAATAGGGATTTACTGATATCTGAGTTTACTATTACTAGAATACAGATTTATTATATTACTGGTAAGCTGACAACTGAGTTTACTGATATGGATATCTGAATATTTGTTTCTGATAGTTCTGATTATGAAGAACTGTGATCTGATTGACTGTATATGACAGTTTTGAGTCTGAATACATATAACATGAGTTTCATATGACTAGTATACTAATACTGAGTAACTGTATCTGGCAGTTTAAGTTCTGATAGATCTAGCTGAGTTTCTTACTGTGCTGAGTTACTGTATTTAACAGTTCTAAAATCTGTAGAACTACCTGAGTTCTATTATAGAGACTGAGACTGAAACGGAGACTGTGGGAGGTAATCATCTAACCGACATACCCTGGAATTGACTGGTAGGGTCCAACCTGTAACCTGAGCTGGAAGGGTGTCAATACCGTGCCTTGGGTAAAGACAAGCTGTGAGGTAACCCTATCTGATAGTAAGCTCTTCCATCAACCCTCCTATAGTAATAACCCCAAACAAGATGTATTAGTAGCCCACGCATAGGGGTACATCTCAACCTACGATGGCTATGTAGTTCTGGAATGCAAGGATTGTTTCTAAGGATCACACCCTCCTTTGAATAATAGGTGAGTCCCCATCCTTGGGTTCACTCGGTGTAGAATCCTACTCCCAACTGAATAGACACTGAACTAATTAATTGAACTGAACTGATACTAAAGGTATTGTTTAGCGGAGCAAAACTGAGTTCACTAAATTTCATTGACAGATGAAATACTACTAAAATCTGATAACTGGCTAAGATTACTGAGTAAGACTGGACTGATACTGAATTTATTGAGTTTTTCTAAGTCATGAGACTGACTAAATTCTACTGATCATGGCTTGACTGAGTTTATTGTGAAAACATGACATGGCTCTAGGAACACAGCTAAATTACAGGGTACAAGTACACCCAGGACTTGATAGAATGATACTGACAAGGCTTGATAGTATTGATCACATGACCAATATCAACAATTCATAAAATCATAGTGGGGGATTTCATGAAGCACATGATCATCATAATGTTTTACATGAATAGTAATTCATATAAACCTGGCATAATTTCATACTTCTAATCTTATGAATATCTCATCAAGCAATCACAAAGCATAGGTTTTGCATGGGAATCATCTTAATCATGTAGGTATAGCATAACTTAATAGACATGACATGATCTTGATACATGGAAACCAAGTACTTGATCATCATTCATTCATTGAGGCATATTATCAATCACCTTGTATGCACACTTAGTTCATAGGTATGATCATCAATTTAATTCAACATGGTTCCTTAATTTAACTCAATTGCATGAATTTTATCCCTATACTAATATAGTTTCATGAAAATATGACAAAGATGCAATCTTGGCAATCATACAACAATAACAACATAAACATAGTCAATTCAAAACAAGAACATCATGACATATAGTTTAAAATAGGGTACTTGAGCTTCATGGATGAAAGGAGTCCATGAATCAACATTGTGGATACCTTAGTTCTTGATTCTATGAATATTGATGAAGAGATTCTTGAATTTGGGTCTTGGATTTGAATCCCCAATTGAAAACCCTAGTTTGTTCTTTAGAGAAATTGAAAGAAACCCTATATTTTGGATAAAATATGGTTGAATCACGTGTTATTGGGTTTATATAGGGTTGAGGAATTGACCCTTTTAACCCCTGGATGCATGTTTTATTTCTAAAAAAATTTCCTGATATGGCAGGCTGGCGCGACACGGCACTATAGTGCCGTGTCACTAGAAATTCCCAACAGGGAACTGGGCAGACGGCGCGACACGTGAAATTGCATTGAGAAACTGAAAAAAGGACGATTCTAAATTTGATCCCTAGCACGACGCTCCATAATCGTGCAGGCTCACTGGATTTTGAGGATTGCCATTTTGACCTGTTCCGCGATGTGCTGATGGCTCAAGTAGGACACAGTCTTACTAAATTGGCTCTAACCCTTCAACCGGGTGTTGAATTTTGGAGAATTTGGTATCGATGAATAGCTTATTAAATTTCCTATATGACAAAAAGTGAAAATCTTGAAAATACCTCATGTATAAAAGTCAATTCATCTTTGGAACAAGTCTTTGATATTTTTATGAGGAATTTAATCTAGGTAGAAGTACGGGATATGATAGATTGGTAATCCAGTATAAACTTTAGGTTAACAACTTTGTATACCAATTTTTGAAGATCCATTAACTTTGGCACATCGATTTTATGCTAATGGAATATTTGGTGTGGAACCCGAGGCTTCTGGACTCATTTTGGTCTATGGGATTGATTTTTGTAAAAGTGGATCCTCGGGTATGGTGCCTATATTTCATTGAAACAGATCCAGATTGAATTTTTAATGGCCTCATTAAGTCTAGAATGTTGAATTCAATAAGACAGTATAGTGAATTTTCTTTCATGGGATTTTCAACAAATCACTGGGGTTGATGAAAACTTGACAAAAACAATGTTCAGCTGGTGCAACTTCTTAAATAGACCTCTGGTCTCTAATGAAGTGGTCTCTTTAGAAAACAAAGTCTTACTTTAGCGGCTAATGTTGGTCTCAACCTATAGTTAAACCGAAGGCTTGACCACTTTTGCAGACGTTTCTTAAGAATTATGTTGTCCGTTAAAGTGGGTGTTGGCCAAATACGGGTGATGCTTAAGTGACCATATGCCTCTTTAGCAGCAACAACTTATACGGACAACACATTTCTTAAGTTGTAACCGCAGGGAAACTTAGTTCATCTTGCAACCTATTTTCAACCATTATCTCCAAATTTGAATGGATTTTAAAACTCAAGAGTTCTTAGTAAATTGGAAAATTGATCCTTGGGTGATCATAGTGTGTTGGTGAGCTTGAGAAAGTCATTTCCTCAGCATTATCCTTGTAAGTTTCCATCAAGATCTTGATTTAATTCTCCAATTTTGTCATATATCCCAAATTCCTAGTTGGGATGATTTGAGGGTAATTTGATCAAAAAATTTCTCAGTCTTAAGTGTAAATGATCCTTGAGAATAAGGGGAATGTTGACGGTTCAAATTGTGATTCCATAAGCGGGCCCCACATGGGATTTTGACTCATTTTTTTACCTAGATCATTAAAATGCAATATGTTTATCATTACTCTTGTATTAAACTGTAGATAACTATTTTGATAGCATGCCATTATGCAAAGGCTTCTCGAAAGGGGAAATCTCAAATTTAACTTACTTTATTGGGCATTATTCAACATCCACATTGGCAGGCTTAATCTCCTTTTAGATTGAGCTTAATTATAGTATCGGTATGATATTATGCTAGTTTTGTGTTGGGAACTATGATTTGGTTTTATATTTAGTGAAATTAAGATTATTTAGCTAGTTAGTGGACGAAATTAGGCCAATTTGACTTAATCACTAATTTCTTGAGGTGAATTGCCACCTTAGGACTTAATGAGAGGTATGTAATACTTTTTAGCAGTATTTTTGAACCTTAGTCGACCTTATGATAGAAATTTCTTAGGAATGTACTTTTGGAGTTAGAAGTTGGCCCATCCAATGCATTTTTTATCAAGATTACTATTAGCTCCTTATAGACTAAATAGACCTTCTTCCATTATTCTATCCACATTTGTGTTCCTGGGGAGGATTTAGACTTATTCTGACTTATTTTAGGTTTTTACTTGGGATTTATTAATAATAATTTGAGTTCAGAGATTATGATATTTAGACCAATTCGAGTCTAACATTTATTAAGATATTTCTTTAGTTAGACTCTAGTACTCATGATACCATTTGTGATTCAAGTCTAGTATGTGAGATGTTATTTTTTGTTCAAGTTTTGTATGTGAGATACTATTTTTTGTCCAAGTATGACATTATGTGATACTTATTATGGTTATGGAATTGGTTCGAGCCTGTTTTTATGGTATGAAAATAACCACAGTTATGATTTTGAGGTCGTAATATTTTATAAGGGTTACAATAGATATTTCCTTCCATTTGCACCTATTGGGCTCATGGAGTCTAGGTTGGGTTTTTTATGATAGTTTGCGCCTGTGAGATTATGGGAGCCATATTATGCTATACATTCTCTCTTTATATTCTGTATTTGGTTGTTTACCTTAGGTATTTAGAGCACAATTCCAGGTTTTCACCTTTTCCTAGACTTTATTTTATTATCTCGTATCTTATTATAATTATATTATGATTTCGTACAGTAGGACAATGATGCCTGCTAAGTACCCATTGCTTTGATACTCATACTATACTTTTGTATCATTTTCTGATGCATATCTGGGTACTATTTACCATCATTGATGTTGTGTTAGCATTGGTCGGAGTTCGAAGATAGAATGAGATTTCAGAGCCACAACTGACTTTCTCTCCTTATATTTAGGGTGCTCTTTCTATTGGATACTATTGTACATTTGACACTTACAGTGATAAAATTTATTTTTTGGAGGATTTTGTATCGACCTTACAAGGTCATGGGATATTTTACTCTTTCTCTTTATTATCTCTAGTTTTTTTATCATTCTTACATTTTATTGCTTGTAGTCCAGTTATTGCATAATTTTGGTATCTATTCTAGTTTCTATTAATCTGTCCATTACTTGTATTTTTTAGTTGTTGTTTCACTTACCTACTGTGGGATAAAGTATGTGCCATCATGACTCATGAAATCAGTTCATGACATGCTCATATACAGGATAACAAGAAAGAGTTAGTTTGTAAGATCTATGCATTAGTTAGATTTATAGTTCGTTTGGTTGATTCGGTTGAAGGCAGTATTATTGTTTGCGAATGGTTTAGAATCATCTTTGATAGCCAAGGTGATCCTATTTTTCTTAGGTTAAAAGAAGTTGTCCAAATTCAGAAGGTTGAGGGTTTCTCCTAAGAGAGAGATGGTGTTTTTTACTATCATGGAAAACCAAGTGTTCAAAATATAGATGACTTAAAGTATTGAATGCTAGTAGAAGCTCATGATTCTCAATATTCTATTCACCTGGGAGACACTAAGATGTACCGTTATATATGGGAAGTCTATTTATGGAATGGAATGAAATAGGATATCACGGAATTTGTGGCTAAACTTCCAAATTGCCAGCAGGTCAAGGTTGAGCACTAGAGAACCGTTGGTATGATTCAGGACATCAACATTCCTTGTTAGAAGTGGGAAATAGTAAACACAGACTAAAGTAGGTACTATCATGACTCATGAAATCAGGTCCTGACATGCTTATATAGAGGATAAGAAGAAAAAGTTAGTTTTTGAGATCAATAGGTTGGTAAGATCTGGAGTTTTGTTGGTTTATTCAATCGAAGGTAGTATTTTGTTGAGTATGGTTCAAAATCCTCTTTGATATACAAGGTGATCCTATTTTTCTTAGTTTTAAAGATGCGCTCCATATTCAGTATGTTAGGGTTTCTCCGAAGAGAGATGGTCTTTTTCTCTATAAAGGAAAATTATGTGTTCCAAATATGAATTACTTAAAGTAGTGAATACTACTAGAAGCTCATAGTTTTCGGTATTCTATTCACCTAGGAGCCACTAAGTCGTACCGTGATTTATGGGAAGTCTATTTATGGAACGGAATAAAACCGGATATCACGGAATTTGTGGCTAAGTGTCCAAATTGCCAGCCGAAGAATATTGAGCTCTAGAGAACTGATGGTATGCTTCAGTACATCAGTATTCCTACTTAGAAGTAGGAAATAGTGAACATAGTCTTCATTACAGGGTTGCCTCGCAATCGATGACATCATGATTTTATTTGGCTTATCGTGGATAGAATTACTATGTCCACCCATTTTCTAATATTTAACACTTTTGATTCAGTTGAGGACTATGATAGACTCTAACCTTAAAAAGTGTGGGTGTGAAAGATAGACTCTCTTACGAATAGGTC
Organism: Capsicum pubescens; assembly: GCA_030864215.1. Lineage (NCBI taxonomy): Eukaryota > Viridiplantae > Streptophyta > Magnoliopsida > Solanales > Solanaceae > Capsicum > Capsicum pubescens. Next base: position 156,983,610 of record CM061541.1, read on the forward strand.
TTAGTTGGGATCCTTGACCACTAGGTTTGTAATTTGATTAATAAGGAGGTCGCTTTGGTAATGATTCTTTTGAGAAATCAGTTAGTTAAGGGAGTTACTTAGGATGCACAGGAGGATATGATGTCCAACTACCCCACCTCTCCCTTTAAAACTCAGTCACATCTTAAGGTAAGACTTTTCCCATAATTAATTAATTCTTTCTATTTCATGTCACCCAGCTTTTCTTATATCTTAACATATATTCATTAGTTTAGTTTAGTTCATTTTTAGTGATAGACTTAGTATCATGTCCGTATTTAGATCATACAAATTAAATATTTGGATTGGATCGCTTTCTTTAACTTTTCAATTTAGACATTTTCATTCGACGATGAGTGACCCAAGAGGAGGGATTGTTAAATACCAATTATTCAAGCTAATATTAGAAACATTTTAGAAGTAATTTTAGGATTAAAAATCATGTTTTAGAGTATGAGTAGTGATTTCGACATTTATTGAGGCCTCAAGTAACTCCTATTTCTTGTCCAAGTCAAAATCTTCATTACTGATGCTTTCTTGAGAAGAATCTTGCAATAGTAAAATTCAAATGAACATAAATCTTATATTATAAAGTATTTTTGAATCCAAGACCAACCAAATGATAGATATTTGAATTATCTTTCAAACACAACCAGTTTCTCCTTAATTCAATATCGGAGTAGAAAGTAATGGCCACTTTTGTGAAGCATTGCCCAACAATGAGATGTCATGATCCAAACCACGACTATGGTTACATTGTACAACAATACAATGGTCTCTTCTGATTGAAATATCCTCAAACATGTAAAAGTTTAAAATTATGCCTTCCAACCACGAGGAGTAACCACAACCATGATTTAAAACTAAGATCTTAGGTACGGTCGTGAGTCGTAAAAATGATCTTGTTCAAAATATCAACCAACCGACCAAGGTATGATTATAGGTTTGTCTCACGATCGTACCAAGTCTCATCTGGTGGAGCTAAGAGATCACACATAGAGCTCCCAACCATGAACACTACCTAAGATCATAGGGGTCCTAATATTGGGGCAAGGCCTAGTGCGTCGCTTCAAGCAACATTTCAACTACTAATTTAAATGGATACAACAATCTTTTTCCACCCCATTACATCAAAACTACATCGTTTAAGTTATTTCAAGTCTTATTATTAAGTTTAATATTACCCAAAGCCCTCATAACTCAAAATACATCCGATAGTTAGTTTCAACATAGTTCCTAAGGGAGTTTCTTTCCCCAAGGCAAACTAGGGTTCATCTTCTTCATGCTTATAATTTCAAAGGTTTTTTTATGGTTCTCATCTCCAGGTATGTGGGATTTCATCAATGGGTTTTATTTTACAAATTGAGTTGTAAAGTTAACTCAATTCCTTAGTTCAGCTACATTTTCAAAGCGTTTGATTCATGAATGTTGTTAATTTTCTTGATATCTCAGTCCCTTGATATTATTGAGTTTTAATACATGTGTCACCATAAATTTCTATACCATTACATGCTCATGATCATAAACCCTAATTATATTGTGAAATTCATTATTATGGACTTGATTTATAAAATTTCTTTAATTCACTCAGTTTATTAAAGTATCATAATAGTTGTATTCTTATGAGATGGATGGTATTGAACACCTAATGACCTAGGACATCATGCATTTTTATTTGGATAATGATTTTTTTAGTATTTATTATTTAGGGTAATTTCAGATAAAGAATCTGCCATTTTATTTTATATTGTCAATATCGTTACGGATTTCAATATATCTATTTACTTTTAGTGAGGAGTAGTACTTAGACTTTAGAGGACACAGGTTTAGATAACCCAAGTCCTAGAACTATGTTACCATCATATTTTGAAATTATGGTCCTTTGGACATCAGATTAGTGGATCCACATTAGCCAATGGTCGTACCCTTGGAAAGGTAATTAACACACATCCAAATGGGGTTACTAGTTGGGCTATATATAGATTAGATGGGGTCTATCAGTTAATGGTATCTTCCACAATTCAGTCTTAGACCTCAAATAATTTATATGATGCTATTTCAGTACATTATATTATTTCATGATTATTATGGGTTATTGCATTATCTACAATTTTTAGTTCACGTTTAGCTTCTTATGTAATTTTCAGAATTTTTAGCTTGCATACTGTAGTGCATATCACATGGTCAATACATTCAAAGTATTGATCACATACCTCTCTTTGCAATATATTGTCTTATAATATAGGTTAAGATACTCAGCATCCCGACCAAGCATAGTACGATTCCCCACCATATCACTAATAGTACATTGGTAACTCCTCATCATTTTAGGACTAGTACCAGTATTTTATTTTTTTATTTAAATTTCAAATAGTTAGATTAGATGGGGGTATTTTCCAAGAAACACGTCTTATTAAGAGGCTTTAAGATAGTCAGATAGATTATGTTTTTAGTGTTATAAGTAGTTCAGATATGGTCACTTGGAGCTTGTTTCCCTAACTTATTAATAATATTTATTATTTTCTGCATTAGTTATTTGCACTATTCTTTTTAATGATCCTCTAGGACTTTTCCATAATTTACGTGTATTTCTAGTGTTTGAAGCCTTCCTACAGTGACTACAGGTCATTTATGACTTATCAAAAATTATCAGTTAGATTATTAGATAATTTTTTTTATTTAAGGCTCATTTTCCTACTTTAGAGCTTTTGTTATTTAGGATTTGTTCTTGGACCAAAAGTCCCTGTAGATGACCTTGGATGACAATTCCGACAAAGTCATTAGCTCTAAAATATTGATTTTATGCTAGGGGACCCATGGTTATGGTTCTGAGGATTTTTATCATATTTTGGGTTATTAGGTTGATTATATAAAAATAGAATTAGAGTTTGGGCCCCATATTTAGTCGAAATATTCGTGAAAGAAAGTTTTGATGTGCCCATTGTGTCTGGAATGTCACATTTTGTATGGTAGCATAGATCATTTTGCACACACGGGGTTCTGAACAAATCTCGAGCACCCAATCAAAGTTTATTTTGGACATAGGAAAAACTGATGCATGACACCTGATAGGATTAATTAAGAGCCTATTGGTATTCTTTAGTGGCCCTATCTCATTGGCAGTGTTGCACTTGAGCACCACTAGGGTTGCTTTAGCATCACCCATAATTTTTTTTCCAAACCTCTAAAGCAGTCGAGATGTTGTTTTAGCGTTATGTGCTTTAAAGACTAGGTGTCCACTTTAGAGGAATATATATCCCTTTTAAACTTATTTTCCCCATTTAATTTCATACTATTCTCACTCCATATTAATATATAAAAGAGAGGATAAGTGGGAAATTATCCATTTAAGCTAAGGTAATTTAGCCTAACTCTCCTTGGTCATTTCCCATTAATTTTCCATCCTAATTCATGGTAAATTCTTAGACACTAGTTCTTAAATTTTTAAACCTTAAGGGTTGATTTGAGACTCGATTTACACTCCGTTTGTGCTAAACTTTTGAGCACACATTCCTTGTCCTTCGAGGGACATAATGATTAATTCAATTTTGGATTTCCTTTGTGGGCTCCTTAGGTTCGTTCTTTACCCAAATATTCATCCTAACATTAAAATAGAAATTTGGGTCTCTTTTTAATTATAACAATGTGTATATTACTATTTATATAGCGTGATTACATTTTGGGATCATGCAGAAAAGGCGTACAACTTAAGGCTGATTCAAGAATTGCAATTCGACATCGAGGTTGGCGTGTGACTATTCTTGTTCATGAGATGGTGTATATGTATGTCACATGTTAGATAGGAATGTTAGGATGTGATATTGGATAGAATACCATGACTAAGCCTAATTTATACGCTTTGGGGCTAGAAGGGTAATTGACCTTTAAGATGAAATACTTTTTATACTTTTAGGATCCTATTACCCTGTGTTGCTAGCATGTTTGGCATGGTTTGAACTAATGAACCATAAGTATAATACTTACTGTATTACTCAGACTATAGTAATGGTTTCCCCGATTAAGTTGTTATGGTTATGTCAGATATATATTATTGGGTCTAAGGCCGTGATTATGATATTGATTGGATTTTGGGAAGAGATTTATCCTTGTGGAGGATGAGGTCGTAGTATATAGACATTTATATTTTTGTTATTGTATTGTTTGAATACTGGTGATTGCATGAATAGATTCGGTACATTCATGCCCACTAAAATTATAAGCGGTAAGATTCTAACTAAAAATATTTTTTTAGTATTATTCTTCTTAAAAAGAGATTTATTCCTACTTTTCACTTTTAAAATATATTATATCATAATAGGAATTGTAGAATCTTAATGAATAACTTATGAGCCTTTATGACTAAAAATATTGTTTCAGAGATTTGACCGAGAAAGATTTCGGTCAACGATTTTGCTACTCCTCAAGTGAGAAAGATTCAGACCCATTCTCCATTTTAATGATGATTTATCCCCAAAGATTACCCAGGAAATGGATTTATAGACTTGCACTTTTATCCATGATTTTTGACCATGCATATATATATCTCGGGCAATGAATTTATCAACTTAGACTTTTTTAGCCATGATTTTGGATCGTGCATTTAGAGATAAATATATATATATATATATTTATCCCTAGTACTAGATAGAGTAGATTTATTATGATTATGGTTATTAGAAATTCTGGATCAGGACCAAATCGATGTATGCAGGTACTCCTGAACTCCCTAAGGGCCTCTTCATCTAAGAGCCATCGTGCCAGAGAAGAGAGGTCACCGTTGGTCCTACCATTGTATGTCATCAAGCTAGAGGAGGTGTATACACTGATTACATTATGGTACTTGGATTAGTTATGAATTATACTCTGCATTCATTATTACATGCATATTAACTATCACCAGTATGTATTTGTACCAATCAGCTTTATGGGGGCTTGCATAGATATAAATAATGAGTATTGCCTGACTTATGATGTGTGTTTATTGGACCTTTTGGGTTTTGGGGCTTAGTTTAGGTATTGTTTCTTTGAGTTAGTTGGTTACTGTTTTATGTTATTATTATGATTAGATTGTGGTAGGTTGATTACTAGGATGGTACTGAGATTCAAGGTATGATTCTTATTCCTTTATTTATAGTTGCATTATTATAGATAATTATCTCATGTTTAGACATATGGAGTACAGATTTGGATTATGTTAGTACTGGTTCCTACTATGATTAGGAGACCTTAAAATTCTAGTATCACTACTTGGGTTTTACCATGATTTAGCCTTTTTAAGTTATATATCTATCCATAGGTCATGTGCTATGGTTTCATATCTCTTTTTATTCTTAAAACTACGACAATATGCAGTTACTTAGGCTATTTTGTTTGATATGATGTGTTTCTATTACGTTTATTAGGAAACCATGTTTTTAGAGATAAATAAGAGAAAAAAGTGAATACTAGAGTTTTAACATACCTACCTGGGAACCTACGCCCTATACGTATTATCTACATGGCGTAAGTGTCAATATATTTGACAGAAAGTGGAATATCATAGAAATTGAAGTTTAGTTTTTTGCCTTGCTACCTACGATTGGGAACATATGGCTCGTAGGTACCCCCTATGTCCTGTAAGTACCAAAAGTTAAAGTTCATATATCCTACAAAAAATTTGAAGATCCTATCACCTATATTGGGCCACCTATTGTTTGTTGGGGCAATCTAAGGCTCATAAGCGGCACCGTAGGTAACCACTAACTCAAGTTTTCCTATTTTGTTTTTGAATGGTTTCCAAATGTCTACATGTAATCTATAAATACTCTTTTGATGTATTTTATTTAGTTTACATACTCGTACTATTAACAAATATATAATTTGATTTTGATATTTGCTTTTGATCTTGGGATTCTTGTGTTCTTGGTTTTTTGTTGATTTATTGATTTAAGACTTTGTTTTTTCTTCATTTATTATTGTGAGATTGATTTTATGCTTTCACTTATGAATTCTATAGATTTTTTCATAACTATGAGCGGCTAACTCCCTTAGGTAGGGTTATTGGAGTCTTTGTGGATTAACGAAGTAGGAGAAGTGTGCAATCCTTCTAAATCATTATTGTTGCATGTATTATGATTTATTTACTTTACTCTATTTATTAATGGTTGAAAACCTTAGGAACCCCTTATATTCACTACGAACTTGAGATAGGGTAAAGATTAGGAATAGAAGATCATAATAGTGATTTGAGGCTATCAACCCTTGTTTAATAACCTGAGACTTAGAAGAGATGGTTAAACTAGGAACCAAGACAAGTTTTAGTAACATAACACTATGATACCAAGAGGAGATGAGTGAGATTCACCAAAAGGTGTCGAGATGCTATTTGTTAGACATAGCTTGTAAGTATCTACAAGTGTAGTAGTGAGATAGTATGATTGTGTACAATAAACTTGCAAAGTTAGAAGCTAGGGGGAACATAAGCATAGTGTTTATTTATGTTTGTTTACAACTAAATGCATTTGAGTTTTGTTACTTTCTACTGATCAAAACAAATCCAGCTATTTATTTTTCTACATTGCCCGACTATTTTAACAAGTTTGAGAGATAGTCCTGCACTACCTATGGGTTCAAAAAAAACCTAGTTAGGTTACTATATTTTTACATAGTCCTCTAAATACATCTTATAGGAATTGTTTTTTGCGACATCAAAATTTTTGCGTCGTTGTTGGGGCTTACGTTTGCAATTTATTGATTAAAGTTGTTAAAGTTTTGGGGTTTTAATTTTCTATTCTTCATGAGCATATGCCAATGTATGACTAGAACTAAGAGTCAAGGCAATCCCTTACTTAAACTTGAATATTATCTAGATAGAGACCTACTTCCAAATTGTTAGATGACAGAACACATAAGTGAAGGCCATCATGAGGGGATTTAGGACAATCCTACTAGTTTGCCTCCTCCTTTTTCTATTACTATTTAGTAGACGATTGATCAAACTACTAATAAATTATTAGCATAACAAAATTCTTTCAATCTGAGAAGGGATATGGAGGCCCATCATATAGTTAAGAAGGAAGATCTAGCAAGGCAGAGACAAGGAGTAAATTGTCAAGCAAAACTCATTCGAGGTAGAATGGGTAGAGCTCTATTACTCCCAGCCTATTACTACTTGGCACCATATGATGATATGGTGGAGGACGTGGGATACGTAAAACTTATCGAGACAAAAGTTGTTAATCTGCTTGCATTGCTATCGAATATGAAGTTTGAAATCATTAGCACCATGATCTAGCAGTTGAATCTGAAGGGCGTGTTTACAGTCTTTCCCACTGATGATACAAACATGCACCTTATTAATTTTATTGGGATTTTTACATCATACAGTAACAAGGTAGACTAGGAAACTTTTAGTCTCAGGTTGTTCTCATTCTCTCTAATTGGTGAAGCTACATTATGGTTAGGGGAACTTCCTCCAGGATCAATTACTACATGGAATGAGTTACAGAGATATTTTTTTGATCATTTCTTTTCCCCATATTAAATGCTATAGTTGAAGGATGAGATACATAATTTCAAGTAGTTGCACTTTGAATTAATGTAAGAGGCATAGTTCGATTTAAGAAGAAGTTAATGATTGTGTTCAATAATATAATTGTGGTAAGAAACTTGCTAAAAATATTTATCGAGCCCTTTATTCCATTTCAAAAGCTATGGAAAACACTATTACTAGTGGAGATTTATGCGCCTGCGTTGGGAGACACCATCAATGATATTAAATCTAATCTTTTTAACAAATCGATGATGGCATACTCGGGAGGTATAGAGAGGTGTTGGAACTTATTTTATTAGAGCTTCTAGTGAGCACAAAATTGTCAATGACACAGTGGCACAAGTGGTTGCTCAACCAAGTACAAATATTGGGTTGCTTACAAATAGTTTATGACAATGGATTCTGAGATAGTGAATGCAGTAGGTTCTTATTGTAGGGCCTCAAAATTGTATGATTCAACTATTGATGAAAAAGATAAATTCTTGGATAGATAAATGGCAGGCTATCGATTTAAGGGCCAATATAATATGCAAAAGACAATTGGAACTCTAGTTAAGAAAACCAAGGTCAAAACTACTATAGGGATACGTACAGATGTTAGAGATAAGAGAGGAATAATGACTGAAGATATAAGGATGATTACAAAGAAAATGGTGGTGCATATGTTCCACTAGGTATTCATGATGGTGAATCAAGAATGGAGTCTATGTTTCCCAAGAATATTAGGGGTCAGGAAGGTTAGGAAAATTACCTTAAGGAGATTAGGGTAAACATTTTAGGGTTGACCCACGAAATAGAATTGTATGCTACTGCTACCAAGGAATTGGAGCAATAGTTTGGAAAAATATCTGCAGCACCCGATCATGCATTAAAGTAATACAGTGAAAAATCCTAAGAACGATGGTCACTATTTAGCCATCTCCACTCCCAGTGGTGGCTACCATCGATCCCTTTATTCCTATAGTTTATAAGTCAAGGAATTATAGTAATAATATTGATGGGACAGCTAATGTAGAGTTAGAGAAATTGGTGACAAATATTGAGTTATCATAACCATCGATTGGTGTTGATCAGAGTGATGAGAAGGATAAAGGTAAGGAAAAGGTCGATGATTGAGTAGTGAACACAATTCAAAATCCTCCTCAACCATTTACTTTGAGGTTGAAGGAAAAAAAAGGGATGTTCAAAAAGTTCATTGCTATGCTGACAGAATGGAGTCTTAATATCCTTCTTCTTGAAGCTTTCAAGAAAATGCCTGGGTACATAAAATTTAAAAAGGATTTTGTAACAAAGAAGAGAGATATCAGTTATAAGGTTATTGGTGAGTTCCATCATTGTAGTTTGATCACTTCGTGATCTCTAGCATAAAAGAAAGAAGATTGTGGAGCATTCACGATACCATGCACCATTAAGACTTTTATATTTTCCAAAATGCTATGTGACTTGTGTTTTGGAATTAACTTGATACTGTTGGAAGTTCTCAAATAATTGGGATTGAGACCTCTCAAACCAATATTGAAGTGATTGTTGCTGGAAGATCATACAATGAAGAAACCCGTGGGCATAACATTTGATATGATGGTGAAAGTGGACAAATTTATCCTTTTTGTTAACTTTGTTGTTATGGATTATAAATTTAACTTTGAGTTGCCCATAATCTTAGGGAGACTATTTTGGGCCACGGGCAGTGCATTAGTGGTTATGGAGAATGGGGATCTTAAGTTCAGGCTGAATAATGAGGAGGTCACCTTGAATGTTTGTAGAACCATGAAATAGCTGACTGACATGAGGGTCATCTTGGTAATAAATTATGTTGATTACCCTTGGGGACACTTCTTTATCTATCTTGATGAATTCTAAGTAATCAAGGCACCCACGTCGTGCAATCAAATAGAATCAGGCCATGCTTAGGAGGCAACCCAAGTTATTTTATTATTTTTGCATCTATGTCAGATTCGATTCCTAGTGCATTCCAGGCATATCCTCATTCCCTTGATTTATATTATTTTCAAACACTGGGGATAATGTTTAGTTTTTTTGTTAGGGTGGGGTATACCACGCCAACTGTAGGTTTTTGTTGTCATCTGCCTCAGTATATATGTCGAACTAACATGTCTAGGAATTATTATATCATTTTGTGTTTTGTTTCATATTGTGTTGTATTTTTATGTAACTAGGATAAAAAATGAGTTTCTAAGTTAATTAATATGTTTTGTTTTGATTTTTTGAAAAATATTATATCCCTTAGAAAAAATTATTTTTGGTCTGTGTGATGTGTATATATATGTGACCATTGTAAATATTGTTATGGCATTAGTGTTAGTGACATAATAATCATAGCTAATATTTGCACAAACCAGATAGGTGGAATGTAACCCCCTAAAAGTACCCCCTGGGCATCACACGGTGCTTAAGACTATAAAAAGCCCTAACCAAACCCTTGATATCTATTTAGCTTGGAAACTAAGATGAGAAGTAACAAAAAAATATAGAAATTGAAGAAAAATGATTTTGTATCTTAATGAAAGTCCTTAACTGGGAAATCTTTAAACAACACTTTAACTTTAAGACATACACAGTCTAACAATCCTCAACTACTGACTAGAGATTCACTGGGACAGACCCCAGCTGACCCCAACATAAACGAAAATCAAATACTAAAATACTTTTGTAACTGAACAAAGTATAATATATTGGGTCCTTATACTATGAGGAATGACAAAAGGTCAGGATATAGGTGATGATGCCCATAGTTAATCATGATGCTGGAAATGAGCACCATAACCTACATTATAAGACAATGTAGCACATAGACATATATGTAGGTCAGTACCTCTTGAATGTACCGAGTATGTGGGGTGAATGCATCAGTAAAATTATAACTGAATATACATATAATTTTTCAAATAATGCATTCTAGGTGTAAATGACTCACCTTAATAAGATAAAAGACTGCAAGATCATAAACATGAATGATTAATCATAAGAATACACTTTGTGAGCCATAACAATTTGTTTCGAAAAGCTTTCTTTTCATTCTTTCTATTGGGGGATTCTGCTAACTAAAATAAACCATGTGAGATACCATGGAGTCCATGTCTTACCGATATTAGGGAGAGATGTTCTATCCTTGCATTCATAATAGACCTTTAACTTAAGTGATCACTAAACTTCATCCATATTGGTGGAAAACATAACCTACAATGGCTTGTAGTTTCTAGGAATTTAGGATACACTCATCTGCATTCCCTTCTCGATGATAAATACTATCCCTGGAATTCTTATATGCTCATACTTTAAGTAATCCACCTTAAAATAGCATAAGCGTTTATATAATGAAAACTAGTTATGCTTCTTTTTACTTTAAATCATACTTAAGATAAACAATTTTGGATTTTCTATCTTATCTTAGGATGAAAAGATCAAACTTTTCTTTAACTCATGTTATTGAACTTATCAATGGAGCTTACGATCCTAATATTTTTGTGAACTCAGTACTTGCACTTAGGACTTAGAATTCATGCTTTATTTTATAAAAATTTATAACAAAACATCATGCTCAATAAACACCTTGAAATTAAACAATCCTAGTCAAGTTAATATAGTTTAAATCATAATATAAATCATATAAGTCAAACATGAATATATGTAAACCTTGATACACTTAAAGATTTCAATCACATAGTAGTATCATACTTCAAGAAAATGGTTATTTATGTATGAACCTTAATTCAGAATAAGTAGATTAAATCTCCACCCATGCAATTTGGGAACAAGGATTAAAGAATAAAATTTTTAATAATCCCCACATACCTAAAGTTTCTTGACTTATGAAGAGAGCTTGAACCTTGGGACTTGAAAGATGAATTTAGGGAAAGGAACCCTAATCTGGATGTTCTTGAAGATAGAAGGAGGAAAGTGTTGTTATTTGATTGAGGAATAGGGGAAATTAATGCCTATTAAAGGTTATAGGTTATGGTTTGGAGTTATAATAGAGAAAAAGACCAAAAGGCCCTTAGCTAAACTTTACAAAAATAGATCGTCAGTCTTCACAACTCAACCATACAACTCATATGTATAGGGTATGACTAGTCTTGATGACTCGTAAGCTTGGAAGTATCTAAGAGGGTACACACTGGTCAACATATGATATACATATATGACTAGTAATATCTCAATATGAATCTTAGCCCCAACTCATAACTTGAATAAAATTTTAGGATACCTACACTAATGAACTTACAAAGTACCTTTATATGACTCGTACCATAATCATATGACTTCTAGGGTCAACTCATATCTACAATAGATTACATCTACTCCATACTATCTTAGATATGATTTCCTATAAATAACTCGTATGGATTATGTACGACTCAAGAGACTAAGTTATATGATACACAGTAGCTTCCAAACATAAGGTATTATAATATCTCCCTCTTGGAAACATTCATCCTCAAATAGGGTTCACTTAGGATTAGTAAAACAATCAACATCCCTACATTGAATTTATATAAGACTTACTTCCACCATAATAAATCAATTTTGGACAGCATAGGATACGATATTGGAATAGTTAAACAGACTTTATGAGAAAGAACTTGAATGAAAGAACACTTACTTTATGTAGGAACTCAGTTGAAGGAAAAGAGATAAGGATACTTGGACATCATTTCTTCTTCAACTTCCCAAGTGTCCCCTTCAACTAATTGGTTTCTCCAAAGAACTGTTACTAATGCTACTTCCTTATTCCTTAGCCTTCCAATCTATCTATCAAGTATCTCCACCAAAATCTCCTCATATGTCAAGATATCCTTCACCCCAATATTATCTAAAGAAGCTACTAAGGATGGATTTCCAATGTAATTTTTAAGTATCTAAACATGAAATACTAGATTAACCGTAGCTACTATGATTGAAGTCTCAATTCGTAAGTAACCTCTCATATACGCTTTACTATCTCATAGGGATCATCAAATTAGGGACTCATATTTCATTTCTTTCCAAACCTCATTATTCCCTTCATAGGTATGCCTTCAGAATACCCAATCACTTACTTTAAACTTGAGCTCTCTTCTTCTTACATCAGAATACAATTTTTGATAGCTCTAAGAAGTTTTAAATCTCTCAGGAATCGACTGAGCCTTTTCCATAGCTTTAAACATATAATTTTTCCCAATCAAAGACACTTTACCAACCTCAAACCATAATATAGGTGATTGAAACATCCTTGTTTTTGACCCTTAGAAAATTTACTAGAGTTTTGTTTGCTGAACCCAATTCGACTCATGGGTATGAGTCATATGATAGGGTACGAGTGGTATAGTCCTATCGTATAATGACCAATGTTAGTTAGTGGGATGGATTTGGTAATTCTAATGGTTAGGACTTAGGGGTATGAGTCATAGGGATTGGTCTAAGTCGTATCAAGGAATCGTATGATGGGCAGTATTTGATCCTCCCATTATTTCATTATACAAGTGATACGGGTTATGGGTACAGATTATATGATGTTGTTATAACATGGTTGGATGAGTTTTATACTAGATATTTATTGATACAAGAGTTGAGGTTTGGATACGAGTTGTGGGTACCAATCATACAGAAGGGTACGACTCGTATGGGTCGGTCGTGTCCCTGTGATGGGATTTTAAGGGATTTAAGTGGGGGTATTCTAGAAATTTCCCTACTTACCCTAAATAGTAACCACAACTTCTAATACAATTTGGATTCTATTTACCCTCTTATTCTATTTACTAATACTTAGAAACTATTCCAAAACACTCTATAATTCTCTTAAGAGCTTTTGAGGAAGAAAGGCTAGGGTTTCATCATGCGGACTGATTTGGGGCTTGTCTTGGTGATTTACTTCCATCAATTCTTTAATATAAGGGATGATTCTCATCCCTTATTATAATTTTAACTAAAAGCATGGATTATATGATATATTTCAAAGTTTTACTATTTTATATTTATTGTTTTCACTATTATTTTGGGGTTTCAATATTGAATGCTTGGTTTTGGTTTCCTATTATTTTACTTTGACTTTTATTTACATCAATGGTGGATTTGGACAATTATATTGCATGGTAATATTTTAATGGTCTTTGGAATTGGCTTTGGTTATATTATGCCCCTAAGGTGTTTCATAAAATGCTTATACAGATATGTTAATTGCATTGACTTCTTATAATGGAACTCTTGCATGTTTTAAACTTGATAAAGGATTTATAAATGGTTTAAATAGTTTGAAAAGGACAAAATGCTAAATGTTTATTCTTGTGGAGAACATGGAATGTCCTATGTGGATTTAATCTATCAATTGGAAGAGCATCGAAGATTCCCTTAACCTAAATGGTTTGGCTATGAATATTACTTTAATGTAAGGGGTGGTATGATGATACCGCTAATATTGGACTTGGTTAATAAAAGGATAATGGTTTGTTTATTTGAAAACTATTTTTAATTAGGCATTAATGGAGGGGTATGCAGTAAAGACTTGGAAGGTAGTGGTCCTGGGGGGACCAAAACAAGAAACTCAAATTTGTGATATGAGGATTTGTTTTAGTGGATCGTGTACGTATTTCATACTATTTATTGGGTGATGTACTAGTCATAATTGGGGATATTTCTCGGTTGTGCGGCTACATGCACTGAGGCCCTTTAAGCAGGAGAAGTTGAACCTATATAGCCCTGGGTAATTTAGGATGGCTAATCTACATAACCCAGGTATAAAGGTTTTAAATACATGCTAAACTCGGTTCCCTTTTCTTGCACTAATATATGTATGGTTGTATTCATTATCAAAGGTTTAACTTAGTTATATAACTAACATTATTTTATACATATCTTGAGATTCATGGTAGTAGTCACTTGTTAATCTTCTCTACTGGCGGTGGTATACCCAGGCTATGTAAGAATACGAAATTCTACTCCTCTTATTTAGCAGGAAAATTCGGTATAATTATTTGTATTGAGTGGTGAGCTTCCATCCTTTTGGGAGGCATCATTTCATATTATGGATTTTTTACACACTTTTCTTCTAATTTAGATATTGGTTTTTTCCATGGTTGGGGGCATTTCCCAACTGGATTTGTTTACACTTTTTAATAGAGGCTTGTGGTACTTGTAGGGGTTGGTATAAGAGAGATCGATATCTTTTTTTTCCTTGTCATCGATATTGGTGTTGGGCTTACACCCTTGGATGATATTATTGGTTATTCCATTCTATTACATTTTGGTATTAATCTAATTATGTTTTGGTATTATCTTTTGTTATGGCCTGGTTTATGGCCTATTATTTGGTAAGGTATGGTTAGGCTGTTGGTGTGGTTTGATTAGACTTGGTTGGGTCCATCATTATTGTGACCCTATCCCTGAGTCATAATGAGAACAATGATGCTATATTCTTATATGTTCAAAATTCAGCCCACCTAAGGCTGGATATAGGTGATTGGGTTGGGTAACAAAGGGAAATCCTTGGTCCTAGTTGAACTAGGGATGCCCATTATGACAAGGCCCGGGGTTGGGTCACTTCAAGTTATTATCAGAGCCTAGGTTCATAGTCAACTGGGAAGTCCAAAATGTCATGTCGAGTAGAGTCTCTGTTAGGGGTGTAAAGTGTGCCATACTCATAAGAGTGAGTGAAGCTGGAAGTCATTTAGGAATGTTTCACTTTCTTGGTATTCTTTCTTCAAGCTTGAGTTCTCAATCCTAGAATATCCGTTAATTCTTATTAGTTCATCTGTTAGATCATGCTTCATAGATTTGGAACACAAGGAAATTCTTCTTTCCTACATGGGGATAATACTGAAAGGGAATGTGCTACATCTGGAGTACATCTTCAGTCTCATCATCTTATTCTTGATAGTGCTGGAGTTCCTCCTATTATGACTAGTTCTCCTCAAGTCCCTTGGGGAAACGTGACGAACGTAGAATTCCATTAGTCTATCCATGTTATTTCCCAATTGGTTCTTGGTCAGGTATAGCGAGGTATGGATGGTACTTTGTATGCTGAGGCCACAAGGGTTGGTCAATTTATGAAGATGGGTCCTCAAACTTTTATTAGGGTAAAGGTGGAGAAGTATCCACTTGGCTTCTTATATAAGATGGATAAGATCTTTTAGTTAATTCAGGATACTAATATAGAGGGTGTTAACTTAGTAGGTTATCAGCTCAAGCATATTACTTATCAGTGGTATAAGGACTAGGATAAGGATAGAGGTGATATAAAAGAGAAAGGGTTATAGGAGGCTTTTTGTAATGCCCTCATTGATCAGTTCTTTCCTTAAGAGTTGAGGGAGGCTAAGATGGATAAGTTTGTGAACCTCAGTTAGGGAAGAATTTCAGTAAAGAAATATGTTTTTATGTTCCATCTTCTTTAAAGGTATTCTCCTAATTTAGTAGCTTATAGGAGGTCGAGAATAAGGAAGTTCACTTTTGGGTTTAATAGCGATTTGATTCTGTAGAGCAATACTGCCTTGTTGATTAAAGATATTGACATCTTGAGGTTAATTGTTCATATGCAGTTGGTTGAGGATGAGAAGAGGAAGCTAGTAGAGTTTTGGGATAGGTAGGGAAAAAAGAGTAGGTTTTATGTTTAGGGAGGTGCTCAGTCTCAGGGTGGTAGAGATGGTGGAAAGTGGCAGAAAAAAAATGGGGGAGTTCTGTCTCCTTTTCTCCTAGTGCTCCGTACCAGTCGGGAGACAGGCCTCAACAAGGTGGTGATAATTCTCAAGCACAGGTTACCCAATCTAAGGTGAGCGAATATCAGTCAATTCCTTTGTGTCCTCCTTATAAATTCTATGATCATCCTCATGGGGGATATTGAGATAAAAGGAAAGAAAAAATGCTTCAAGTGTGGCCAAATAAGCCATCGACTCAAGGATTGTCCTATCAATAAAGTTGTTGTTAGGTGAATAAGATTCTTGTGGCTTCATCTTTTGTTCCTACACCTGGTGGAGTGGCATCTTCTTCTGTTACCGCTCCTGGTTCTAGTATTGGTTAGAATAGGTTATACACTTTAGCATACTAATAGGAATTCAAGGCATCACCTTATGTCATTACTAATACGTTACACTTTTCTCTCATGACATATATTATTTACTTAATTTAGGGTCTACTCTTTCTTATATGACTCCATATATGGTTGTCTTTTGGTTTCAATCTGGATGTTATCACAGATTTTTTTCTTTTTCTTCCTAAGTACATAACTCAGTTATTGCTAAGAGAGTCTATGGGGGGGTGTTATCTATTGGTAGTAAGAAGACCTTAGCGGATTTATTTAAGTTTGATTTGATCAATTTTGATATAACTCTAGGTATGGATTGGTTGCATTCTTGTTATACGTCTGTAGATTGTCGGACCCATAGGGTTATCTTTAACTTCCTTGGTGAACCAGTTATAGAATAGGAAGGTAGTTCCTTAGCTCCTAGGGGGAGGTTTATTTCCTATCTTATAGCTCAGAGGTTAGTCTCAGAGGGTTTTCTTTATCACTTGGTCCAGGTGAAAGATTCTAACTTGAAAGATCCCTTTTTTTATTCAGTGTGGGTGGTTAATGAGTTTCCATAGGTCTTTCTAGGTGATCTTCCTGGGTTTCCTCCAGCTAGGGAAATAGATTTTGGTATTGATTTTCTTTTGAACACTCATCCAATTTCAATTTCTCCATATAGAATGGCTCTGGTTAAGTTGAGGGGACTCAAGGAGCAACTTAAGGATCTTTTGGATGAGGGGTTTATTCTTCCTAGTGTTTCTCAATGGGGTGCAATGGTGTTTTTTTGCACAAGAAGGATGGTTCTCTTCGTATATACATTGACTATAGGCATTTGAACATGTAGACGGTCAAGAAATAGTATCCTCTCCCAAGGATAGAAGATTTATTTGACTAGTTGCAAGGTCCTAAGTTATTCTCTAAGATAGATCTTTGATCTGGGTACCATCACCTAAAGATTAAGGAGGTGGATATCCCTAAGATGTATTTTTGTACTTGGTATGGGCATTTTTAGTTCTTAGTGATGTCATTTGGATTGACAAATTCTCTGGCAGCATTTTTAGACATGATGAATAGGGCATTCAAGAAGTATTTGGATCTCTTCTTCATTGTTTTTATTGACACATTCTGGTTTATTAGAAGGGGGAAGTGGATTATGCTAATCACCTCCATGTGGTGTTACTGACCTTAAAGGAACAACAGTTGTATGCCAAGTTCTCTAAGTGTGAGTTTTGGTTGAATGCTATGACTTTTTTCAGCCATATTATTTCTAGTGAAGGGATCATGGTGTATTCGCCAAAGGTTGTTGTGGTTTAGAGGCGTCCTAGTCCCTCAACTCTATTCATATTAGAGGGTTCTTGAGTTTTGACGAGTATTATAGGAAGTTTGTGGAAAGCTTTTCTTCAATAGCTTCTCCTTTTACTAAGTTGACTCAGAAGAAGTTATGTTTACTTGGTCGGATCCTTGTGACAGGAGTTTTGAGAAGTTAAAGGACATGTTGACTTCGGTTCCAATCCTGACTTTTTCGGAAAGTAATTATAGGTTTATGGTTTAATTAAATGTATCTTGGATAGGGCTTAGTTGTATTTTGATATAGCATGGGAAGGTATCTACCTATGTATTCAGATAGTTGAAAGTATATGAGAGGAATTATCCTACTCATGATTTGGAGTTATTGGCAGTTGTGTTTTCTTTGAAAATATGGCGGCATTATTTGTATGGTGTTCTCGTTGATATATTTGTTTATAACAAAAGTCTTTAGTACATGTTAACTCAGAAAGATCTTAATCTCAGGTAGATAAGGTGGCTTGAGATCTTGAAGGATTATGATATGAGTTTTCACTACCTCCCAAGTAAGGCTAATGTGGTTATTGATGCTCTTAGCAGGTTATACATGGAGAGTTTGGCTCATGTGAAGGAAGGGAAGTGGGAATTGGTGAAGGATATTCACCATTTGGATAATTTTGGAGTTTGTCTTATAGACTCTAAGAATGATAATGTGATAGTGCAAGAAGTGGTTCGCTCATCTCTTAATGTGATGACTAAAGAAAAGCAAGTGTTCTATCCTTTCTTGATGAGAATCAAGGGTGATATTGGTGGAAAAAAGGTAGTGATGTTTGAGATCAGTGGTGATGGTACTTTATGATACCAAGGGAGGTTCTTTGTTCCTGATGTCGATGGGCTACAACAAAGGGTTTTGGCTGAGGCGCATGAGTCGCACTATGTTGTTCATCCTGGCTCGACTAAGATGTATCATGATCTTAAGGAGATCTACTATTTGAATGTCATGATGTGGGATGTGGCTGATTTCGTAGCCAAGTGTATGGTGTGTCAATAGGTTAAGGTTGATCACATGAGGCTAGGAGGGTTATATCAAGAAATTTATTTACTGAATAGAATTGAGAAGTGATCAATATGGACTTCATTACAATTCTTCCTCGGTCTCAGAATTAGTATGATTTTATTTAGGTCATCATGATAGGATGACCATGCATGCGTCATTCTTTCCTGTGTGGACTACCTTTTCGGTTGTGGATTATGCGAGGTTGTATCTTAAGGAGATTGTGAAGCTGTATGGGGTGCCTTTTTCTATTATTATCAATTATGATACGTAGTTTATGTCTTATTTCTGGTTGTCTTTCTAGAAAAGGTTGGGGACTAAGGTTAGTTTGAGTGTTGTTTTTCATCCACAGTTGGATGGGCAAGAAGAGAGAACTATTCAAACATTGGAGGATATGTGTTGGGCCTGTGCGATTTACTATGTTGGAAATTGGTTTGAGCATTTACCATTGGTGGATTTTTCTTTAAAAAATAGCTATTATTCGAGTATTGGTTTGGCTCCTTTTGAGACATGGTATGGTACGAGGTGTAGATCTCTTATTGGGTGGTTTGAGCTTAGGGAGGCGGAGATGTTTTGCCCGGATATTGTCTATCGAGTGATGGAGAAGGTCAAGGTCTTTTGGGATAGGCTTAAAGTTGCCCAATGTCACAAAATATCCTATGCAGATGTTAGGAGTAGAGACTTGGAGTTTGAGGTCGGGGATAGGGTGTTCCTCACAGTGTCTCCCATAAAGGGAGTGGTGCAGTTTTGCATAAAGGGGGAAGTATCTTGGTGATCCTTCTTTGGTTTTTCAATTAGAATGATTGGGTATTTCAGATTCTCTGTCTTATGAATAGCTCCTGGTTGAGATATTAGATAGGCAAGTTCATCGATCGTAGACCAAGGATGTGGCTTTAGTTAAGGTTCTATGACAGAACCATAAGGTGGAAGAAGCTACTTGTGAAGCGGAAGAGGACATGAAGTCCAAGTATCTGCATTTTTTTGTTCTCCTTTGATTTGTGCTGAAGGTATGTGTCTTCTACACATCATTATTTTTTGAGTTTGTTAAAGGAAATATTTACATCTTTGCCAATTTATTTTCAAACTTTGTTAAAGGGATATTTGATAATGCAAATAAATTTGTGTGTGGTTACCCCTACTTGTTCATCAGTCAAGGATGAATGCTCCTTCTAGGGGAGACTGAAACATCCTGGGTTATGACCCATAGACAATTTCCAAAAGTTTTATTCTCCAGACAAAATACAACTCATGGGTACGAGCCGTATGCTAGGGTACGAGTGGTATGTTACTATCGTATGCTGATCAGTTTTAGTTGGTTGGATGGTTTTGGTCACTATAATGGGTATGACATAGGGGTATGAGTCGTAGGTATTGGTACGAGTCGTATCAAGGACTCGTATTGTGGGTAGTATTTGATCCTACTAATATTTTATTCTTCCAGGTATACGGGTTATGGGGGCAAATCATATGTTATGGTTATGCTTTTGTTGGATAAGTTGTATATTGGATAGATTTTGATCGAAGGGTTGAGAATTGGATACGAATGATGGCTACAAATTGTATAGAAGGGTACAACTCATATTAGTTAGTCGTATCGCTGTGATGGGTTTTTAAAGAATTTAAGTGAGGTGTATTTTAGACTTTTCCCTACTCACCCTAACTAGGACCCATAAATTCTAATAGACTTTTGATGTTATTTACCTATTGTTCTATGCATGAACACATAGAAATTATTCTAAAACACTCCATAATTCTCTCAAATCTTTTTGGGGAAAGAAGGTTAGGGTTTCATCTTAAGTATTGCTTTGGGGCTTGTCTTGGTGATTTACTTCCATAAATTCTTATGTATAAGGCATGATTCTCATTCCTCATTGTAATTCCAACTAATTGCAGGGTTTATATGATGGATTTCATGGTTTTACTATTTCATGATTATGGTTTTCAACTATGATTTGGGGGTTTCTATATTGAATGCCTAGTTATGGTTCCTATGGCCTTACTTATGCTTTTATATGCATCAATGGTGGATTTGGACAATTGGTTTGCATGGTAATGGTTTAATGGTTTTTGGAATTGGAATTGGTTTTATTATAGCCCCAAGATGTTTGATAAAATTCTTATAAAGATATGTTAAATGCATTGACTTCTTATAATGGAACTCTTGCATGTTTTAAACTTGATAAAAGATTTATACATGGTTTAAATGGATTGTTAAGGGAAAAGGCTAAATGGTTATGCCTGTGGAGAACAAGGATGTCTCCCAAGTGGATTTAATATGTTAATTGGAAGAACACCTGAGGTCCCGTTGACCTAAATGATTTGGCTATGGATATTTCTTGCAAGTAAGGGGTGGTATGATGATACCACTAATATTGGCCTTGGTTAATAAATGGATAATGGTTTTGTTATTTGGAAACTCGTTTTAATTGGGCATTAATAGTGGGGTGTGTAGTAATGTCATGTAAGTTAGCGATCCCCGGGGGACCAAAATAGGAATCTCATATTTGTTGATTTGAGGATTGGTCTTATTGGACCATATGTGTGTGTAACACTATTTATTGGGGGATGTACTATTCATCCCATAGGATATTTCCTGGTCGTGCAGCTACACGCACTAGGGCCCTTTTAAAAGGGGAGATGAACTCTGATAGCCCGTCGGTGGTTTAGGATGCTAAGCTACACAGGCCAGGTATAAATGTTTTAAATGTATGTTAATCTCGTTTTCCTTTCCCGGTACATATATATGTATGGTTGTATGCATTATGGATAGTTTTACTTGCTCTTATAACTGACATTATTTTATCCTTATCTTGAGATTCTTGCTAGCGGTCACTCGCTAACCCCGTCTACTGGCAGATGTATACCCATGCTATGCAAGAACCAACCATTCCAATCCTCTTGTTTATCATGTCGATTCGATATAAGCATTTAGGATGGAGTGGTGAGCTTCAATCCTTTTGGGAGGCATCAATTCATGTTATGGATTTATGTTGACACTTTTTTTTTAATTTTGATATTGGTTTTGGCCATGGTTGGGGGCATGTCCCAACAGAATTTGTTTACTCTTTTGTACAAAGGCTTTGTGGTAATTTTGAGGGGTTAGTATGGGTGTGATAGGTATTGGTGTTTGCGTTGTCATTGGTATTAGGTTTAGGGCTTGCACCCTTGGACGATGTTGTTAGTTGTTCGATCCTATTACATTTTGGGATTAATCATACTATATTTTGGTATTCTCTTTGGTTATGCTTTGGTTTATGGACTTTGGTTTTGTTTGGTATGGTTTGTCGGTTGGTGTATTACGATTGGACTCAATTGGGCCCATCACGATTGTGACCCTATCCCATAGTCATAATGAAAATAATAACGCTATGATATTATATGGTCGAAATTCAGTCCATCTAAGGCTGGATATAGGTGGTTGTGTTGGGTAATAGGAGACGGTCCCTGGTCTTGGTTGGACTTGGAATGCCTATTACGACAAGGCCTGGGGTCCGATCATGTTAGTAATCTTCACCTACGCCGATACAAAACATCAAACGGAGCCATCTGAAAGCTAGCATTATATGTGTTGTTGTATGTGAACTCAATCAAATGTAAATGGTCATCCAAACCCCCTTTAAAGTCAAAACACATGCTCTCAGCATATCTTCTAACGTATGGATTATGCGTTAAGCCTGACCATCGGTCTGCAGTTGAAATGTAGTACAAAGCTTAACCTTTGTACCAATGCACTTCTTAAAAGATTGTGAAAACTGTGAAGTAAAATGAATGCCTCTGTCAGAAATT
The DNA here is from genome assembly GCA_030864215.1 of Capsicum pubescens. Classification (NCBI taxonomy): domain Eukaryota; kingdom Viridiplantae; phylum Streptophyta; class Magnoliopsida; order Solanales; family Solanaceae; genus Capsicum; species Capsicum pubescens. The sequence continues at coordinate 157,006,275 of CM061541.1, forward strand.
ATGGACAAGAGTATCCCATGAAGTCTTACTAACTCGTGGATATACATTCTGGCATAATCCTCCAAGGTATATGAAGTCTTGACAAGGAGTAAATGAGCTGACTTATTTATTCGATCTACTATGACCCAAATAGAATCATGCTAACGTTTAGTACAAGGCAACCCTATGATGAAATCCATATTTACTAATTCCCACTTCCAAGTAGGTATACTAATCTCTTGCAACATCTCACTTGGTCTTTGGTGTTAAACCTTAACCTGCTGACAAATGGGGCACTTAGCTAAAAACTCAGCTATGTCCCTCTTAATACCATTCCAACAATAAATTTCTCGCGATTCATGATACATCTTAGTAGCACCCAGATGAATGAAATACCTTGAAATATAAGCCTTGGATATTATACTCTCCCTCAATCCATCTACATCAGAACACAAAGTCTACCTTGATAGGAAAGCACACCATCTCCACCCGGGAGAAAACCTCAACCTTTAATTGTTGGATTTCTTCAAATATTTGGTAAATAATGGGATCATTTCAATATTTCTCCTTCACTTCAACTACCAAAGATGATTTTTAACCATTCCGAACAACTACTCCTCCATCATCAGCTGGAGAAAACATACTCCCAGATGAGCCAACCTATGCACTTATTTAGCCAAATCTCGTTCTACCTTTTTCACATGTGACACACTACCTAGAGAGAGACTACTTAATGTGTCTTTCACTATGTTAGACTTACCCTTATGATAACATTCAAATCATCATATTTAATAAACTCCAACCTCCTTCTCGTATAATGATTCAACTCCCTTTGAAAAAATACTTACTAAAGATTCTTATGGTTCGTGAAAACGTCAACGTGTATACCATAAAGATAGTGCCTCCAAATTTACAAGATAAAAATCACAACACCTAACTCCAAGTTGTGAGTTGGGTAATTATTTTCGTGATCCTTATGTTGCCTAGAGGCATAAGATACCACTTTCCCAATATGAATCAACACACAACCTAACCAAACTCTAGAGGCATCACAATATACGACAAATCCATTTAAACCTTCTGGAAATGCTAACATAGGTGTTGACATTAATCTATCCTTCAACTCTTGGAAAATCTTGTCACTCTATCTAACCATATAACTTCACCTTCTTTTGGGTCAATTTAGTCAATACTACGACTATAGAAGAGAACCCTTCAACAAATCTCCTATAATATCCAACCAAACCCCAAAAGCTCCTGATATTGGATGGAGTGATGGGTCTAGGACAGTGCCATACCTCATTAGTATTCTAAGGATCTATATAAATACAATCCCCTGGAATGACATGTCCCAAGAAAGTAACAATTTCCAACCATAATTCACATTTCACAATCTTTGCATACAATTGACAGTCCTTCAGGGTCTCCAGCACTATTCTTAAATGGTCTGTGTGTTCTTCCTCACTCTCGGAATACACTAGTATGTCATCTATAAAGACAGTGACAAACATGTCCAAGTATTTCTTGAAGACCCTATTCATCAAATCCATAAAAGTTGCAGGAGCATTTGTCAGTCCAAATGGCATAACCACAAACTCAAAATGGCCATACCTCATTAGGAAAGTTATTTTTGGAATATTTTTGGAGAACCACCAGGCACCCTAAAGTTGATCAAATAAATCGTTAATTCTAGGAATAGGATACTTTTTCTTAATCGTAACCTTGTTTTACTGTCTATAGTCTATACACATTCTGAGAGAACCATCTTTCTTGTACACAAAAAGGACTGGAACAGCCCACAGAGAAACACTAGGTATTATGAAACCTTTATCTAAGAGGTCCTTAAGTGTCTCCTTTAACGCTTTAAGTTCGCTGGAGCCATACGATATGGAAGGGTAGATATGGGCTTAGTATCAGAGAGAATATCAATACTAAATACTATTTCTCTATGTAGAGGTATCCCTAACAATTCTTTGAGGAAGACCTCAGAAAACTCATTGATAACGCAGACTGATTGAATTTTGGGGCTTCAGACTTATTATCTTTGACTCGAACAAAAAAACAGATACACCCTTATGGTATTAACTTTCTGGCCTTAAGATCTGAGGTATAATGACCTTTGGGAGACTATGAACTACCCTCCGACTAAAAAATTAGCTTATTGGGAAACTGAAGGTTCACCACACGGGTACGATAATGTTTTGATTAATTTAATGAATGGAGACAATATATTCCAAGAGTGACATCGAAATCTACCATCACTAAATTTATTAGCTTTGCTAGTGTGATCTTATGGAAGAAAGTGATAGGAAACTTCCTGTAGACTCGTCTAGCAACAACTGACACACCCAGTGGGGTAGAAACTGAGATGGGCTTAGAGTGATTTTCAGGATCTACCCTAAAATTTATAGCAACCAATGGAGGTAAATAAAAGTGATTTGATCCCGAGTATAATACCACATATACATCAAGGTGATAGGAACGGATCATACCAGTGACAACATCTAGTGAACTCTCCTGCTCCTAGCGAGATGGTAAAGAATAAAACTAATTTTGTTGCTGACAGTCACCGATACTGGACGACGCGCACTGTGGTAGAACTAGGCGGCCTGGCTGAGCTGCTAGATAAGTAACCTGAGTATGAGGACGAATATCCCTACTTCCTTGCATAAGATACAAAACACTCCTTGATCTTTTGTCCCAACTTACCACAACCATAGAAACTACCTTTTACTATCAAACACTCACTAAGATTGATCCCTCCACACTTTGCACATGTCGGATAAGTGGTCCTTCCGCCCATACTATTCTAAGACATGTAATTTGAAGTCCTTCCCAACTGCTCCTACCTAGTTTTGGGTGCAGGGGCACTGGCTGAAGATAGTTGGGGAACTAAAGAATGACACTGAAACTGTAAACGACTTCCGCCTCCAAACCTTCGCTGACTATACACATACTATCCAGTCGTTGCTCTTTTTGTTTCTCTTCTCTTAAACTTTTCTGCCTCAATATGTTGAGCATATGTCATCCACGGAGCAATATCCACATCCCTACTATGTATTGAAGTCCTACAATTCTTGACCACCAAATCAAACACCCCAATAACAAAATTAATAATATGAGCTCTAGAGTCAGATAACAACTATGGAGCATGCTTAGACAACTGAGTGAACTTAATGTTGTACTCCTTTACTGTGATAGAGCCCTGCCTCAAGTTAATGAATTCCTCAACCCTAGCTTCCCTAATCTCATGCAGAAAGTACCTGTCTAGAAAAGCACTCTAAAATACTTGCCAACTCATAGAAGATGCATTCTCGCCCCTACTTTCCTTCCATATAACAACCAAATCATAAGAAACATCCTTCAACCTATAGGATACCAATTCTACATTACCCTATTTAGTCACATGCATAATTTGAGTAATCTATCTCACCTCATCAATAAAGAGTTGAAGATACTCATACACCTTTGACTGGTGAAACTCATGTGGATTGATCCTCATAAAGTCTTAAATCTTGGCTGTGTCTAAATTACCATTTTGCTAAAGTGGGGCTATTTCCTGTAGGTTTCCTTGAACATTAGATTACACAACTTGGTCTAATGCTTGAAAGGTAGCCTAATAATTAGCATGAGATACATTCTCAGTCAGAGGGGCGGTGTGCAATGGTGGTTGATCACCATCTCTATGTGTATCGACTTAGCGAGGAGGCATATTCTGTCATACAAAAGCATGAGTTAGGGAACATAGAGACAATTTTAAGCATGATAGATCATGAAAGAAATGATGATTCCTATCACGTTCCATAGCCTCTTGCTCATAAATGTGGTACGCTTCACATACATGATCAAGACTCTACATAATGCCACATGTCTGACTCCCTAGGACTATTCAAAATCTTAGGCCATGATACTAAGATTGTAACACCCCAGAATTACCCTTGAGTGTCACACGATGATTAAGACTATGAATATCCCTAAGCTAACCCATAATATCTATTTAGCTTGGAAACTCATATGAGAAGTAACTAAAAAATATAGAAACACAAGATAAATGATTTTGTATCTTAATGAAAGTCTTTAACTTGGGAATATTTAAATAAGTCATTAACTTTAAAACATACACCATCTAACAAGGTTCTACTACTGACTAGAGCACCACTGGGATAGACACCAGCTAACTCGAACATAAATATAAATCAAATACTAAAATACTTTTGTCACTGAAAAAAAGTCTAATAAGTTTGGTCCTCGGACTATAAGAACTCACCAAAAGTCAGGATTTAGGTGATGATGCCTATAGATAATCGTGCTACTTAAAATTAGCACCAGAACCTATATTTTAAGATAATGTAGCACATAGACATATGTGTGGGTTAGCACCTGTGGAATTTACTGAGTATATGGGGGTGAATGAAAAAGTAAAACGATAACTGAATATGTATATAAACTTTCAAATGATGCATGATAAGTGTAAATCACTCACCTTGTATTTGAATAAGATAAAAGACTGCAAGATCACAAACATGAATGATGAAGCATAAGAATACACTTTGTGAGCCATAACACTTGGTTTCTAAAAGATTTAATTTTCATTCTTTCTTTTGGGGGATTCTTATAACTTACATAAACTATGTTAGCTACCATGGAGTCCAACGTCTTAACCACACTAATGAGAGTTGTTCTATCTTTTCCATTGGAATATAACTTTAACTTAAGTGATCACTGAACTTCATCCATATTGGGAAAAAGCTTAACATATGGTGGCTTGTTGATTTGAAGAATTTAGGATATACTCATCTGCATTCCCTTCTCGGTGAAAAATACTACACCCATAATACTTATATTCTTATACTTTGAGAAATCCTCCTTAAAATAGCAAAAGGGTTTATAGAATAGAAACCAGTTATGCTTCTCTTTAATTTAAATCATAATTAAGATAAGCAATTATGGATTTCATATCTTATCGGAGGGTTAAAAAATCAAGCTTTTCATTAAATTACGTTATAAAACTTATCAATGGAGCTTAAAAGACTAATCTTTTTGTAAAGTAAGTACTTGTACTTATGACTTAGAATTCATTCTTTATTTTATAAAAATTCATAACAAAACTTCATGCTCAATAATCACATTGAAATCTTTTAACAATCCAGTCAAGACAATGAAGTTTAAATCATAATATGAATCTTATAAGTCAAACATAAATATATGTAAACCTTAATACACTTAAAGATTTCAATCACATGGTAGTATCATTAATAAAAAACATGGCTTTTTGGCTATGAATAAGTAAATTAAATCTCAGAACCATACACTTTGGGGACAAAGATGAAAGAATAACCTTGTTCATAAACCCTATATACCTAAAGATTCTTTACTTGTTAAGAGATCTTGAACCTTAGGACTTGAAAGATGAAATTGGGGATAGAAACCCTAATCTTCATGTCCTTAAAGATGGGTTTAGAAAAGAGTTTCTATTTATTTGAGAAAAAAAGGAAAGTAACGCCTCTTTAAAGGTTATAGGTTGTGGTTGGGAGTTATAAGAGGGAAAACAACCAAAAACCCCTTAGTTAAATGTTACAAAAATTAATCGCCAGTTTTCACGACTCAACCACATGACTCGTATGGTGAGGGTACAACTAGTCTTCATGATTTGTAATCTTGGCAAGATCTAAGAGGGTACACACTGGTTAACATCTGAGTGTCACCTACGACTAGTAACATCTCAATATACCTCTTAGATCCCCCTCGTAACCTGAATAAAATATTAGGTAGACCACACCGATGAACTTACGACTTAACCTTATATGACTTATACCATGATCATATGAATTCTAAGGTCAACTCGTGTATACAATAGACTTCATCTACTCCATACTTCCCTAGGTATGATTTATCATACACTAATCATAAGAGAATGTACAGCTCAAGGGAGTGAGTTTTATGTTTCCAGTAGCTTTAAAATATGGGGTATTACATGGTAGTTAGTGATGCAACCCTATACTATGTGTGTGTGAGATGCTTACTTTTTTCCCTTTGTGTATTAAATACAAAACTGGCCTTGTTAGTTCTGCCAAGGTTGTAGGATAGTCGGTTAGGAAAGAATCATAGGCCATTTTTAGATTGGTCCATTTTTAGCCAAAATTACCTTCCAAAGGTGAATAAGTATCCCCTAATCTCTATTTTGAGCCTTTATAGACTATATTTATTGTTACACCTTTCACCTTCAAATTTCAATTACAATGAACCTATTTTATCCCTAGTCCTTCTTTGACATTATGCACCCCAACTCAGATAAATTGCCTAAATTAAGTGTGGATATCAAAGGGGTGAGTTGTTTGAAGTGGGTATGAAGAAGGGTAAATAAGAAAAAATAAAGTAGGGTTGGGTGTGGTAGAAAAAAGAAAAAAAATGAAGTATTAAAAAAGAAAAAGAAGGAATTAAAAAACTACACCCAACCTAAATGAGTTGTAAAAGAATAAAAAGGGTGAAATAAGCATGGAATAAAATAAAATTGGTTGATAAGTGGACCCCTAACTTAAATGTAATGAAGAGGAATGCTATATTTGGATTTTGGAATTAGTCACATTACTCATTCCTTGTATTACCTTAGGGTTGGATGAATTTTCACTTAGATGTGCAGGTTTCGATGTGGTATTAGTATGTCATCGTTTGATTTTGCATGGATCAATCTTCTTTGGATTAGTTTATGGCCAGTTGGTGGTTGAGGTCGAGTTTTTTTTGTTTGATAAGGAAATGTTGAAATCCTTAGGGGTTACACCACATAGTGAGGGACCAACTCCCTCAAAGTCAATCTCAAATAAAGGCATGGTAAAGCAATAGTAAAGTACTGGAAAACTAAAGGCGTTGTAAAAAATAAACAACACAAAGATTTAACATGGAAATTCAAAAAGGGAAAAACCACGGTTTGTCATCATAAACACCTAAAGAAATCAACTATAATAATCCTCCTACTTGCAGTATAGATTCCAACCTAACTCTAGGGAACTTTTGCTAGTGGAAACTCTACTACAATCTCATCGTGGTGACATTACCCAGGACCCTCTCTACTAATTAACTCTAATCAGTCTCATACTTAGGAAACTCTACTTAAGAACTATTTAATCAAAAAAAAGTCATTACTCTTATAACACGAGTATTTCATTTACAAATCAAAACTCACTCGAGAATGATTTCTATTTAAGCAATCATAAAGCTAAGAACTTGAACAATGTTAAAAAGGGGTTTTTGATGCCTCTCTTCACTCTTTGTAATTATAAAAACCCATTTGATGAATAGGCGTCTCTGTTCTTTTATAGATGAGTGATAAGTAGGGCTGAAAGATCATTGAACCAGCTTTCGTAATCTATACAAAATAGCTCCTGCAAGTTTGTTACACAGGAGGAAAAATTGTTTAGAGACCTCCTACAAGTTGTACAGTAACTTTTAAATTCGGTGACCTGGTCCCTTGAAGTGAAGCTACTAATCATCATAACGACATATAGCAGTTTATCCATTTTTTAATGGTGACAAATGCACCATAGAGTTTGGAGCATCATTGCATATTCATTAAATTTAATCAGTGTGATTACTACCTGAATGTGAATGTTCCCCCAGTCATTATGCTTTCTACATCGCCATCATGCAAGACAGGCACCTGGTCCCTTATTATGATTTGCAGCAAAAACTGAGCACCATGTATGCTCCCATGTTTTCTACCCCTTGTCATTGTACCTTAATATATCATTTCTTCCCCTATCATCATGCTTCCATATCTGAGCGTACACATATATCTTGTTACTTGGACCTCACACATAACGTCTGTATTCCCCCTTTTGCCATCACTGAAAAGGATTAACAGTAAACCAAGAGTAAATATAAGTACAAGCTAATTAACTCATGGCTACAGGGGCAAAACTAATATAAACAATAGCTTAAAGTAAAGGAAACAAAAGAAGCACACAAGCATAAATTCATTCATTATCCAGTAAGATCGGTACCAGTATAGTGCATCAAAAAAACATATATAACAACTGTTTGCAAAGGCCACTATAGGAATAAAAACTTGAAACTAACTCAAGAAACTGACACAATAGGATTCAGTTAGAAGGGGGTTTATGGGAATAGGATTTGATTAGCATTTTTACTCATGAATTTTAAGTAGCATGGGTATCCAACAACCATTTGGTGAGAGATTTTACTTCAACATTCAATCCTTGTACCTCAACAGTTAACTCTACAATTTTGGCCTTGAATTTTTCATATCTTACTGTATGTAATTAAGTGGAACTGGGTTCTTTGAGACGCGATATACAGTATACACTTCCCCTTTAATGCACTCATTATCCACCAAGGTTGTCAAACTAAACTTTTGTTTGACTATTCCTGGGGTTTCCTTTGTCCCAATTATTCCATAGTGATTAAACACTATGTTTAGGAAGTACCCATAAGCATCACATGCTTCCTTTCATTCTCATAGATTACTTTCTTCATTTGTTCTATCCTAAGAGAAGGTACACTTGTCAACTCAAACTTACTCAAACATTCTATCACGAATAGGTTAACACTATAGGCAATGGTCCTTTTTTCTGATCTTGGAAACAAAAATTTTTTGGTGAACGCAAATACCAGCTGAAACTCACCAATTAAAAAATTCTTTTTCACACTATATATTAAAGTTCCACCTATTTTTGAGACTTAAACCATAAATTTAGTGGTAGGTTGCTCCTTCAGAACAGATTTTACTCCTATAATAGGTATGTCTAAAATCATTCCCAGTGATTCTTCATCTTGATAGATAGACTTTCTAGCGCCTGGGCAATTAAGCTCACCCATCTTCTATGAAGTCCATGGTATATTTAAGCTCTCTACATTTATTTTGAAACACCATGGGAGTTGATTCGTTAAGTAGGTAAAGCCAATACTAATACCTTACATACTCCACCAATTCCACCATCCTTGGTTTTTCAATGATTTTTGGATCAGACACTCTCCAAGTAAGCATTTTCTAATTTTCTAAGAAAGCATTCCTTGCTTCTCTAGGGAAAATCTTCTTTTTTTTTTATTTTCTCCTACTCTTTGATTCACTACTTATTTCTTCCTCTTCATCAGCTTTTCTCTTCATGGGCCAGGTCCCTTTAGAGACTTTCTTCCTTTTCACAGTTGTATGCTTCTTTTTTGTTACACCATGACTCCGAAACTTTGGTTCAGAGGACTTGGTCCTTTCATCAACATGAACTTCTAATATTTTCTTCTTCAATTAAATAATAATATCAGTGTCAGTATCCTTATCTTTTACAACCTCTACTACTTTAACATTTTTCTCTTATACTGTGATAGTTTTTTTGAGTCGACTTCTTTTTGTGGTAGAAGACTTACTTTCCTTCATAGAAACTGCTAGCAATTTTTGTTTAGATCCCCTAGTGTAATATGATTCAGTAACTTGTACACCAGAGTCAATTATTTTTCCTTTTTTTTACTATCCTTTATTCTATTGATTTTAAAAATCAGAGGTTGTTCATCCTCATCCTCTTCATCTTATTTTTTTGGAGGTAATACCACTTATTTATTCCTTGTCTTTTCACTCTTTTCCACTATAGATTTCTCCTCAATACTTACAGAGCTTTTATTTGGATTACCACCAAATAAAAAGAGATTCACAGCTCCAAAATTTTGGCTGCTAAGAGGATGAATTCTCTTTACAGGATTTAATCATCATATTGTTAGCAGGATTTTGTCTCAGAACCATTAGAGGAAACAAGTACTGGTAGGTTTTCCAATTTTTTAAAACCTACCAATTCTTTAAGATTAATGGGAATTTGTGGGTCATTTGAGGAATCTAGTTCTTTTAGGTAGGGGGAATTTCTAGTTGACAAAGGTCTTTTTAATTTGAGAGTTGAGGTCATGATTCAAATCTTCCAAGGCTAACTCAACAAGAACTTTAATGGATGTAGGATTTTCAATGAGAATTTGTTCACTTAGTGTTTTGGGGATTTAAATAGTGGGACTGATGGGTAAAGTACTTTGTCACTCTTGAGGATGATCAGTGGATGATTCTTTTATGGGGTTTGAAGAAGATAGGATTTTAGCCATTTTGAACTTTAAAAAGTGGAAAGAAGAGGACCAGTTTAGTTTAGGAAGAAAATAATGTTTGGAGTTAATTGAGAAGAGAATAAGAGTATTTGAATTTATAATTGAAGAGATGACTATTTGACATTTAAGAGATACCCTTTTGGAATAGATATGTCTGATAACAATGGTGTGACTCTTCATATTTGAACTATATTGATGATTTTTGCTCATATGGGATTGGACATGAGGCCTTTTTAAATAGAAATCTTATAAATATTGTAAGGAAAATTATTTTGGTACTCACCTGAAAGATACTACTAGGTCCCTCTTTTACTTGAGTGAATTTTTAGCTTGTGGTTTCTTTAACTGTTTTCCCCAAAGTTGTCCCCATTATTGTATACCTACAAAGATATGATACTGAGTTTAGAATAGGTTTGAGGACCAAGTCCCAGACATTACTTCAATCATACTTCCTCAAGTTTCTTTTTAAGATGAATTCTTTTGGGACTAGGTCCCTTGAAATAATCTCTTTCACAATGAGACACATTTACCTTAAAGTGTCGTGAGAGAAAATCCAGTTAGGTCTTCTAATATTGAGGTTAGAGAACATACTATTAATTGACCATTCCAGAATCCAATCCTCTTTCTCATGTCTGGGATCGTGATCAAGAGTTGGTTTTAGGAACACACCTAAATTTGTGTTCCCAGTAAGAGGATAATGGTATGATCAAATCCTTTTTGGCCTATTCAGGCACTGTTGTCTTTCCCTTCACCTTTTTAGTGACTTGAATTCATTGGGATGTGGATTCTCCTAATAAATATATTTTGTATTCCTCAATTTAGCCTTAATCCAGTACTGGTATCTTTCTTTCAAATGTGCATATCTTCCACAGTAAGTACACAGGAGTTTGCTTTCTTTACTTCTAACATTATTGATAGTCTTACTTTGAGACACATTAGGATGGAATTCTACTTGATAGCCCAGGTCTGTACCATTTTTAACACGTTTACTAGTCAAAGTAGAAAGGATCTATGAAGAAGCAGTACATTTAAGAGACTTGTTGAGCTATTCTCTCAAATGGACCAGGTCCATTTCTAAATCTTCATTCTTGTGAAATGTAAACATAAGGTTTTTTTGTGAATTCTTCAAGTTCCCTTCAATATCAATTTGAAGTATTGAGGCTTCCTCTTTACCTTTACCATTTAAATCATTTACCTTTTTTAGTTGACTCAAGCAATTAGGATTTTTATAGTTCAATTTAGTGATCATTTTTCAATCTCAGATATCTAAAGAGTTAAGGCAATCAACATATGTTCTTGATTCTCTACTTTCTTCTCTAATGCATTTTTATTAGCATTTAATAAATATAAAGAGCCTATCAACACACTAGCAAGATTTTTTATCTTCATTGAAGTTTAGTTATCTAGGTTTTCTCTAAGATCGAAGAGTTTTACCTAATTTTTTTCTTCATCCTTTGTGTCTATAAAGAATGCAAACATGGAATCAAAAATAATGGATTATCTTCCACTGCTAGAATACAAACTTCTCCAGTCTTCTCATCTTCATCTGGATTACTGGAGGAGTCTCTCCATGCTGCCATTTGAGAACACCAAGAACCTGTGGCTATTTTCTTATCATCCTATTTCAGCAAAAAATTATCTACATATATTTTATCTTTCCCAAATTTTGTAGACAAGTTTTCCCATGTAGCCAACACCCTTTTTACTTTATAACTACCAACATATTTTCATGTTAATGTTTAAGGATTTTGATTCTTCTTTTGGATTGGGAAGTTCATCATTAATTCTTCAGAATTACCACCTTTTTCCCAAAGATCTAATAATACTTGTTGCAAGAAGTGCAACATTGGTGTCTTCTTCACCTGATTCATATTCTAAAGATTTTAAAGTCAAGAATTTTTTCTGTTTTTCTTCCTTTCTGTCCTCCTCCCCTAGTTGAGTTATAGTAGTCCCGATAACAAGATCAATCTAGGTATGATCCTTTTAGGGTGAACCAGCTCTGATACCAATTGTTGAAATCCTTAGGGGTTGCACCACACAGTGAGGGACCAGGTCCCTCAAATTCAATCTCAGCCAAAGGCATAGTAAAGCAATGGTGAAGTACTGGAAAACTAAAGGATTTGTAGGAAATGAACACCACAAAAATTTAACATGGAAACTCTGGAAGGAAAAATTATAGCTTGCCCTCACAAGCACCTCAAGAAATCTACTATAATCAACCTCATGATTATAGTCTAGATTTTATCCTAACTCTAGGCTCCTTTTTTTAGTAGCAACTCTACAGCTCATCATGGTTACTTTACCAACAACCCCTCTATACTGATTAACTCTAATTAGTCTCACACTTAGGAAACTCTACCTAATAACTTCTTACTAAAAGAGAAAAATTCCTTACTCTTATAAAATGAGTAATTTTTTTACAAATTAGAACTCACTCAAGAACAATCTCTATTTAAGCAGTTATAAAGCTAAGAAATTGAGCAGTGTTGAAATGGAGTTTTTGTTGACTCTCTTAACTCTTTGTAATTATACAAACCATTTGATGAATAGGTGTATCTTTCTTTCTATAGATGAGTGATGATTAGGGCTGAAAGATCATTGAACCAGCTATCCTAATTAGTACAAAATAGTACTTACAAGTTTGTTACATAAGAGGAAAAAACTATACAGACAACGCATGTTGGTTGTATTATACCTCTCATATCTAGGGACATGGTCCCTCGTAGTTTAGTTTCTCATCATCAAAACTACATATAGTAGGAATGAATGGAAGTTTTTTAATAATTGGTATATGTTGAAAAATATTGGAAGTGTGGTCTCTTCTTGGAGGTTATTTGGAGAGTCTTGCTTTGACCATCAAGGCCCGTTACCTCATTCCTCGGAGTTTTTGTACTTCTTCTATCCATTGACTTTTGCATATTAAAGGATTTTTAGTAGTGGATTTTATAATAACCCTCTAGTCAATTTCCTTATTTTGTATGTATTTCCAATATTTCAAGTCTTCCCACAATAGATACAGGTCATTTACAACTTACTCAAACTGTCAGTTTGATTATTGGACAGTTGGTTGTATCTTAGGCTTATTTTTTAATTTTGGAGCTTTTATATTTTAGATTTGGACTAAGACCAAAAATCTGAGTAGATGACCTTAAATGAGAAATTTGCCAACTCCATCGGCTCATGAATGTTTATTTTGTGGTAGGGACCATTGGTTTAGGTACCAAGGGTCCAGATATGTTTTGGGCTATTTAGTGAATTATATGAAAATCTAAACTATAGGTGTGAGACCCAAATTTAGTTGAAACAATCCCGGATGAAAGTTTTGATAGTTCCATTGATTCTGGAACATCAAACTTTGTGTGGTAGTATATTTCATTTATGCACATGGGGATCTGAATGAATCCTAAGAACCCAACTAAAGTTTTTTTAGACATGGCAAAAATCTGATACATAGCACCAGATAGGATTGCTTAAGCGCCTATTGAGTAATTTTAGCACTAAGTACTTTAATATCAATGGTTCGCTTCACTTTCCATATCCCATTGAAAGATGTGCATTTTAGCGCCATTGGGGCTGCTTTAGCGGTACCCCTGACTTTCTTCAAGATCTCTAATGCAGTCGAGATGCCGCTTTAGCGGTTGGTACTTTAGTGGTAGGAGCCTTATTACACAAGTGTCTGCTGTAGCGGCACCTGTATCCCTTTTAATCCCAATTTTCAACATTTTTGGACCAAATTAAGAGCTTAAAGAGAGGAAAAAGTTGGAATTTATCGATTCAAGCTAAGGTCAGCTAGCCTAACTTTCCTTGGTCATTTCTATTAATTTTTCCTTCAATTTCCGTCCATAAACATGGTCCTTATCTTAAATTCCTAATCATTAAGGGATGATTTGAGATAAAATTTATCCTTATCTGTTCAACTTTTGATCTTTCATTCCTTGTCCTTCTAGGGAGATCATGACAAATTTAATTTTTCATTTTATTTGAGTGCCTCAAGGGCCCGTTCTTGACCTAAATATTGATTGGCCCTCAAAAAATAAGTATAGGCCTAGTTTTACTTCTAATGATGCGTAGATTACCATTTTTATCGATTGATGGCATTTCGAGATTGTGGAGCAAAGGTGGACGATTTTTGGGAGATTTAAATATTGCGATTCGATATTAAGGTAGGCTTCTATCTACTCTGTTTCATGAGATGGTGTATCATGCATATCGTATGTGAGAAGGGGAGGTTAGGATGTGATATATATCATTTCTATGATTATCAGCTTACTACAAGGGACTAGGTCCCTTGATGTTCAAGGCTACAGTATAGCTGGCACGCATTTTCATAGTTTTGTCCTCACATGTAAGAAACTTTGTAGGTACTTCTTGTAATATTTAGGAAACCTAGTCCAATTGCATTTTATCCTTAATAATCACTTAACTATGAACGGATAAAAATCTTTCTCTATTAAGTAGTTTTTGCAAACACAAAATGCTGCCCAATGAAAGAAAGGAAAAAACATTATTTCAACATTTCCCAAGTTCTTATTTGTTGTGTGCTAAAATAACAAATGTTCTTGTGTCCAGTTTGAGTCTGTAGCTGAATTACTCATGCTATTTGAGTAATGCTCTTTTCTTTTTTCTTTGAGAGTGCTTTATGTAGAGTTTACGAATCTAGAAATTGGTTAAAGTTAACCAATGTTGAGGAGTCTTGGAAGTGTTGTCAAGTTGAGATTTTACTAGAGTTACTACAAGAAGGAGCATCCTAGAGTTAGGTTAAGTTTAAGTCTATAGTTAAAAGGTAGATTATAGTGAAATTTTTAGAGATTATAAGAGCAAGCCATGGTTTTCCCTCCCTTGAGAAAGAAGGTTTCCACATTATATCTGGTATTCTTTATATTTCCTTCATTGTATTATTTTCCTGGTTAGTTTGTTGTGTTTTTGCCTATGATTGATTTGGAGGAACCTGGTGTAACGACCTAATTTTCTGAAACTAGAACGTCGCACGGTGCTCATGATCCCGAAGGACCACAAGCTAACCCTCTACTGTTATCTGTACCTGAACACTGCGTAATATAGATAATAAATGTGGAAACTGGCCATAAGGTTCAAAACATCTAAAAATACTCAAAATTGAAAACTAAATACTGATACATCTATCCAAAAAGCCTCTAAACTGTCTGAACATTGGAGTTGTGTAATGCCTCACAAAGTCCTCTTCCAGCCTGAGCCTTAAAACATATTCAGTAAAGCGGAAATCCCAGTCTAAAAGTTTCAGAAATATCTTCCCAAGTATGAAATATTTTGAATCGTGTGGAATTTCCCTAATTTCTACTTTTTATCATGTAGAGCATTGAATATGTTTTCTATCGATACCAAATTCACCTAAATCGGGCATTCGGGTGAAGAGTTAGAGCCATTTTAGTGAGACAGTGTGCCACCTGGCACCTTAGCGTGTCGAGGAGCCAGCCAAAATGGCAATCGTCAAAATACAGTGAGCCTCTGTGATTCCACCACATCGCGGTATAGTTCCATTTTGCAATCAAGGGGGCAATGCGATTTCCACCGCATCGCGTCGTCATGCAGTTTCCCAATTGTCCATTTTCCAGTGAGCTAGCGCGATTATGGCGCATCGCACCAGCATGTAAAATCGGTATTTTTCAGCTTAATTTCAAGGGCTTTTTGGTCTTTTCCCCTTTCCCCCTAGCCTCTATAAATACCCGATTAAGGGATTTTAGCCTCATTTTCTCTTCTTCCACCAAGAACTAGGGTTCCCAAAAATCAAAATCCTCTTTTCTTCTTCAACAAAGATCAAGAAAGATCTAGAGAAATCAAGAAATCTTCCAAAGGTTTTCAAGAAAGAGTTTCCACAAGGTATGTAGATGTTGATTCTTGGGTCCCTTTCATCCAAAAAGATCAAGAACCATTTTTAAAACTTTAAGATTTTTATGCTTACGAGATTCCATGATTTGTATGAGTTGAAATTGATGTTCCTTGTTATGTTGAGTTTTGATTCATGTTTGTGTACAAGATTTATGAGCTTTGACCCTAGTATGTGGAATTTATATGAGGTGTTCATGGCATTTGGTTGTATAAATTGTTGAATAAGCGAAGCATGTCCCCTATAGGTTTGATAAAGAGCTTAGGTGAAGCATAAGGGCCATTGTAGTATGTTGAAGATGAAACCCCAAATTGTGAGTTAGTTTATGCATGCCTAGTGTTTGATAAAATGCCAAAGTGGATGAATTATTCCACGATGGTAGGAACTTCCCAAATAAGTGTTAACCCATGCATGTCTAGTGATTGTTGAAAGACTTTAGTGAACAAGTGGAGATGTGATAGTATTCAATTCCCCAATTATGTGCTCTTTGATATATTCTAAGCTTTTAATACATGCCAAGTGGTTAGTAAGTAAGTTGAGACATGATAGTATGAAGTTTTCCCCAAATCATGTGATGTCCAAATACATGTCAAGACTGATTTAGGTGTGAAGTACTTGAGGTAAGACCCTATTAAAGGAAGTATAATCTAGTAGATTTAATTCGCAGTATTATAGATGGTGGAAAACTAGGATATTTGACTTTATTATGGGTGAGGACAGTCAACTTACGAACATAATTCATGATGGTCCATATGTTCCAGTTAAAGAAGTCAAAGAAGGAAAAATAATAAGAATGTTAGTAAAATGCAGAAGAGAGTTCAATGATGAAGATAGAAAGAAAGTTAAAAAGAACTACAAGGAAAAGAAACTGCTAGTGAGTGATATTAGACCTGATGAATATAACAGGATCATAGCCTGTGAAAATACCAAGAAGATCTCGGATTTCTTGAGGACTACATATGAATGTACTACAGATGTGAAGGACTCTAAAGTAGACATACCTACTACTCAGTATGAAACTTCACCCTAAAAGAAGGAGAAATAATCCAAGAAATGCACAAAAGATTCCCTTCTATCATAAATGAGCTTTACTACTTAGGAGAAGTGATTCCATTCTATAAGAAAGTAAGGAATATTCTTAGTGTTCTTCCGAAGTCATGGGAAAGAAATATGGATGCCATAAATGAAACAAGAAATTTGAAGACCCTCACTATGGATGAACTAATTGGAAATCTAAGGACTCATAAGCTCAAGAAGCAACAAGAGCTAGAAATGAAGGAAGTTAGAAGTGAAAAATTGCTAGTATTTAAGGCTTCAAAACATGATTCAAGTGAATAATATACCTAGGTTTCCTATTTGGAAAATAGGATTGTTGGATCCATGAGGAAAAGTTTTTCGTTCCAAAGAAAAGAAAGCAGTAGTACAAAGGGAAGCAATATTGAGGTGTGCCACAAATGTAGAAATCTTGAGAATTTCATTAAGGATTATCCAATGCACAATATGTATTACCATGAACAGTTAAAGATTGGAGGTGATAAAATAATAAACTGAGACCAGGTCCCTTAAAAATCAAGAAGAAAGACTGCAACTGAGTATGCAGTAAAGCAAGCTCTGGCAGCATAAGGGGATTCTTCTAATGAATCTGATGAAAATGAGATATATAGAGATGTTTCTATGATAAATGTGGAAGAATGTTTAGTTATTTATGATTTGTTGTTTTCCTTCATGTCTGATCTGAGGTTATTTTATACAATTTTGTATCGTCATTGTATGTTATTTTGCCTTGTTTTGCGAGTAACTTAATTGCTAAACGTGTTCATATTGATATAAATAAGCATATAAGTGATAAAGTGTGTGATTATAATGTGAAAAGTGTATTTCAATCAAGTTTGGGTTTAATTGGATCACTTAGAGTTCAATCGATGAAACTAGTGTTACTAGCTTGATCTAGGTGCTTTCTTAGTCACTTTTATTGGATTTTATTATGTTTAATGTGTTCTAAATGGTTTTAATGGTGTTATTATAAGTGTAAAATATTTTTTGTAGTGTACAAAGTTTAAGCGAGTCAAGTAAAGAGTCAAAACATGAAGTGGATGATCATGGAAATTTGCCTTGTCTTAGCTCTTGTTTTTTATTCATCGTGATGGATATTGTGTTGGTTGAACCTATAAGTCATGTTTTATATTCTTGTAGGATACTTTTTGAGCTTAGTATGATGATATATGGATGATTAGGAGTCTATAAAACCATTGGAAATATACAACAAGACAATTGATGAAAGGAGGTACGTTCAACACTTCATAAAAATTCAAGAGGCTAATTCCAGTAAGGTTTCCCGATAAGGGTGCGTCGTGACCACTACTTGACCCCACCTTCCAATGAGACATAACCCTTTCTTGAATTGACCAGATATTTCATCACTACCACCACTCAATTCAATTGAATATCGCGGTGCGACCCAAACATCAAACACGTCCATGAGTGCAATTTGAATCCTACACGGCTTGGAACTTTTTATCTACTATAAATACATCTTTTTAGTCATTTTTAAAGAGATATTTGGATGAATTGGAACCTCAAAGAGGCTTATAAAACTTCATAACTTAGGTTTTTACATTATTTATTTAACATTCCATTAGATCATAAAATGATTTCAACCTATTGGATCATGATTATGACTATGAGTGGCTAGAAACTCCCTTTCCAAAGTTGAAGCCAAGAACACGAGTACTATTATTTTGAGTTAAGTTCATTAATTTTCTTATCATTTTTTGTTATTTTTTCAATCATATTTTAACTATTTTAAGGCTTTATTACCCTTAGAATACACCTATTGTATACCTTGCAAACTTAAGAGAGGGAATAGGGAGATAGAACATGGGATTGAACAAAGTATGGGTCATTTTCTTTTATGAAATAAGGAATATGAATTAGTGTCTAGGACAGGGATATACGTAGATTCCTTACTTGATTCAAATGTAGGATAATAGCTTAAAGAACTTAAGTGGATTATTACATCCCAGTTCAATGATGTAGCTATAATGTCCACATTAGGTAATTGGTTAGAGATCAGGATACCATAATCATGTGATTAACCCGATGAACCGACAACCAATATAAGTAAGTTAATGAATGAAGTTCAATAAAATAGTACGAGTGTTCAAGGTGCTTCAACCCTGGGTTTTACTCCTACTGATTATCCAAGATCTTTACTTTACACATTATTTACTTTACTTACAGTTACAAATTCCAAACTCTCTTTTCGATTACTCTTGCATCAAGTTAATCTAAACAATGAACTAGAATTGAATTGTTGTTTAACCTAGTCCCTATGGGATTTATACTTGTCTTTCATTAGGCTACTTTACTACTTGATAAGACCATGTACCCTTGTGTGTGTGTTGGGGCGCTGTCAATGTCCAATATAGAAGATGAAGAAGAAAAAAATGTAACTTTATCTAATATTTAGGAAAATCTAGATAACTACACTACTATAAAGATAAAAAAAGAATACATGTGTGTTTATAGACTATTTACATAAACTAACTGTTGAGAAGAATTCCTTAGAGGAGAAAGTAGAGAAGCAGGGGCATGAGTTAATGTCCTTTAACTCTTCAAATATCTGAAATTATAGAAGTGGTAACTAAATAGAAATCTAAAAATCTGAGTGGTATAAGTCAACTAAAGAAGGCAAATGATTTAGATGGTAAATGGAAGAAGGAAGCCTCAAGGATTCAGACTGATTTAAGAAGAAACCAATGGATTCTTAAAAATACCTTATGTCTACACTTCACAAGAATGAAGAGTTAGAAATGGACCTGGTCCATATTAGAGAAGAGATCAACAAATCTCTCAAATAGAATACTTTTACACAGATTCTTTCTAATTTTACTAGTCAGGGTGTTAATAAAGGCAAAGTCCTGGCCTATTTAAGATAATTCAAACCAACTACGTCTCAAGGGAAGTCTATCAAAGATGTTATAAATAAAGTACACAAACTCTTATGCACCCATTATGGAATAGATGGGCACACTAAGGAATGTTGTCACAACTGGATGAAAGAAAGAATGAATGGTTTCAGATATGTTTAGCAAGAGAATACACAGTCTAAGGGCTTCAAGTCTCTAAAAAGAGTAAAAAGTAAATCCACATCTAGATAGGATAAGAAGGTATCACAACATTGTCCTTGTAATGGGAACTCAAGATCAAGTGGGTTCCCAAATCCAACAAGTGATCATGGTTCCAAGTTTGAGAAAGGGGATTGCAATTAGGAAGAGGCTATTGATACTATATATTCATGGAATAATATTGGAAAATATGACTGTGTTCTCTCTCGTAAGACAATTCAAGGTGGAAGTGTCTCATTTTGAAATAGTTGATTTCAACGGACCTGTCCCCTAAGAACTTAGCTAAAATCTCAAAGACACAAAAAACTTATTGTAGCAAAGATAAAAGGTTGAAAGATGTAGATAATAATGATGATAATCAAAACTCCAGTCGCTGATCCCAACTCAGGTTGATGGAGTAATTGGTCAAATTGACCTGACCTAATAAGTGAATCTATATTTCCTTAAAAAAATTATCTATGATAAGGAGGCAGGAATCCTTGATAAAATGGGTGGGTATTAGTATAACTCAGTACCATATCCTTGTAGGTATACACCTATGGGAACAATAGTTGAAGCAAACATAAGTTGGGAATTGGCTCAAGATGGAGAGGGACCTGGTCCCATCTCATAGGTGAGTACCAAAAAAATGTGCCTTACATATTTATAAATTTTCTGTTTAAAATGGTCCTTATGTCCTCTCCTGTATGAACAAAATTTGTCATTTCAAATCAAATATGAAGAGTCTCACCTATACAATCTGATGTGTCTATTCAAAAAGGTACCTCTTAAATATCAAACAATCATTTTCTTAATTATAAAATCAAATCCTTTTATTTTACTTTCTTAAAAATTAATTTAGAGCATTCTTCTAATCATTTCCTTTCTTAATCTAAATTGGTCTTTTCTTTTCCTCTCGCAAATAATTAAAAACGGCTGAAATCCCATCTTCTTCAAACCTCTTAGAAGAATTATGTTTTGATCATCCTCAAGAGTCACTAAATGCATTACCCATCAGTCCTTCTCATAAAATTCTTGAAACCCTAGGTGAAACTGTTGCAGTCAAAATTATAAGCTCTGGTAAATGTCTTGTTGAGTTAGTCTTGGAAGATGACTTATATAAAGTCTTTGATTCTCCAATTTACCAAGAGATTCCTTAATCTGAAGGACCTCTTTCCCTTAAAATTAGATTTCTCCAATGTTTCTCAAATCCATGTCCCCTCTAAAGAATTGAAAGGTACTAAATTTTAGAAAACTTACAAGTACTTGGTTCCCCCTACTCCCTCAAAGTAAAGCCTCATATTTTCCTAACTAGTTGATGAAGATATCCCTATAATGAAGTCTTATCAATTCAATAGTGTAAATTGGATAGCTGAGAATTTACTCTTTCTTAAAAATGATTCCAAGGAAAGTTTAGCAAGTGCATAAGAGAAAATAGCAGAAGAAAAGCATTATTTGACAAAGGATGGGGAATTTATATTACCTCCAAATGAGTATGATAAAGAGGATAAGAATGAACAACCTCTGAGTTGGAAAATAAAGAGACTAAAGGACAGTAAAGAAAAGGAAAACCGATTGACTTTGGTGTACACGTTACAAGATCTTATTCCACCAGGGGGTTTGAAAAGAAATTTTTTGTAGATATTATGAAGGAAATTAAGTCTTCTACCACTATAACAAATGACTCAATAAATATATTGTTAAGGAGAAAGAAAATATTAAAGATGTGGAGGATAGAGAAGATGAAGATATTTCTTCTGATGTTATTATTGCAACTAAGAAGAGAAGATAAGAAGTTCATGTTACTGAGAGGACCAAGTCCTTTGGTTCAAAGTCTAGAAGCCCTGCAGGAATAAAACAAAAACATATTATTGTTTAGTAGAAGAAAGTCTTTCAGGGAATTTATCACAAGAATATATAAACTAATGAAAAGAAAGAGACATGTAATGAGCCCAAAAAATGGAAAAAGAGGAAGAAAAGAAAGATATGTCTAGAGAAAGAAGGATTAAAAGCCTGGAAACACAAAAGGTGTTGTCAGGAAGTGTTTTTGATCCCAAGATCAGTGAGAAACCTAGGATAGTAGAGTTTGTAGAGTATGGAAGGCACCAAGGATGGCTACATCTGCATAGGTACAAGGAAAAAAAATAAAAGTAGATGAAGAAACCTTGGGAGTAATTTTTTATGTACCTATTATAGGTTTGAGGACAGTTGTGAAGCAAAAACCCACAACTGACTTTATAATTGAGGCCTCAAAAGTGAGTGGGACTTCAATAGCTGCAGTAAAGAAAATATTTCTAAAAAGTTAGTTTCAGCTGGTTTTTGAATTTATTAACAAGGTCATGCTGCCAAGATCAAAGAAAAGGACTATTTCCTCTAGTGTTGATTTTTTTTATTAGAATGCCTGAGTATGTTTGAGTTGATAAATTTGTCTGCTCTAATGATAGAGCACATAAAGAAGGTAATCCATAAAAGAGAATGGAAACATAGAATGTCTTTTGGGTACTTTTTAAAGAAGACCTTTAATCATTTTGGAGTTGTTGGGACTAGAGAAATACTAAGAATAGTCAAAAAAAATCAATCTAACTACACTAGAGGAAAATGAATACATTGAAGGGAAAGTGGAAACTATGTCCCGGGTGTTTGAGCTAATGAAATTTTAAGAAAAGAAATAGAGAAGTTGGGAATTAAATTAGCCTCTTAGGATGGTGATATAGTGCAATTGAAATTGAAAATTCAGCATATATCTTATGGGCGACCAGGTGCTTCTGAAGATCTTGCAACAGAAAATGCTCAGCTCACGGTCAAGGTTGCAGAACTTACTAGTGAGGTTCAAGGACTAAATTTATAAGTAAAAAAACTTACCAAATAGTTAATATATTCCCAATGTTGTGGATCGTGCAAGAATAGAGATGTTGCTAAAATCCCTCTCTTCCAAGCCCCCCTCTACCTGAGTCCTATCCTCCACGTATTAGTCTGTCAATTTTGTTTTAGTTTCCATTTTATGTTTCTTTTATGTCCTTTGCATATAGTTGTTTTATAATTTTTAATATATTGTAATTTTACTTGTCCTACTTAATAATGAATGAATTCTTGGTTGTGTGCTTGCTGTTTCCTCTTTATTTTAAAATTGATCTTCATAATTATGTTGCCCAGTGGCCATGAGTTAACTAAAATGTGCTTATCTTTACTCTTGGTTTATTGTTTCACTTTTAAATGCCACCAAAAAGGAGAATATTGACTTCATATGTTAAGTACTAAGTGTGTTAAGGTACTAGATGAGTATGGCATATTGATAGGGGGAAGTATGATGAGGTACAATGACTGGGGGAAGTAAATAATAAATAATTTAAGTTTTTGATACAAATGACAACAAGGAACCAGGTCCCTAAGTTTTATGATGATGGAAAAATGATGTTGTATGATAAGGTGAACATTCATCTTCAGTAGTGGTAATCACACTGATTAATTGTGATAAATATGTATGGATACTCAAAACTCAGTGGTTTCTTTGTCATCATTAAAAATGGGCAAAATTATTACATCTTATTTTGATGATGAGAAGTTGACTACAAAGGACCAGGTCCCTGGATATTCAAGGCTACAATACAACTGTCACGTATATGTACATTTTTGTCCTCTTATGGAACAAACTGCACAGGTACTGCTTTTACTATTTAGGACCCCTGGTCCAGTTGCATTTCAACCCTAATCATCATTCAAAGAGAAAATAAAAAGTATGATTCTCTATCAAGTAGTTTTTGCAAACACAGAAAGTTGAAGAGTGAAAGAAAGGAAAAAACTCAATCTTAACATTTCTCAAGTTCTTATTTCTTGTTTGCTAAAATAGAAAACACTCTTAAATCCAGTTTAGGTTTATAACTGAATTACTGACTCTATAAGAGTAATGCTTTTTTATTTTTGTTTTGACAGTGCTTTAGGTAGAGTTACCTAAGGTTAAAACTGGTTAGAGTTAACAAGTGTTGAGGAGTCTTGGCAGAGTTGTCAAGTTGAGATTGTAGTAGAGTTACTACAAGTAGGAGGATCCTAGATTTAGGTTCAAGTTCGAGTTTATAATCATGAGGTTAATTGTAGTGAAATTTTGAGAGCTTGTGAGGGAAAGACATGGTTTTTCCTCCTTTAATCAAGGAGGTTTCAATAATATATTTGTTGTTCTTTACATTTCCTGCACTATGTTGTGTTCTCTGTCGGTTTGCTATGTTTTTTCCTATGACTGATTTAAAGGGACCTGGTCCCACTGTGTGTGGTGCAACCCCTATGATTCCAATAGGATATGACATTGGGTAGAACATCATGACTTATCCTAATCTATGAGTTTTTAGGATAGAAGGGTAATTATAACACCTTGAGTCTATACCCCAGACGCTACATGATGCTAATAGCCCGAAAGGACCACTAGCTAACCCATGATTGGTACCTACTATGATCACTGAATAATAACCACACTGCAATAATAATATAACTGAAATAAGTGCAAAAGTTAGGCTAAAAATGCTACAAGGTTCATAACTGAAAGACCAATACTGAATACTAAAAGCTGAATACTGAAAACTTAAACATCCATCTGAAATACTCTAGTCTAAAAGTGTCTAACTGTTAGAATTATGGAGTTGATGGGACAAGCCCCCAACTAACTCTGACTACTGAAAACTATACTGAAATACTAAAATAATGCTCTATTCTCAAACTATGAGGACTCACCACTAAGTCTGTTGTTGATAGGATAGACTACTAAGTACGGTCAGGAGCTCATGTGTCTGAACCTATGATATAATAAATCATATCACAAACGAAATGTATGCATCAGTACTTTGAATGTACTGGTACGCTAAGTGAGGTAGGCTGATGTGCATAGGTTCATATGCATGAAAAATAACTGACTGAGTAACATGAGCATAATTGAATGAGAGAACATGCATGGTTACATAAATTGTAACTGAGATCACTTAGCACTGGTTACTGAGTTCTGAATATTGAATAACTTATATCTTAGTTTACTAATACATTAATACTGATAACTGAGTGACTATGTTTGAAAGTCCTGATTGATAACTGGGAAACTATTTATGAAAGTCCTAATTCTGTAGAACTGAACTGAGTTCTATACTGAGCACGGTGACTATATCTGATAGTCCAGATTTTGTAGAATTGAACTGAGTTCTATGCTGAGACTGAAACTAAAAATAAAACTATGAGAGATAATCATCTAGATGATATTCCCCTCTCTAAATGGATTGAGGTCTAACCTTTAACCCTAGTTGGAAGGGTGTCAGTATCGTACTATGGGTAAAGACAAGCTATGAGTTAACCCTCTCTGACAGAAAGCTCTTTCGTCAACTCTTACTGGTAGGAAAACTCATATAAGATATATCAACCCTAGTCTGGAAGGAAGATATCTCAGCCACGCTGGCTACATAGTTCTGTAACGCAGGGATTGTTACAAAGGGTAAAACCCTATTCTGGCATGAAATCCCCTATACCTTGGTTAGCTCAATGCTAAATCCTACTCCTAACTGAATAGACACTAATCTGATTTCTAGTCGATACTAGGTTTGACTGAACTATTACCGATTGTACTGTCTAATTGAACTGAACTGAGTTAACTAGGTTCTGCTAACTGATGGAGTACTACTGAATCTGGTTAACTGACTGAGTTCACTGAGTTCTGAACTGAATACTGAAATGAGACTATGACTGATTACTGAGTACTACTATTTGTAACACTACTGAGACTGATCTGTAACTATTTTAGCTCTTGGTAAACAACTAAATTTTTAGGTATTGAATACCCTCAGTACTCGATAGCATGTAAAGTAAAGCATAGAGTAAACTTGAAAAGTATAACACTGTGCACTTGTTCATAACTCATCCATAGAGACATTTTATGAAACACTTGTAAGGCATAAGTTTACACATATACTTGCATGTCATGATTTTTCCCCATTTAGTTCACATGAGGACTTTAGCAAACACTTGGGGACCACCAACATGCACATGATACTAAACAACATACAAACATCATAACATCAATTCCCAAATTCACAAATTCAATGGCTTCAACATAAATTCACATGATACTACATACATGATAATCAATTCCACATGAAACTTGTAATGGACCATGGATTAGAAACCCAATTAACATTATAATCCTGAATACACTTAAATCCAATCATTGAAATCATGAAATCAATCTACTGGACATTTTAAGAGAGTTTCTTGGACTCCAAGAATTGAAGGAACCCTTGTATGAACATTTCACATACCTGAGTACTTGAAAGGTGTATGAAATAAGTGTGATGTAGATGTTCAAGGAGAGTATAAGCCATGATTGTTTCTAAATGATATTCGGTCCTGCCCCAAACCTACATTAAAAGCTCAAAAGGTCCTTTGAGATCTCCAACCATTTACATTTATTATAGTGGCAACTTAATATAGGGGAAAGCCTATGGTATGACACTTGTTAGCATAGAGAGTTCTTGTTTGGGAAAGAGTTTTTCACTTAAATTCCTTGTTGAATATGTGGTAGCTAGGTGTGTGGAGTTTCCTTCTTGTGAAGAGTCAAGTGAACAAGTTGAGGTGGGTGATTTTTTCATCTCTCGAGATAAGAGGCAAAAGGAGTTTAGTGTAGTTGAGGTCAAAAAGTGAGTCATTTCTAGAGTATCAGTGATTGTTGCATTTTTGCTCGGTGAAGTCTTTTGCACCCTTGAATATTGCATTATATGTTGAGGGGTGTCAGGAGAATAGTGTTGCCCATGTTTGAAGTGTTACTTGAGGTAGTAACTAAGCTTGATGCCATTGTGATAATTGGTTCATCTATTCTGGGGATAAATGAGCATAGTCTCATGGTAATAGGTAGTGTTTCTTGAGGAAAAGCAAAACTTTAAGTAAGGGGTATTGATGAGTTGTGAATTTACCACTCATCCGCACTAATCATTAATGCACCTTATCATGTTTTAGGTGAATAATTAAGACAATGTTTGTGATTAGATGCACTAATATCCACATATTGTAGGAACAAAGGTGATGAGGTGAAAATATGTTGATGCAAGATGAAAAAAATCGAAGGGAAAAAAGTGAAGTTGGAAAACCTGGAGCAAAAATAGTCCTCAATTACCGAAATCTTGGTCTCAGGGTCACGATTGCGGTGAGTCAAGTAGGTCAGCAACCGCGATTGTGTGACTTTGCGCATGGTCTTGGTATTGGCGATTGCGGACAAGATCCCGCGGTCGCGGCTTAGTAGAGAAAATCAGCAAAGGGAAAAGATGTAAATGCTCACAGTTGATCCCAAATTTCCCCTTTAGAGACTCAAACCATATCCTTTTGGGGAAGCATTTTTCAATTCCCAATTATTGGAAATTTGGCTAGATCTTGGTTTCTATTCTTAGAGAACATAATATTGTATTAATTTTGGGTGAAGAATTCCTTGGAGTAGCTTCCAGGAGGAGGATTTGCTAACTCCCATTGAGGATATGTGGATGTTTAAAGTTTGAAGAAACATCCACTTAGTTTTTCATAAATCTAATCAATGGAGGTAATTGGGTATATCTTGCTTACTATTTTTATGTGTAGCTTGTTCTTCCTCTTGGGATTATGCTAGAATTATATGTGGGATGTGATGTACTTGTGCATTTACTAGTTTGTGATGTTGGGTTTTATTATTATTTGATCAAAGTGGTTGGGATTTGTGGGTGAAAATCTCAAATATCCAAAAATGGGTTTGTGGATGAAAATCCCAAGCTCATGAAATCCTAAACCAACCTTGAGATAGGGTTTTGGGTTAAAATTTAGAACCCACACCATCCTTGAAAGAGAGATGTGGGAACCAAGGAAAAAATAGAAAATTATTAGGTTTAGTTTTCTAATTTTCACTATCTTAGAAATAAGGGTGATTATGAGGTTGACTATAATTTGGGCACCATCTTAGGAATAGGGGTGCCTAATTGAGGTATTAGGTGGTTTTAATTGATTCACTCATTAGGTACTCAAAAGGGTCAATGAGTGACATCCTTGAGATTTTGTTGACAAACTAGCCTCAAGGACTTCCAACCTAGCCTACCACATCAATAGTGCTCAAAATTTGCATCAAGACATCATACTTCCATGCATAAGTTCCCTCTAGGAAGGCATAATCCTAAGATCCGCTCTTAGTTGGTTAAACTCTAATTATTCATAACCCCAATTTAATACTAGAAAACTGCGAAAAGAAATATTAGTTGTAACACCTTTCAGACCCCCCATTTTTACATTCTTGTACTCTAGGTTTGAATTTTAGCGATTATCCATTATTTTGAGCTAATTTAATCATCGTTTGCACTGTTTCTCATGGATTCAACCCCGACTTAAAGTTGCATAAATATATTGACGATGACCGAGTTTTAATTGATGCACTCATTAGGTACTCAAAAGGGTCAACGAGTGATACCCTTAAGATTTTTTTGTCAAACTAGCCTCAAGGACTTCCAACCTATCCTACCATATCACTAGTGTTAAGAATTTGCATCAAGACATCACACTCCCATGCATAAGTTTCCCCTACAAAGGAATAATTCCAAGATCCGCTCTTAGTTGATTAAACACTAATTATTTGTTACCCAAAATTAATATTAGAAAATCCCAAAAAGAAATATTAGTTGTGACACCTTTCAAACACCTAAATTTATCGTCACTCATGTTGTTTCTCATGGATTCAACCCCTACTCAAAGATGGATAAATATATTTATGATGACCGCATTATACTTAAATTGGCGTGTACATTAAGCATTATCACCAATCAAAGCCACATGCACACAATTTTTATATTCATATATAGTATGTTGGGATAGGGACAAGGGTCATGAACACGAGAGTTTAAACCATTATCCTAAACTTTTTAGCTCACTCCATCCTAAAGGTACCTATGGGCTATAAGGGTCCAGTTTTCCCTAAATGAAGGGCCTAGTGTTTGTTAACCGCACGAACTAAGAAAGCCTAGGAAAGGCTTAAGATACCAAGGCAATAGCCATCAAAAATATAATGTGTGCACTAATCACATGGACACATAGACCCCCATGCTAGCAAACGTGATTTTCTAATGTTGGTCTCCATAGGACCGACACCATCACGATGAGCTATACGATTCCCTTTAAGCCCAAATTAAAATATTTGCATATAATCCAACCATTTACTAAGAAGTATTTATTATGGCATTTTCCCAACCTAGTATCGTCATACCAATATGCTTGCTGGCCTATATAATTATGCCAAATCAATTCATATAACCATTAGACTACCAAGTTCAATTTAAAATCCAAACCATGGCCACCAAGGGCCTTTAAAAACCCTTTTATCCATTTATCCTTTAATGCAATGCACTGTTTTCAAAAGATAAGTTAAATCATACAATTATTCAAATTCAAGATCAAGTTTACAAGGTGGGTTAAGGCTAATACCATTACCAAGTAAAAAATCTATAATGTTAGGAAACCCATGTCACCTATTCCAAAACCTACCATATTTCACTAACTCAATCCAAAACAAACCATTTATCAAGCATGAATAATGAGTCCTTCTGTTTTCTTGTTATGTTTGACAACGAGTTGTTGTTAGAACTGTTGTCTCTGGCAGTTTTTATATCACTCTAGCAATTTGGTTAATTCAATTATCCATCTTTTAGAGGGCCTCGGGCCCAAGAACTTGTAGTGTTACATTAACACTGACCCGACCTGACCTGGGGACTTTTCGTAATAGGCATCCCATGTCTGAACGAGACTGAAGACCACCCCCTTTACCCAACCCAACCTCCAACCACCTTTCTTAAGTCTGCTGAACTTCAAATATATAACCAGATAGTGTAACTCTCGAGATTACAGACTCTAGGATGTGTCTATTATCGAGACTAACCCAGTTTAGTCTGACTATTCCCTACCAATCAGAGAATCATTTATAGCTAAACCAAACCATAGATCCATCCATAACAAAATAAGATCCATTAATAATTAAATATATAATCTCAAAATAAAAGAGGATGGAACAACAAACGATATCGTCAACCGTTATCAGCCCCAATACCAATACAATTTCTAAGGCCGACACTTTTACTGATCCCGCCCATTCTAGCCTATAGTAGTTCCACGATTTCTCTAACCAAAAGAAAACCAAAATTCAGTTGGGACATACCCCCAACCATAGTCAAAACCAATAACGATAAATAAGTTGAAGTATGAAATAACATCCATGAAATGGAGCCTTCCAAATTGATAGAATCTCACCACTTCAATCCAAAT
Source organism: Capsicum pubescens (assembly GCA_030864215.1). Classification (NCBI taxonomy): domain Eukaryota; kingdom Viridiplantae; phylum Streptophyta; class Magnoliopsida; order Solanales; family Solanaceae; genus Capsicum; species Capsicum pubescens. The sequence goes on from CM061541.1 coordinate 157,036,596, forward strand.
GTTAACCCCAAAGTCCAAATCGCTAAGCAGAAGGAGTAGAACGCCTGATTCCTACATCTCATAGGGATACAACACTCAAAGATAGGTTAGCGGGTGAATGCTAGCATGAAATCAAAATAAGGATAAAATAATGCCATTTATAAAACAAAGTAAAACCCATCCATATGCATACAACTATACATATAAACATAACACCATGCAGCAAAAAGGAACCGGTTTAGCATGCCATTTACAACTTTTACCTGGGTTGTGTAGCTCTACCGTTCTAAATCATCCACGTGCTATATGGGTTCATCTCCCCCTGCTGAAGGGGCCCAGTGCGTAAATACATAAGACTATGAAAGAAAACCTGGGATGACTAGTACATTCCCCTAAATATAATGTGTCACATAATGAACACGATCACTAGGAACAAACCTCACATCAACAAATATGAGTTTCCAGTTTCTATCCCCCCGAGACCTACACGTTCTATGGATTTTCTACACACACCCTCTTTTAATCCCAATTAAAACCATTTTCCAACCAAACCATTATTCCATTATAGTTAACCAAGGCTAATAGTAGTGGTATCGTCATACCAACTATACCTTGCAAGTATTGTCCTTAGCCAATCCTTAGGGGATTTCCATATACCCCATATGATTTCTAATTAAACAAAAAGAATGGCCACCAAGGCCTTTTCAATCCATTTAAACCATTCATATAATTTAGGGTTTCATTACCAAGTTTAAACCATGCATAAGTTCCATTGAAAAAACAATATTATAGTGAAAACATTGTTATAGGCATTTTATCAAACACTTTAGGTGTTGATAACGCTCAAACTACATCTTTCTAATGAGAATATAAGAGATCGTTGTCAATATATAACCTAACTAGGTTGGGTTCAAATCCTATAGGGAATATGGTGTGAACTTAAGTCGTTTGCGAGTTAATCAACTAATAGTTGGATGTTTCCTAAAATGGGGGGTTTTGAGTTTAACAAATAATTATTGGTCACTTTAGCTTCAGTATTTGTAATTAAGAGTTTATGAAAAAACAAGAATTATGTACACTAGGGGTTTTGGTACTTGACAAATGTTAATAGTGGTTCAAGAATCTCACAGTACGTAGGACAACAGGTTATCTTTATCGAAGTTATGCCTAAATATCTCTTGACCTACTTAAGCATTTAATTTCCTAATCCTCTCGGACTTAGGGAATTTATATTTATTAACAAGACTTCACCTCAGGTTAATCAACCTTGTTACAGCGTTGATTATTAAACGGAAGTTTAGTGTTTCCAAGTCCCTGTTGATAATTCACTTCCCACTATCTTTGATTTCTTTCTCAAGCAAATCAAAGCAGGTGTTATCTATCATTTGCAACCAATAGACGATAATTAAACCCTAGAAATTATCAAGAAGTCCTATTACATTTTGAATCTTGAACACTTAGCACCTTATCAAGACTAAACCCTAGATCCCATAATTCAGGTTAAAGGGGTTTAGACACTTATGATGTAATGATCGAAACAACTAGATGAATTCATAATTTGAAAGATAAACATACCACAAGATGAATACTAACTAGTGATTCTCAGATTAGATCACAATAGGAATCCCAAAGTAATGATTAAAATCTCTTCAAAGTAATTGTTTTTTCAAGCCAAGAAACTAGAGAGAGAAAATAACAAAAATATGTTCCTCAAAACTCAGGTTCAAAACCCTTAAGAAAACCCTAAACAATGCTTTAAATAGTTCACCCTTATTATGGAAAAAAAATAATAAAATTCAAAAATTCCTCGGATAGGTGACGCCATCCGTGACGCCCTATCAGGAGGCTGACGACTTATAACAAATATCGCCAGCTCCTCTTTGCTTTTTGTATTCACTTCCATAGGCTGACGACGGTTTTGATGACCTATCATCTCCTTGACGACTTATCATGAATATCGTCATGTGTCTACCTCAGCTCTCATGTTCTGCCTTAGGCTGACGCCAATTTTGATGACCTATCAGCTCCTTGATAGCTTATCACAAAATTTTCTCACAACTCTCAACACAGGTCCATTCTCTGTCTAAGGCTGACGATGAAGCTGATAACTAATCACAGGGCTAACGACTTATCAGGAATGTCAATAGCCACACTTCTCTTCTTTTCGCTTCAGATTTCAACTCTTTTGCTTCCATCCTTGTTGGTTCTCTAGAATCTTCGTTTCTACTGTAAAATCAAAGATAAAACAATCAAAAACAACAAAAGTTGCTTAAGACTTTGCAATTATTCTCAGTTAAAAGACTCAAATTTGTTAGCATCAGCTCACATATCAACACCCTCAACTTAAAATAATTTTTTGTCCTCAAGCAACTCAAACACAACTAAAAGAATACAAAGTACATTTGGCAGTCAATCATCTATATCATCTTTAACATCTTCACCATCTCCAAGGTCAGTCAATTCAAGAACAACTGTGTATATTATTAAAGAACAACAATGCAACACAAAGGAATCAAGATATGGCACCAACTCAGCAACACAACCATGCATGCATCAAGTTTACACTATCCAAACAAGTCAGTAACTAGAGATGTAACCAGTGTGCCCTCACTACAAAGAAATTGCCCTTTTCTTATATCAGACATCACATATATAACCATGGGGACAATCACAGACACTCACTCTCAGAATGAAGTTCCAATTAATGTATACTGAATATCATAGGCTTGCCCTTATTCTCATTACCAAGATCGTCAGACAGGTCAGCTAGGATCACTATAGGTCTTCTCTTTGGCTTGTAATATAGGCTAGGGGCTTCTATGATACTCGATGATATTTAAAGAAACTAAGCATCCTTAACACTACACTAGAATTTTGGGGTTTCACTCATTAGCCTTTTTCTATTCTTCTCTTTACTTGATCACACTTATTCAGGATGGGTGTTGTCTTTTCTACAATAACTTTTTTTTCACAACTTTTTTTTTCTTGCTCTTTTCTACCGCACTAAACTTTTTATTCTTTTTATTACTTTACCTTTCTTCCTACTCATTTTGAATTATGCACCCTTATGATAGCCATCCTCAACTTAGGTCATTTGCCTAAGTCAAGATTCACAGTGTCCAAGGAGGACCAGGGCCAAAATAGGTTCATTATGATATAAACTGGAAAAGTGATAGGTGTCATAAAAAGAAATAGGTTAATCATGCTCAAAGCAGGGATCAAGGGAAATTCTACATACAGGGAAGGTTATTTAGGCTAAAAATGAGCTAATATCAAAATAGCCTATGATCCTTTCATAACCCCTATCCTTTAACCAAGGTAAGACTAACCGGGCAAGTTCTGGATTTCAACATACAATGGGAACTGAGTAAGATATCACATGCACTTGGCACACAAGTATATCACAAGATACTACTCATTCAGTTCTGGCAGCTGTTTAGCAATAATTACTGCATCACTAAAACTAATGCCATACAAAGATGCACAGTGGTCACAATCACATATAATTCACACAGTTAAATGCTCAGTCCATTGGAAAGGTGCTTAAAAATCACAAAAACAGGTTAACTGCTTCAAGTACTAGTATTTCTCCTAGTCGACTACAAAATTTTACAACAACAATTTTACCCTACACCCTCAACTTAAAATCAAAGAAAAATTAAACTAAGGTTAGGGTATACCTGGGGTAGATCAATCATGAGGATCATGGGTTGCCTCCCATGTAGCACCTGATTTAACGTCGTGGCACAAATCATGTATCTCGATTACTTCAGACTTCATCAAGATAGAGAGCAGAACTACTTTTCATTGATTATTTTGGACCAATATAAAGTTTGACTCATTGCCCATTCACCTTGAAGGTACTACAGTCTTCATTTTCAAGTTCTACTACTCTAGATGAGTAGACTTGACTAACTCTAAATGGGCCCGACCACTTGAATTTTAGCTTACCTGGGAACAGTTTAAGTCTAGAATTGAACAGAAGCACCAAGTTACCCTTTTGGAAGTCTCGTTTCTCTATCCTCCAATCATGATACTTTTTCATCTTTTCTTTATATAGGTCAGCTCATTCATATGCCCTAAGACAAAATTTATCCATCTCATTTAGTTGTCCTAGTCTCAGCTCTGCTTCCTCCTTCTAACTCAAATTCAACCTTTTAAATGCCCATAAGGCCTTGTGCTCCAGCTCTATTGGTAGGTGGAATGATTTTCCATAGACCATCTGAAATGGTGACATGCCAATGGGTGTCTTAAAAGTAGTCCGGTATGCCCATAAGATATCACCGAGCTTTCTAGACCAGTATTTCTGACTAGCATTCACCGTTTTGTCTAGGATGGCTTTAATCTCTTGATTTGACACCTCCACTTGCCCACTTGTCTGTGGGTGATATGGAGTGGATACAATATGCTGTTTTACCCCATATTTTTCTAAAGCCACTCGAAACACTTTGTTGCAAAAATGAGATCCTTCATCGCTTATAATAGTGTGTGGTACTCCAAAGCGAGAGAAGATGTTCTTCTTGAGAAAAGCAACAACTCTATTTCCTTCATTATCATACAAGGCAATAGCTTCGACCCATTTTTAGACATAGTCAACAGCAACTAAAATATACTTCATCCCATATGAGCTTACAAAAGGACCCCATAAAATCGATGCCCCGGACATCAAACAATTCCACTTCAAGCATCTTAGTCAAAGGCATCTCATGTGTTTTGGAGATTGACCCCTGCCTCTGATATTGGTTGCATTTCAGTACAAACTCATAGGCATCCTTGAATATGTTGGCCAATAGTAACCGCTCTGCAACACCTTCCTAGCCGTTCGTCCACCTGCATGGTGACCTCCAACTGGGAAAGCATGACATGCTTCTAATATGCATAATACATCTACTTCTGGCATGCATCTCCTTATAATATTGTCAGCACATCACCAAAAAAGATACGTCTCATCCCAGAAGTAATGTGTCACATTATGTAGGAATTTCTTTCTTTGATGGAAAGAAAGATTTTCTGGAATGACCTTACTCACAACCTAATTTGCAAAATCAGCGTACCAAGGCAATTTCTCCACAGCAGCAACCAAGATCTCCTCATCGGGAAATGCATCATTTATCTCCATTTCATCACTAATTTCCTGCTCACCTTCCATTCTAGACAGGTGATCCGCAACCTGGTTTTCACACCCTTTCCTATCTTTGACTTCAAAGTTGATTTCTTGTAGCAGAAACACCAATCTAATCAGCCTTGGTTTTGTATCCTTCTTAGCCATCAAATACCTCAAATTTGTATGGTCAGTGTGAACCACCACCTTGGTCCCAAGTAGATAAGCCCTAAATTTCTTAAAAGCATATATTACAGCCAGAAGTTCCTTCTCAGTGATGGTGTAGTTCTTTTGCGCTCTATTCAGTGCTTTGCTGGAATAATATATTAGATGAAATAGTTTGTCTCTCTTTTGTTCCAATAAAGCTCCAAGGGAAACACCGTTTGCATCACACATGATCTCAAACAATTTTGACGAATCCGGTGCAACAATGATGGAGGACTCAACTAGCTTTTTTTTAAGGCATTCAATTGCCTTCAGGCACTATCATCAAAGGAAAACTTCACTTGTTTCTCCAAAAGTTTGCAAATTGGATTTGTAACTTTTGAGTAATCTGTTATAAACCTCCAATAAAAACCAGCATGCCCTAGGAAACTACGCACTCCCTTCACTTAAATGGGAAGTGGTAGTTTCTCAATAACTTCAACCTTGGCTCGATCAACTTCTACTCTTTTTGATGAAATTTTGTGCCTGAGAATGATGCCCTCCTTTACCATAAAGTGGCATTTCTCCCAATTAAGCACCAAATTAAATTCAACACATCGTTGTAAGGCCATACTCAGGTTTTCCAAACATAACTCAAATGAGTCTCCCACCACAGAGAAATCATCCATGAATACCTCTATGGTGTCCTCCACTATATCCGAGAAGATAGACATCATGCACCATTGAAAAATAGCGAGCATATTGCATAGCCCAAATAGCATCCTCTTAAATGCAAAAGTTCCATATGGGCAGGTGATTGTCATCTTATCCTGATCTTCATAAGCAATAAAGATCTGATTATATCTGGAATAGCCATCTAAGAAGTAGTGTCATCCCCTTCCAGCTAATCGATCTAACACTTGGTCCATAAAGGGCATTGGGAAGTGTTCTTTCAAAGTCCATGAATTTAGTTTGCGGTAGTCCATGCAAAATCTCCACCCAGTCACAGGCCTAAGTGGAATTAGCTCATCCCTATCATTTGCAACCACAGTCATGCCCCCCTTTCTTGGGCACGTATTGAACTGGGCTCACCCATTTGCTGTCTGAAATAGAGTAAACAACTCTTTTATCCAGCCACTTAATAATTTCCTTCTTAACCACCTCTTGCATTGGTGGGTTAAGATGGCACTGGTGCTCAATGGCCGGATTATAATCTTCCACGAGTTGAATTTTATGTGTGCAGATGTCGGAGGGAATGGAAATAATATCTTCGATAGTCCATCCAATTTCTCTTTTGTACCTCTGAAGTAGGAAATAAGTGCTTCTATTTGATACTCACCCAAATCAGCCGCAACAATCATGGATAGCGTGTTTCCATGGCCTAAAAACACATACCTTAAATACCCAGGAAGTTTTTTCAATCCCAAAACCGGTGTCTCTTCAATAGATGGCTTAGCCGGCGGTGTTGGTCGATTCTCGAGATCAAGGTCTAGATTCTTAGGAGCATAAGAGTATGAGCTCATTCCTGACAAAGCACAAACAATTTGTTCGTATTCCTCAATGCCTTCACAATCAAAATTTATCAGAACTGCGGCTAAAGGCTCGACAACAAGTTGCTCCTTTATTGACATGTCCTATTTGTCCTCATAATACACATCAACCACTGAAAATACACTCATTTCTTCATGCTTCTTCATTGACTTACGCACATCAAATCGTACCACCTCATCATTCATCCTAAAAAAGAGCCCATTTTCTCTCAAATCGATCAACACACTTCCGGTTGTAAGAAAAGGTCAACCCAAGATTATTGGCACCTCAAAGTCCACCTCGCAATCCAGAATCAAGAAATCTACATGGAATATAAAGCTATTTACCTTCACTAACACATTATACAGAATACCAATAGGTCTTTTTACCGACCTATCCGCCATCACAAGTCGCATGTTGGTGAGTATGGGATTTCCTAGGCCCAACTTTCTATATACAGCCAGAGGCATCAAATTAATGCTTGCTCCCAGATCACATAATGCCTTAGAAAATTCCATAGACCCAATCGTGCAAGGAATAGTGAATGCTCCTGGATCTGGCTTCTTCTACACTAAAGTTCGCATAGAGACAGCGCTACAATAGCGGATATTATTCTCCAGATCCTGGCTCACCGCTCTTTTTTTAGTCACAAGGTCCTTCATGAACTTCGCATATCCTAGCATTTTCTCGAGTGCCTCAACTAATGGCACATTCACCATCAATTGTTGAGCATTGCCATAAACTTGCTAAATTTTGCATCATCAACTTTTTTCTTTAATCATTGAGGAAAGGAAGGTGGTGGTCTTGGGAGAGTTTTCAACACTACCTCTTTCTCCTTCTCTTTCTCTTTTTCTGGAGTATCATCAGAGTTATCCAACTTCTCCAACTCCACTGGAAATTCTTCGTTGGGTTCATCATCAACTACCTCATCTAATACATTTTTACCCACAGAAGGGCCAGGTAATATCTTAACACTTCTCATGGTAATCTCTATACATGAGCCATCATTCTGTGGATTCTGGACCGTATCACTTGGTAACGTTCCACTCTTCCTCTGGTTAAATGTTACGGAGAGTTGACTCATCTGCTTCTCCAACTGTTTGATTATGGTAGAGTACAAGTTTACCAACTGACTAATAGATAATAGATCAGTCTTCATGGTAGTCACACCAGAGTTGGTAGCCTTCACTCCCTTCAGCAACTTAGCCATCATGTCCTCCATGGACATCTTTTCAGAAATTATTGTAGCAGTCTCACGATTTCTAGGAAGGACATAGAGCAGGCCCCTATCATTGTTGTTCCTCTAATTTCCCTGCTCCCTGTCTTTATAACTAGGCTTATCATAATAATTACAACCTTGGTTCCTTTGGCCATTGTCTCAAAAAAACCTCAATTATTAACATAGTTCTACTCTTCTTCTACCTCAGTATCCACTCTATCTTGAGACCCCACAGGTTTTACATTCTCAGTCTTTCCTGATAGCAAGTGCTTGGTTAGAAAATCCATCTGCGTTTTAGGTGAGCCATGTCCTGGTCACGCTCCTTTTCTTGTCTGCGTTGTTCCACAGTCATACCCCCATAAATAGTGGGACTAGCTACCACAGAGTCTTTGGTATGCCATGCCTGACTCTATTTGGTCATTCTCTCTTGCATTTTTGAAGCCTCTGGGAATGTAAGATCAACAAACGAACCACGAGCAGTATTATCTACAATTGTCTTTGTAACAGAGTTAAGAGCCCTGTACAAAGTCTCCATCAAGTGTATGTGGCGTCATATGGTGGTTCAGACACTGTGTCAGCTTCTTCTTAAAAATCTTCGAAGTTTCATGCGAGGCTTCAGTCGGGAGATACCAAAAGTTGCTAATTTCATCCCTCAACTGTAACCTCTTGTAAGGCGGAAAGAACCTTTCTAGGAAAGCTCTTTTCAAATGCCTCCAATTTGTTATAGAATCGGGTGTCAGCTCATTAAGCCACAGTGTTGACTCCGTAAACAGAGATAATGGAAGCAATCTCAATCGGATAGCATTCTGGACCACTCCTGGGTTATCAAAAGATTTACAGATGGTGACAAAATTCACCAGATACAAGTTTGGGTCATCCCCAGGAAGTCCAACAAACAACCCCTTCAGATTGAAGAGTTGAATCATAGTACTCGTAATGTTGAATTTTTCCCCAGGTGTCAACGGTGGAGGAATGATTGCACCCGTTGCACCTGCTCCATCCATTTCATCATCATCATCATTGAGGTCATACTGGATCGGTTGGTATTCTTGCCTTTCTTGGAACGGACAGTTCTTGTTAACATTACGTCGTACTGGTGCAGCTACCTGCTCTGCACGCCTTGGGTTACCAGGATTTAGCAACTTCTCATCTCCCAAATCTTCATCCTCAGGATTTGGATGCCGTGCTTGTTGACTGAAATTTTGCACATTTACCTGAGCTCTAGCTAAGGCTGCTAATCTGTCAGCCTCTTGCTGGTCTGCCATTCTGCCAATTCGTTGAAGTTCCAGATTAAGTGGTAATAATGGTTCTCTATAACTTCTAGTTCTTGGAATACACTAGAAAGATCCTGCAATAACAAAAACAACAAATAAACATAAACCTAGGAAACTTGACTAACAGTCAATTAGCGCACACAAACTTCAGTTTCCAACCGTATTCCCCGACAACGGCGCTATTTTTTATAACGCTCAGACTACACCTCTCAAATGAGAATATAAGTGATCGTTGTCAATATATAACCCAACTAGGTTAGGGTCGAATCCCACAGGTAATATGATGTGAACCTAAGTCGTTTGCGAGTTAATCAACTGATAGTTGGATGTTTCTTGATATGGGGGTTTTGAGTTTAACAAATAATTATTGGTCACTTTACCTTCAGTGTTTCTAATCAAGAGTTTATGGAAAAATAAGAATTATGTTCACTAGGGGTTTTGGTTCTTGACAGATGCTAATAGTGGTTCAAGATTCTCACAGTAGGTAGGACAACAGGTTATCTTTATAGAAGTTATGCCTAAATGTCTCTCGACCTACTTAAGCATTTAATTTCCTAATCCTCTCGGACTTAGGGAATCTATATTTATTAACCAGACTTCACCTCAGGTCAATCAACCTTGTTACAGCATTGATTATTAATTTAGTGTTTCCAAGTCCCTGTTGATAATTCACTTCCCACTATATTTGATTTCTTTCTTAACTAAATCAAAACAGGTGTTACTTATCGTTTGCAACCAATAGACGATAATTAAAACATCAAAATTATTAAGGAGTCCTATTACCTTTGGAATCTTGAACATTTAGCACCTTATCAAGACTTAACCCTAGATCCCACAATTCAGGTTAAAGGGGTTTAGCCACTCATGATGTAATAATCGAAACAATTAGATGAATTCATAATTTGAAAGATAAACTTACCACAAGATGAATAATAACTAGTGATTCTCAGATTAAATCACAATTGAAATCCCAAAGTAATGATTAAAATCTCTTCAAAGTAATTGCTTTTTCAAGCCAAGAAACTAAATAGAGAAAATAACAAAAACATGTGTCTCAAAACTCAGGTTCGGAACCCTTAAGAAAACCCTACACAATGCTTTAAATACATCTCCCTAATTATGGAAACAAAATAATATAGTTCAGCAATTCCTCAGACAGGTGACGCCATCCGTGACGCCCTATTAGGAGGCTGACGACTTATCACAAATGTCGCCAGCTCCTCTTTGCTTTAGGTACTCGCTGCCTTAGGCTGACGACGGTTTTGATGACCTATCATCTCCTTGACAACTTATCACGAATGTCGTCACGTCTCTACCTCACCTCTCATGTTCTGCCTTAGGCTGACGCCAATTTTGATGACCTATCAGCTCTTTGACGACTTATCACAAAATGTCGTCACAACTCTCAACTCAGGTCCATTTTCTGTCTAAGGCTGACGATGAAGCTGCTAACTTATCACAGGGCTGACGACTTATCAGGAATGTTGTCAGCCATACTTCTCTTCTTTTCTCTTTAGATTTCAACTATTTTGCTTCCATCCTTGTTGGTTCTTTGGCATCTTAGCTTCTACTGCAAAATCAAAGATAAAACAATCAAAAACGACAAAAGTTGCTTAAAACTTTGCAATTATTCTCAGTTAAAAGCCTCAAATATGTTAGCATCAGCTCATACACCAGGTGCTTAGTATTTCCAAAACCAAAGTCCATTACAAAAAAATCATTCCCATGCATCCAATTATCCTAAACCATGCATATAAAAGTATAACAAAAAAATTAGGAAAACCATATCCAAGCATTTATAACCAAAAACCCCAAATCATAGTTGGAAACCCAAAATTAAACAACATTCAAATCACTAAAACATTTTACAAAACCATGCCTTTAGTTGGAACTAACAATGAGGGAAGATAACATGCCTTAAACCATGATGATGATGGAGAGAAATCACCAAGACAAGCCCAATTTACTCCTTAAGATAAAACCCTAGCTTCTTTTGCCCAAGAACTCTAGAGAGGATTTAAAAGTATTTTCAAAGAGTTTAAGAATGGAATAATAGGGCAAATAACCCTGTAAGTGCAATATAAGTCATGGAACCTAATTAGGATAAGTAGGGAAATGTCCAGATTGCCCTCACTTACACTGTATTAAATTCTCATCATAGGGTCTGACTAACCCTTTTGAGTCGTACTCATCCTGTATGAGTGGTACCCATCTTTCGTACCCTAGGTTTTTCCCCTTGGACCCAACACTTTCCAAGGTACGACACACCTAAACCCAAGTCATATTCAAGTATACAACTAGTACCCATAAATCGTACCCTTGGAAGAATAGAATCTAGGAGGTTTGAACACTGACCACTATATGAGTCCTGGGTACAACTCATACCCTGGCTTATGGATCATGGTGAGACACTCGTACTCAGATCCTACTTAAGTCACACAGTATAAGGCTAAGTGAAATAACCAAACAACCCGTACCCAACTATACGACCCATACCACCTAAATTGTACCCATTCCAGTAACTAGATCTATCCCACCAACCAACACGGGTCAGCATACGACTGAACAATACCACCCGTACCCAAGTGTACAACTCATTCCCCTAAGTCGTATCTTACCCAGAAATAAGAAATCAAGGAAATTATCTATGGTCTAGAGACTAGGGTATTTCAGTCTCTCATGCTAGGAACATTTGTCCCCGCATGATGGAAAAGGTAGGGGTAATCACACGCACGAGTCACTTTAAGTATCAAATATATTTCTAATCTTTAACAAAGTTTGAAATTAAAGAGGCAAAGATATTAATCTTTCCATTAGCAAACTCAAAAAATAAAGATGTGTTGAAGACACATTCCTTTCACACAAATCTCAGAACCAGAAAATAGAAGCAGATACTTGGACTTCATGTCCTCCTCTGTTTCCCATGTAGCTTCTTCAACCTTATGGTTTCTCCATATAACCTTAAATGAAGCCACATCCTTGGTTCGCAAATGATGAACCTTCCTATCAAAGATCTCAACCGGGACCACTTCATAAGACAGAGAGTTTAAGATACCCAACCCCTCCAAAGGAACAATCGAAGAAGGATCACTAAGACACTTCATTAATATGGAGACATGAAATACCGGATGAATTGAGTTCAAACTAGGAGACAACTCCAATTCATAAGCAACATTTGAAACCCTCCGCAAAACCAAATAAGGACCAATATACCAGGGACTGAGCTTCCCCTTTTTACGAAACTGCATTACTCCTTTCATGTGAGATACTTTGAGGAACACCTTATCCCCAATCTCAAACTCCAAGTCTCTACTCCTTACATCTACATAGGACTTTTGGCAACTCTGGGCAGCCTTAAGCCTAACTCGAATCACCTTCACCTTTTTCATAGCCTGATAGACCAAATCCGGACTGAACATATTCGCCTCACCTAGCTTAAACAAATCAATAGGAGATCTACACCCCCTACCATGCAATGCCTTAAACGGGTTATACAAATACAAGAATCATAGCTATTGTTGTAAGCAAACTCTACTAAAGGTAGATTCTCAACCCAACTGCCACCATAATCAACCACACATGTCTGAAGCATATCCTTCAATTTTTTAATAGTACTTTCTGTTTGCCCATCCATATGAGGATGAAAAGCAGTACTCAGACTCACCTTAGTACCCAATCCTTTCTGAAAAGACCACTAGAAATAAGATGAAAACTGCATACCGTAATAAGAGATAATTAGAATAGGTACCTCATCTAGCTTCACAATCTCCTAAAGATATAACTTCACATAATCCTCTACCAAAAAGGTAGTCCTCGCTGACAAGAAGTGAATAAACTTTGTAATTCTATCCACAATGACCCAAATCGAATCAAATTGGTTCCGCAAACAAGGAAGATCGGTAACAAAATTCATATTGATTACCTCCCCTTTCCATTCGAGCAAAACAATATATTGATACAATTTACCCAATCTCATGTGCTCAACTTTAACTTGTTGACACACCAAGCACTTGGCCACAAAATCAACCATGTCCCTTTTCATACCATTCCACCACAATATCTCCTTGAGATCATGATACATCTTAGTAGAATCGAGGTGAACAACATAGCACGATTCATGCACCTTAGCCAAGATCCTTTGTCGCAATCCATCGACACCAGGAAGGGATAACTTTTCTTTGTACCATAAAGTACAGTCGCCACTAATCTCAAACACCATTACCTTCTGTATACCCATATTACTCTTGATTTTCATTAAGATAGGATCTAGCACTTACCTCTCCTTAATCTCTGCACTAAGAGACAACCGAACCACTTCATGTACCATCACCCCACCATCCTCAATGTCCGAAAGAAAAACTCCAAGATTAGCCAAGTGGTGAATATCTTTCACCAATTACTATTTTCCTTCCTCCATATGAGCCAATCTCCCCATGAATACCTGCTAAGAGCATCAGCTACCACATCAGCCTTATCTGGCTGATAGTGAAGACTCATGTCATAGTCTTTGAGAAGCTCCAACCATCTCCTTTTCCTGAGATTTAGCTCCTTTTAAGTGAACACATATTGTAGACTTTGATGATCAGAAAAGATGTCTACGTTAACTCCATACAAATAATGCCTCCATATTTTCAAAGAAAAAACCACCGCCAATAACTCCAAATCATGAGTAGGATAATTCCTCTCAAGTACTTTCAACTACCTGGAAGCATAGGCAATCACCTTCCCAAGATGCATCATAATCAACTAGAAATCTCTCACTACCCGCAGACAATGTCAAGACCGGAGCCAAAGTTAGCTTATTTTTAAACTTCTCAAAACTCCTTTCATAAGCATTCGACCATGAAAACTTCACCTTTTTTTGAGTTAAGTTAGTTAAAGGAGAAGCTATAGTCAGAAGATTCTCCACAAAACATCAATAATACCCAGCCAAACCTAAAAAGTTGTAAATATCAATTGGAGTCCTGGGTTTAGGCCACCTTTTCACCACAGCCACCTTTTATGGATCCATCATGATCCCTTCGCTAGAAATAATATGACCAAGAAAAGTCATAGAGTTCAACAAAAACTCACCCTTAGAGAACTTGGCATACAATTGTTGTTCCTTCAATGTCTATAATACCACACTAAGGTGATTAGCATGATCCACCTCACTTTTGGAATAAACCAGTATGTCATCAATAAACACAATGATAAAGAGATCCAAAACTACTTGAAAACCATGTTCATCAAGTCCATAAATGTCACCGGGCATTAGACAAACCAAATGACATCATCAATAATTCAAAGTGCCCATATCGAGTACAAAAATCCATCTTAGGGATATCCTGCTCCCTAATCTTAAGTTGATGATACCTAAACTAAAGATATATCTTAAAAAAGAACTTGGAAGCTTGCAACTAATTAAGTAAGTCATCTATTCTTGGAAGGGGATACTTGTTCTTGATAGTTACCTTATTCAACTACGATAGTCAATGCACATCCGAAGGGAACCATCCTTCTTATGCACGTACAACACCGATGCACCCCATGGGGATACACTAGGATGAATAAACCCCATATCCAGAAGATCCTTAAGTTGCTTCTTAAGTTCCCTCAACTCAGCCGGAGCCATTCTATAAGGATGAATAGATATTGGACGAGTGTCTAGAACCAAATCAATCCCAAACTCTATTTCCCTATCCGGAGGAACACCAAGAATGTCAACTGGAAAGACCTCAGTAAACTCATTTGCCATCAGAAATAATAGTAAAGAAGGGCCTTCTGATTTAGAATCTATAACCCAGACCAAGTGATAAAGAAAACCTTTAGAGATTAACCTCTAAGATCTAAGATAAGAAATAAACCTCCCGCTAGGAGCTAAGGACGCACGCTCCCATTCTATATCCAGTTTACCATAGAACCTAAAAATCACCCTATGGGTCCTACAATCTAAGGATGCGTAACAAGAGTGTAACCAATATATCCCTAGAATAACATCAAAATCCAACATATCAAGTTCAAGAAAATCCACCAAAGTTTGCCTACCACAAATAGATACCACAAACCCCTTATAGACTATTTTAGCAATAACCGGGTCACTTACCAAGGTAGAAATAGAAAAAGGATTTGAAACAACCTCAGGATCAAAACCAATACATACAGCCACATATAGGGTCACATAGAAAAGAGTGGACCCTGTATCAAGCAGACAATACACGTTATGATAAAAGAGTTGTAATGTACCAGTAATGACATGAGGTGATGTCTCAAATTCCTGTTGAGATGCAAGAGCATACAACCTATTCTATCCAGTGTCGGTACCAGAAGAAGGAGCAGACACCAAAGTCGTACCACTATGCATAGGAGTAGAAGTGCAGAAGCAAAAGATAATGCAACCAGAGCTTTGACCGCACCCAAATCTCCCTTACCAACTAGAAAATTCTCGAGCATATAGCTTGGCTAGCCATATTTAAAAAACTTGTACCTTTCTTTATCATAATAACCCTAATGAAGATGACCATAGAACCGATAAGGGGGCATGAAGAAGACGACTAACCCCTACTCTCCAGATACTAGGCACCTTATTCCTGGTAATTATCACCACCTTGATGGCGCCTGTCACCCTACTGCCTCGAGTAAGAAGCGCTAGCGATTGAGAAAGAACAAAAACTCCCCCACTTTTTTTGGCCATTTACCTCCATCCCGACTACCTTGTGACTAAGCACATCCCTGGTCAAAAAAACTACTACTCTTACCCTACCTATCTCTGAACTCTTCCTTTTTTTCTCTACTCATTCTCTATCTATGGCATATGGACAACTAACATCAAAATATCCATATCCTTGATCAGCAAAGCAATATTCTTTCCTAGATTAAATACCGAGATTTCCCATAAGCAAACTTTCTCATCCTTGCTCTCATGTCAGGCACCAAATATGGAGCATACCTTGACAACTGATGAAATTTCAAGGCATATTCCTTGACAGACATTCTCCCTTGCTTAAGATTCACAAACTCCTCCATATTCTCTTCCCTTATCTCTTAAAGAAAGAAACAATCTAAAAAATCACCAGAAAAGGCATACCATAAGGACAACTCCTCCATATCACCTCAATCCCTATCCCACTCTTCGTACCAGTGGTATGCAATATTGTTGAGATGATAAGCTGCAAAGTTCACACCTTTCACATTTATGGACTGCATCACCCTGAATATCCTCACTATTTCATCCACGAAACCCTGAGAATCCTCCACCACCTTTACACCCGTAAAAGTAGGAGGATTCAATTTCATAAACTGGTAAACCCTAGTGGCCTCAGCAAACAACCCACCAGACGCATCTCTCTTAGCCTGAGCAGTAACCAACTGAGCAATAGTATGAATAGATTAGTGAAATTATGCATTAGTCACCTCACCCTGAGGAGGACTAGTAGAAACCAGAGGAACTCCAGAACAATCAGGGGTAGGACCCTTAGATCGAAAAAGAACTCCAAACGTAGGAGTACCCCCTAAACATTGTCCCCAGATGGGATTAAAGAATTTCTTTGTGCTCCAGATCGTTGAGGCGTGATCTAAAAAGTGAACAATCAAGGATTAGAGAAGAATTCCAAGACATAGACTCCATGCTTGAAAATAGATTACCAAAAAGGTTAAACATTCCTAAATTCCTTGTAGCCTTTCTCTTATGAGTGTAGCACACTACACACCCCTAAAAGAAACTTTACTTTACATGGCTTTGTGGACTCCAAATTGATGATGAACCTAAAGCTCCAATACTAACTTGAAATGACTCGGCCCTAAGCCTTGTCTTAATGGGCTACCCAAGTTCGATCAGGACAAGAGACTACCCCCGTTAAACAACCCAACCTTCAGCCATCTACCTTGATTTGGCTAAATTTTGAGCATAGAACAAGATAATATAACTATACAACTTTAAAAACCTAGGATATGTCTATTACCAAGATCGACCCAACCATGTCCAACTGTTTCCTACCAACCGTAAAACCATACCAAGACAAACCAAACCATAGATCCAACCATAACCAAATAAGTTCCATTAATAATTAAATATATAATCCCAAAAATAAAAGAGGATGGAACAACCAACAATATCGTCAGTTGGTATCATCCCTAATACCAATACCAATGCTAAGGCCGACACCAATACCGATCCCGCCCATTCAAACCCATAGTAGTACCACAAAGCCTCTAACCAAAAGAATACCAAAATCCGATTGGAGCATGCCCCCAACCATAGCCAAAACCAATATCCATAAATAAGTCATTGTATGAAATAACATCCATAAAATAGAGCCTTCCAAATAGATGGAAGAGCACCACTTCAATTCGAATGCTAACCCCAAAGTTAGAATGTTAAGTAGAGGAGTAGAATAGTCGATTCCTGCAGCGCGCAGGGATACAACGATAGAAGATGGGTTAGTGGGTGAATGTTTGTATGAACTCAAGATAAGAATAAAATAATACCATTTATAAAACCAAGTAAAAACCATCCATATGAACACAACCATACATATATGTATAACCATGTCAGGAAAGGGAACCAAGTTTAGCATGCCATTAAAACCTTTACCTGGGATATATAGATCTACCATCCTAAACCACCCATGGTATATATGGGTTCATCTTCCCCTACAGAAGGGGCCCTAGAACGTGTAGCTGCATGACCAAGGAATAAACCTAGGATGATTAGTACATCTCCCAAAATATAAAGTTTGACATCATGCACATGGTCACTAGGATTAAATCTCACATTGACAAATATGAGTTTCCAATTTTGATCTCCCCGGGACCTTCACCTTCTATGAATTTGCGATACACAACCCTCTTTTAAGCCCAATTAAAACCATTTTCCAACAAAACCATTATTTTATTACAATTAACCAAGCCTATTAGTAGTAGTATCGTCATACCATTTATAACTTGCAAGTATTGTCCTTAGCCTATCCTTAGGGGATTTCCATGTACCCCATATGATTTCCAACTAAACCAAAACCATGTCCACCAAGTCCTTTTCAATCTATTCAAAACCATTCATATCATTCAGGGTTCCATTACCAGGTTTAAACTATGGATAAGTTCAATTGAAAAACCAATATTATAGTGAAAACATTGTTATATGCATTTTATCAAACACTTTGGGGGCATAGTATATCCAAAACCAAAGTCCATTACAAAAGAACCATTTCTATGCATCCAATTATCCAAAACCACCATTAACGCATATAAAATCATAATTAAAAATATGGGAAAACCATAACCAAGCATTTATAACCAAAACCCCCAAATCATATTTGAAAACCAAAAATCATACAACATTCAAATCAAGAAAACATTGTATAAAACCATGCCATTAGTTGGGACTAACTATTAGGGAAGATAACATGCCTTAAACAAAGATTATGACAAAGAGAAATCACCAAGACAAGCCCCAATTTACTCCTTAAGATGAAATCCTAGATTCTTTTGTCCAAGAACTCTTGAGAGGATTTAACAGTGTTATTCAAGTGTTTAAAAATAGAACAATAGGGCAAATAACCTTCCAAGTGAAATATAAGTCATGGGACCTTATTATGATAAGTGGGGAAATGTCTAGATTGCCCTCATTTAAACTGTATTAAATTCCCATCATAGGGTATGGCTGAACCTTTTGAGGTGTACCTATCCTGTATGTGTGGTACCTACCTTTCGTACCCTAGGCTTTCCCTCTTGGACCCAACACTGTCCAAGGTACTACACACCTAAACCCAAGTCATATTCAAGTGCATGACTATTACCCATAAACCATATACCTAGCAGAATAGGATCCAGGAGGTTTGAACACTGACCAACATACGAGTCTTGGGTATGACTCATACCTTAGCTTATGGATCATAGTGATCCACTCGTACTCAGATCCAACTTAAATCACCATGTCTAAGGTTAAGTGAAATAACCAAATAACCCGTACCCAACTATATGACTCGTACCACCCAAACCGTACCCATTTCTGTAAATACATCCATCCTAACAACCAACACTAGTCAGCATATGACTGGCCCATTCCACTCGTACCCTAGTGCATGACTTATTCCCCTAAGTCATATCTTGCCCAGATACCATAAATTAAGAAAATTTTCTGAGGTCTAGAAACTAGGGTGTTTTAAACACACACCCCTACCCCTATTGGATCATTCAACCCCGAATAATAAGCTAGGGACTCCTTGGCACGATAAAAGAAGAAATACAATAAGAAACTGAGGACAAATTCTTAATGTGATAAAAGGGAAATGAAAATTATACCTTAAGCACTGCCATCTATCGCTGGAAATAAGAATGAGTATTTATCTTTGATATCTTCTTTAGAATTCTATTTAGCTTCCTCTTTCTTTGATTTCTCAAAATAACTTTTATTGAAGCTACATCTTTAGTTCTCAATCTACGAACTTGCCTATTCAATATTTCGACCGGGACTTCCTCATAAGAAAATGAATCTATGACACTAACATCCTCAATGGGCACTATCAAAAAAGGATCACCCATAAACTTTTCAGGATAGACACATGGCTAACAGAATGAATTGTGGCCAAAATTGCTGGGAAACCCAATTCATAAGCATTTGTCACTACCCAAACCAAGGCCTGGTCATGATGGGTATCTCCAGTCCACCAAGGACCATAGACGACCCTCTTACTTGGTCAAGCCAAAACACAACACAACTAGTAGTGAATGAATTCTTAACATACAACAAGATAGAAAAATAGATATCTCAAGATTTCTTAAATATTTCCAACCAACTACTCCTAATCCATAGTAATCCACAAAGCCTCTAAATAGAACAAAACCAATCTATGTCGGAACATGCCCCCATTAATAGCCAAAAAGAATCTAAATAAAATAGTCTATTACATAATAAAACCTAATCATGAAATAAGGATCTCCCATAGAATGGCAGCTCACCACCTCAATCTACCTCACCATCCAACTAAAAATCCCACTACTACATAAGAATAGTTGAAGCGGCTCCGTTCACTACATCGCATAGGGATACAGCATTCGTAGATGGTTGGCGGGTTGAGTGCTAGCATGTAACTCAGGGATAATGGGATAAAATAATATCAAGTCAAAACCATAGTAAAATCCACATGCATGTGGTATACATACATATATTTTATATATATAACATGCTGGGATAGGGAAGGTTTAGCATGAACTTTAAATCATTAGCCTGGGTTGTGTAGCATAACCTTCATTATAGTACCCATGGCTATAATAGCCCCTAATCTCACCCCGAGTTGGGTTCGAGTGCGTGTAGCTGCATGAATCGGAGATTAATCATAACATATATTCATAGGGAACTTAAACCTCCTAGTTATACATTTAGGGGGACATGAATACCTTATCATAAAGCAAGGGTGACTCGAATACCTAACCATTTAGAACCTTGCATCGACAAATTTGATTTCTAGTATTAGTCCCTCGGGACCTCTACCTTCATGGCATATCTACACAACCCCCTTAAATCCCCATTTAAAAATATTTACCAGATAACCTATTCATTTAATCAAGGAGTCATTCATTACGGCAATATAATATGGTACTATCATACCGACTATAGATTGCAAGTGAATGTGATCATGCCAAATCAAATAGCCAATGTGACTCTAATCTATTAATCAATAGTACTCCGCCCCATTTAGCCAACTAAGACTCGGACCTATCCGTAAATAGGACTCTAAAATATTTAGCCAATTAGGAATCAAACCCATCAGCCAATAGGACATAAAAATATTTAACCAATTGGGACTCAAACCCATTTCCAAAGCAATCTATGGACATAAAGGCCTTTCAAATCTTTCATGTTTCATTAGCCTTTTTTATGGAATTCTCATAATTCAAGAGTAGTTCATTATGCATATATTCATATTTCAAAACAAAATTCACAAGATTGGGTTAATGTCATACCAATTACAATATCCAAAACCATCAATTTGTGAAATTCATGACCCCCATTCTAATTAACCATACCCATGCACCATAAAGAGTTCAAAACCATCAATCCAAACCATGGATCATTAATAAAAGCCATGGGTAAAATATTTAAATGATCATTATCAAACCCCTCAACACATCATTCAAAACCCACTTCAAAATCATATGAATACCAAATCAATTTATGCAATAATTTAAAACACAAGTTTAGAATGAGATACACATACCGTAATTACCATGAAATTTGGAGAAGAAACCACCCTTGTTCCCTAAAAGACTAAACCCTTGAAACCTTAGTTTTGTCTTTGAATGGGGAATTTAATAAAAGAGATGAGAATGATTATTTGAGTAATAAGAGGTTATGGGGTCCCTAGGGTGTTTTAGGTCATGGGTTTCAATTAAGGAAAGAAGGAAATGTCCAAAGTGCCCATAATAAAAACAATCAAAATATTCTCCAAGGACTATGGGTGACCTTATTACTCATAGGTTCTTCTTATGAGTCATCACCGCGACTCATAATCAGAGCAGTACCTCAGGGCAACCTCACTAGTCAGGTCACAATTCTCACCCTACGACTTGTGACCAAACTATATGACTCGTATAATCATAATTTTGGCCCAAATAGAAAATATGGGCAATCACACTAGTGGATCATGAGCCTCACCTTACGACTCATCAAGTCTCAACCATAGTCAAGATAGAAACTTAGGGAAATCTATGATAACTTACTAGTCAGGATACAATTTGAACATTATGATTCGTAAGAAGTCTTTATGACTCATTAAGATTATGTCATACACAAGGCAGAAAGAAAGACAATCCTTACTAGTTGCCTTACGATTGGGGTCTTACAACCTATAGTGGCACCTTATGACTCATAAGTTGAGTCATTACTTGGGCAGTAAACTGAAAGGTCAAGAAATTTGTAGGGAATAAAATTTGAGGTTTTACATTCTCTCCCCCAGGAGCATTCATCCCCGAATAACGAGATAGAGCAACTATTAGCATAACATAATACAGAATGCAACCATAATTTCCTTTAATAAAGATAGAAAACAAAGATATTAAGGAATAAACATACCTTAAGCATGATTGTCCAAGTTAGGAACAAGAATAGATATTTGGACCACACATCCTATCCATCTTCCCAAGTAGTTTCACCAACCTAAATAAAGCATCTAGTAACCCATACATATAACTGCGCTTCTCCACTATGCTTTTTAGCTAAGAACACAACAGTCCACCATTTAAATCTTCTAATTCCCTTGCAAAACACATAACTGCGAGGGCCCGATTATAACTGCATATTTTCTTACATGTTATTGCCTAACTCTGAGTTAAAGGTGTTAGTGTAAGCTATTGGAACCTATACTTTACACCCCTCCAAAGATACTAATCCATCCCATCACTATAATCAGGCAACGTTAGCCCTTGAATCAAGGAGTGCTAGACACCATATCAGAGAAAATCCACTCCTTTATCCATAGCACTATTATCATACTACCAAAGGAGGGTCACTATGGAACTAGAGTAAAAGTATCACAGATGGGAGGGTTACTTTTTAATTAATACTCCTATCCATTATGCTACTCAAAATGAGACTTATGAAATGAGATGCGGTATACTTGGCATGAAATACTTCAAATACTTTAGCATAAATATAATATAACTTGAGTTTTGGTACTGGGAACACCGATAAACACGAATACATACATCACGGGTCATATAACATAAGGCTAAGATTTATATATTCAAAAAGTAGGAAAAGGGATACCGCTTAAAACTAATTCCTCTTATTCTAAAGATAGAAAATAGTCACGAGTTTCATATACAGAATCATTTTGGGAAGGAATATGACATAACATGAATTGGTAGCAAATAGAATGTATAGATACTTAGAACAAAGAATAAAGTTAGACATGAGTTTATAGATCATGGGTGTTGTAATGTAGGGTTGTAATACTTGGAAGATTGGATTTTTGAGAATTGTTACTGCTTTTAATTTCAGGGGTTGGAGCATAGGCATAACCTGCTTAGAAAACTTAGACTTTAGGCATAGGCTTAATTTGAATACATAAGACATTGATAGAATGTACTCTTAAACTGAAGTGAGAGGAATTTTCTAGATTAAGAGTGGATTAACCATGACTCTTCCCTGGAACTCATCACTATGAGAAAAAATATTAATATTATCCTTAGTTCACCATCTCCAAGTTAACTATTATATAAAGACACCACCCCCTAAGGTACTAACTTAACCTTCTCTAGCTTCTATAGTTGTCACCCTATGAATCACACTTTCATGAGCATAAACATACATACTAAGACATTTAATTACATGAACAAGGTACACCTGAGATTTGCAAACTTAAAATATCATCTAACAAGATGGTAACTGGGGCTCGACATAATCTTATAAACGTAATGCTCTTATCCACCTAATAACTTAGTCCCAATTCATTACATCAACACTAGACCTCTGGTGAGTATATATCACAATTACCCACTCCAATAATTCATAAGTTATCAACCTATGTATTTCTTTAGCAAGGAGACATAAAACACTGGATAAACTGAAGATAGATCTGAAGGCAACTCAAACTCGTAAGCTACCTTTCCAAAATAGCTGAGAATTTGGTAAGGACCGATATATTGGGAACTAAGCTTCCCCTTCTAGCCAAAATTCTTCACTTCTTTCATAGGAGAGATTTTTAAGTACACAAAGTCTCCAATCTCAAACTCAAGATCCTTTTTATGCATATCTGTGTACAATTTATATCGGCTCTTAGTTATTTTAAGCCTTTCCCTAATCAGTTGAACCTTCTCTAAGGTATCAAATACTAAGTCAGGCCCTACCACTGTGGCCTTACCGACTTCAAACCAACCAATAGGATATCTACACCTTCTCCTAAAAAGTGCCTCAAGTAGAGCTATCTGAATACTGGAATGATAGTTATTGTTATTTGCGAACTCAATCAAAGGCAAGTGGTCATCCCAACTACCTCTAAAATCTATCGCATAAGATCGCAGCATATCATGTAAAGTCTAAATGGTCCTTTCTGCTTGACCATTTATCTGAGGGTGAAAAGCTGTACTGAGGTGAACTCGGGTACCAAGATACTTTTGGAATGCTTTCCAAAAATGAGAGGTGAACTAGGTACCTCTATCTGAGATGATGGACAATGGAACACCATACAATCTAACTAACTCCCTGATATAAAGTTTGGCATAATCCTCGATTGAGTAAGAGGTATGGACTGGTAGGAAATAAGCTAATTTGGTCATCCTGTCTACAATGATCCAAACTGAATCATGCTGACGATAAGTACAAGGAAAACCTATCATAAAGTCCATGTTCATTTCTTCCCATTTCTAGGTGGGAATATTGAACTCCTGCATAGACCCACTAGGCTTCTGATGCTCAATCTTAACTTGCTGACATATCGAGCACTTAGCCAGAAACTCTGTAATATCTCTTTTTATCCCACTCCACCAATAGATCTCCCATAAATCACGATATGTCTTAATGGCCCCTGGATGAATAGAGTAGCATGCACCATGCGCTAAACAAGAATTTTCTACCTTAAGTCATCTATGCTTGGCACACATAGTTGACTCTGACAACGCATAATACCATCCCCCCTCGAGACAAAACCTCTACCTTCTGATCTCTGACTGATTATTTTAACTTGACTAAACTGGGATCCCTATCCTGTTTTTCCTTCACTTTAGAAACTAGGGATGATTATGAACTATTTTTAACCCATACACTACCTTCTGCTGAATCGACTAAGAAGACACCTAGTCGGGCTAGCTGATGAACTTCCTGAACTAACTTCTTCTTATTGTCCTCGACATGAGTAATACTACACATAGACATTCTACGGAGAGCGTTGGACACTACATTGGCCTTGATCGTATGATACAAAACACTCATGTCGTAGTCTTTCAATAACTCCAACCACCTTCTCTGGCGGAGGTTGAGGTTTTTCTGAGAGAATACATATTGTAGGCTCATGTGTTCTATAAACATATCCACATGAACTCCATACAAATAGTGCCTCCAAATCTTTAAGGCAAACACTACTGCTGCTAGATCAAGATCATGAGTAAGATAGTTCTTCTCATAGAGTTTAAGCTACCTAGAAGCATAGGCTATGACCTTACCTCTCTGCATCATAACACACCCCAAGCCAACTTTAGAGGCATCATAATACACCATAAAGCCATCTAAACTATTTGGTAAGGTCAAACCTGGAGCTGTAGTGAGTCGAGTCTTCAACTCCTAAAAACTCTTCTCATAAGAATCTAACCACTGGAATTTGATTTTCTTCTGAGTCAATCTATACATAGGGTATGCAATAGACAAAAATCCCTTAATGAACCATCTGTAATAGCCGGCCAAACCCAAGAAACTCGTGATATCTGATGGAGATATGGGTCTAGGCCTGTTTCTCACTGCTTTGGTCTCTTGGGGATCAACTCTAATGCTATCACCAAAACATATATGGCCGAGGAAAGCTACTGACCTTAGCCAAAATTTGTACTTACTAAATTCGGCGAATAACTGATGATTTCTGAGAGTCTGTAATACTATTCTAAGATGCTCTATATGATCATGTTCACTGTGGGAGTAGACAAAAATATCATTTATGAAGACTATGACAAACATATCCAAGTACTACTTGAACACACGGTTCATCAAGTCCATGAAGGCAACTGGAGCATTGGTAAAATGAAAGGACATGACTAAGAATTTGAAGTCACCATACCGAGTTTTGAAAGTTGTTTTCAGGATGTCACACTCCCTGACTCTGAGATGATGATAGCCTGATCTGAGGTCTATCTTAGAGAAGTAACTGGAACCCTGAAGTTGGTCAAATAAGTCATCAATTCTTGGAAGTGGATACTTGTTCTTGACCGTGACTTTATTTAACTGACGATAGTCAATACAGTTTCTGAGGGAACCGTCTTTCTTATGCATGAATAAAACTGGTGCACCCCATGGGGACATACAGAGTCTGTTGAATCCCTTATCTAGGATATTCTTTAACTTCTCTTTTAATTCTCTGAGTTCTGCTGGAGCCATTTTATATGGAGGAATAGATATGGGCTGAGTATCTAGAAGAAGATCAATTCCGAAATCAATTTCCCTTTTGGGAGGAACTCCAGGAAGATCGTTGGGAAACACATCTGGGAATTCACATGCTACTAACACTGACTCAATAGTAGGGGTTTCTGAACTAGAGCCCTGCACTTGAAAGAGATGGTAGACACATCCCTTAAATATCATTTTTCTAGCCTGAAGGTAAGAAATAAGTTAATCCCTAAGTGCTGAAGTACTACCCCTCCACTCTAGGACGGGTTCATTTGGAAACTAAAAGTAGACAATTTTTTTCTACAGTCGACTAAGGCATAGCAGGAATGAAGCCAATCTATGCCAAGAATGACATCAAAATCAGTCATCTCTAATTTGACAAAGTCTGCTGAAGTGATTTTCTGAGATATCATAACTGGGAAGTTCTTGTATACTCGCCTGGCTATGATGGATATACCCACTGGGGTAGAGATAGAGAAAGGCTCTACTAGAATTTTGGGACTGACTCTAAAATCAACTGCTATATATATGAAGTAACAAAGGACAAAGAAGCTCCTTGATCTAACAATGCATAAACATGCAAATGGAAAACTTGTAAAGTACCAGTGACCATATCAGGAGAACTCTCCTGATCCTATCAGGACTGAAGAGCATAGAGTCTGTTTGGGCACTGCCCACTGGTAGCACTGGAAGCGGCACCTTGCCAATTCGGCCGACCGAACTGATCTCGGGGATAAATATTCTGACCTTATGAACCTGACTAGGGACAATCTCTGACTCTGTGGCCTGGCTTGCCATACCTAAAACACACATTGCTACCCGCTCTACAAATTTCCTAGTGGTTTCTGCCATACTTCTGACAAAGAAGATTAGTTTGGGCACTGCTAACACTACCCTGGGGTTTAGGTCCTGGCGCCCTATACCTATTGTCGTCTCTCAATTTTTGCATAGGAGAAATGGCTGAGGACAGAGCTGGGACTGAAGATTTTGGGCAGAACTGAGAATGATTCCCAGTCTCTGACTATAACGACCTAATTTTCTAGAACTAGAACGTCACACGGTGCTCATGATCCCGAAGGACCACAAGCCAACCCTCTGCTGATATCTGTACCTAAACACTGCATAATATAGATATTAAATGTGAAAACTGTCCATAAGGTTCAAAACTTCTAAAAATACTCAAAATTGAAAACAGAATACTAATACATCTATTTAAAAAGCATCTAAACTATCTGAACTGTGGAGTTGATAGGACATGTCCCCAACTAACACCTTCTACTGAAAATAAACAAAATCTAATACAAAAATGATAAAATAATCATCCTTGAATGAAGAGGACTCACTGCTACATCTACTGCTGCTAACTGGGACTGAACTGCTAAGGGTACTCTGGATCTCGTTCCTCTGAACCTATGGTGTCAAATAAAACACCATAACAAAAATGCATCAATATGGGAATATACCGAGTATGAAGATGAGGTAAGGCTAAATGCAAAGGCTTATGCGTGAACAATTACTTAACTAAATAATCAAGAGAGTACTGAATGAGAACACATGCATGATGCACGAACCATAACTGAAATCATCGTGACTCAAAGTACTGAAACTGATTAATTGAATTTACTTATATCAATGACTATATTTTGAGCTTTCTACTCTCGACTGACTGCATCGGAGATCAAACCTCTCTAATGGATGAGTCCAGAATCTACTATCAATGATAAGAAAATATCATATCCGAATTTGACAATAAGAATACTCAACTGAATTTGAGATTGAGATCAAGCCTATCTGATGGGTGATCTCTATATCTAATAGAAAGAGTACTCAGCTGAATCTGAGACTGAGATCAAGCCTATCTAATGGGTGATCTCTAGATCTAATAACAAGAATACTCAACTGAATCTGAGACTGAGATCAAGCCTATCTGACGGGTGATCTCTAGATCTAATAACAAAAATACTCAACTGAATCTGATACTGAGATCAAGCCTATCTGATAGGTGATCTCTAGATCTAATAATAAGAATACTCAACTGAATCTGAGAATGAGATCAAGCCTATCTGACGGGTGATCTCGGGATTTGATAATGAGATTACTCAACTGATTATGAGATTAAGATCAAGCCTATCTGGCGGGTGATCTCTAGATCTGATAATGATATTACTCAACTGAATATGAGACTGAGATCAAGCCTATCTGATGGATGATTCTAGATCTGATAACAAGAATACTCAACTGAATCTGAGACTGGTGGGGTCTAACCTGTAACCCCAGCTGGAAGGGTGTCAATACCATTCCATGGGTAAAGACCTCTCTGGTCAAGCCTCTCTGATGATAGACCCTCAAAAAAAGTCAAGCATAAGGTAATATAATTGTCAAGCCTACCTGATGGGTGACTAGCCTTTCCTGACAGGTGACTCCTTCATCTTGCGTTGGCTACGCAGTTATGGAGTTCAGGGATTGCTCCTAATAGCTCTGCCTCTCTGATGGGGAGCCGTCATCCCTGCCCGAGATCGGTGATAGCTCCTACTCCCAACTGAAAAACTCTGAATTGATTCTTAACTGAACACAAACTGAAATGAATCTAATACTGATCACGTTTCTCGAATGATCTGACTGAGTTAAGCTGAATTTACTTGATTCCATATCTGACGAAATACTACTGAATCACGTTATCTTACTGAATGACACAGAGCTTTAATAGAGTACTCAATTACTACAGAGGTCAGGACCAAACACTTGAATACTACTAGATCTGAGTTGGGTACAGAACTGAGGCTAGATTACTAGAGATACTGAGATTATAGTGATTATAGAGATTACTGAGATATCTTAAATTCTGTATTTGTCTGAGAATACAAAGATCTATAACTCGTTGAGTTTTAAGAATATGGCTTGACTAGAATTATAGTAAAAACTGACACGGTCACTAGACAGCAGCTAAATTATCGGGTATAAATACCCCTAGGACTCGATAACATAAAAGTAAAACATAACCATTCTTGAATAATCAAAACCATGGACAATCATTCACCATCACAATCACTAAGGCATCACTTCAAGTATTTAGAAATCATAAACATATGTTATTATAGGGAGACATGCTATTGGATTATACTCCATTCAACAAGGCCTTGCATCAAGCACTTCGCACATATTTAAGTCTTGGCATGTACCAGAGAACATATAATTGGGGAACTTCACGCTATTATATTACAATTCATTCACAAAACACTTAGCATATATTAAAGTCTTAGCAGGTATCAAAAAGTACAAAATTAGGGAATTTCATGCTATTATGCCATAATTCATTCACTAAGGCTTTTCAACAAACACTTGGTATGCATAGGCTTACACACAATTGGGGATTTCTAGTCAACTTTCTCTAATGGCTCTAATTCATTAACATAAGCATTTCATCAAGCATATGGGGAGCATGCTTTGCTTATTCAACAATTTGTACACTTAATTGACCTGAACACACCACTTAATAAGCAACTTGAATAGGGTTTATCATAAACATCACATGAATACTACATACTAGGGTTAAAGATTGAAAACCTTGTAAGCAAACATGAATCACAACTCAATAATAGCATGAACATCAATTTCAACTCACATGAATCTTGAAAACTCATAAACATAAAAGCTTTGAAATTTAGAAAAGGGTTCTTGAGCTTCTTGGATGAAAGGGACCCAAGAATCAACATCTGCATACCTTAGAGAAACTTTTTCTTGAAAGCCCTTGGAGAGATTCTTGATTTCTTGATTTATCTTGAAGAAGAAGGAAGGGTTTTGATTTTATAGAAACCTTAGATCTTTTATTGAACAACTTTGAGAGAAAACCATGATATTTTGGATGAAATGAGGTCAAATCCCGTGTTAAGGAGTATATATAGCGGTTGGGAAAAGACCCTTTTCACTCTTAGAATTAAACTGAAAAATCCCAATTTTACATGTTGGCATGACGCGCTATAATTACACCAGCTCACTGGAAATTGGACAATCGGGAAACTGCTTGATGGAGCGATGCGGTGGAAAACGCGTTGCCACCTTGGTTGTGAACTGGAAAGGCACTGCGACGTGGTGGAATCGCGTTGGTGCGCTGAAAATTGACAATTCTAAAATTAAGCCTTGGCGCGACGTGCCATAATTGTGGAGGCTCACTGAATTTTGATGATTGAAATTTTGGCTGGCTCCGCGATGTGCTAAAGTGCCAGGTGGCACACTGTCTCACTAAAATAGCTCTAACTCTTTACTCGGGTGTCAGATTTGGGCTAATTTGGTATCGATGGAAATCTTATTCAATTCTCTACATGACAAAAAGTTGATATTAGGGAAATTCTACATGGTTCAAAATATTTCTCACTTGGGAAAAAACTTCTCAATCTTTAAAGGTCGGATTTACACTTCACTGAACACACTCTAAGGCTCAAACTATGAGACAATTTTTGCGGGGTCTTACAATATCTCCCCCTTGGAAATATTCATCCTCGAATGTCGCTTGATAGGCTAAGAATACTGATCGACTGAACTTACTTAAGAAATGGGAACATCTGAAACATGACCATGTAACTGGAACTACTGATATTCTGAACTCTCATACTGTACATGCATATCTGATGCATGGAATACTCGACTAAAGCTACTCATAAGCTGAATTCTCATAATAGACATGCATATCTGATGCATGGATGCATAACTGGGCTGATCTCATGAATTTATGACTAAACACACTGAAAAATTGAACTCTTTCTACTGAACATGCATATCTAATGTATGAATGTCTGACTGAACTGACTCTTGAAAGCATGACTGGCTATGCAATGATCACTGATGTTAACTTTATAAGGAGAGTCAGAACATGCAAATGAATGAGTCTAAGAACATGAAAGCATTGCAATATCATGGGGTATCTCCCCCTTGAGACTCTATGCCCCTTTAAACACACTTCACTAAAATACTGGGATAGTGCACGGGGTACCTACGAATTGGGTCATGATTGACCGACTGAGATCTGAAACTCATGCATGACTCATGCTAACATATAAGATCAAAATTGGAGCAAAGGATCTAACAATGCATATCATAAAGATGAAGGACTCATAAAATACCCGAATATATATGAGGGAACCTTTCCTAATCAAGGAGAGTCTGAAATGCATTGAGACTATTCTGATGCTGACCATTATTGGCACCGGAAGGGGCACTCTGCTGAAGAAACTCTCTACCCCTTTGAGCTAGCGCTCTACATTCTCGCATCCTATGGCCTATCTCACTACCCCCAAAGCACACATCACTACCGAATCTACACACACCTAGGTGGCTCTTACCACACTCTCCACTAAGTAGATTGGAGCGAACACCACTAGCACTACTCAGGGCTTTGGAGCCTAGTGCCCCATCATAACTGACATCCCCAAACTTTGGTGTGGGTACACTAGATAAGGATGGATCTGGGACTAAAAATCTCTGACTATGCTGAAAATGGCTACCACCCTGGGACCCTGCCTGAGAGAAATCTTGACTACCTGTCCTGGATCTCTTACTCACTCTCTTTCTTTCATCTTATCTGTCGTAATCTGTTACGCATGCATCATCAGCCTAGCAAGGTCTATATCTCTATTGAACATAGTGGTTCTACACTCTTTCAACACTAACCCGGACACACCAGTCATAAACTTACTCATACTCGCTCTAGGGTCAGCGATCAAGTCAGGAGCATACTTAGCTAACTAGTTAATCTTACGAGAATTCTCATTCACTATCATGGAACCTTGTCTTAGGTTAATGAAATCTTCTACCTTAGATTCCCTCATCTCTAACTGGAAAAACTTATCTAAAAAGGCACCCTGAAACTCTTGCCAAGTCACGGGAGTTGCATCCTTTCTTTACCCTTCTTCCACATCACAACCCAGTCATAAGTGATATACTTCAACCTATAGGCTACTAACTCTACACTTTCCTCCTCAGAAACATGCATAATCTGGGTAATCTTACCCACCTCCTTTAGATAAAGTTGTGGGTCCTCACCTGCTACTGACAAAAAGAATTCTGGCGGGCTCATTCTCATGAAATTTCTAATTCTGGTTGTGGCTAAACCCCCATCTTCCTGAGATAGGGCCACAGCCTGACGGTTACCCTGAACATTAGTCACAGCTTGGGCTAGCACCTAAAAAGCTACCTAAAACTCTGCATGTGACACATTCTCATTCTCAGGATCTACTGGCTGAGGGGGCTGGTCATCAACCCTATAGACATTATCTCTGTAAGGAGGCATACTCTGTACATAGAAGAAAGAGGTGGATTATACTGAGGATCAACTTGAGCTCATGCTCAATCGCACGACATGAATACTGAAAGAAGGGAAACTGCTCCTAAATATATCTTATAGCCTCTTGTACATAAATATGGCGTGCAACAAACCCATGCACAAGAATCTACTAGATGCGGCTTTTCAGACTCCCTAGGACACTATTGAACCTTAGGCTCTGATACCAAGTTTGTAACGACCCAATTTTCTAGAACCGAAACATCACACGGTGCTCATGATACCGAAGGACCACAAGCTAACCCTCTATTGATATCTGTACCTGAATACTACATAATATAGATAATAAATTCAGAAATTGGCCATAAGGTTCAAAACTTCTAAAAATACTCAAAATTGAAAACTGAATACTGATACATTTATCTGAAAAGCCTCTAAACTATCTGAACTAAGGAGTTGATGGTACATGTCCCCAACTAATTCCGTCTACTGAAAATAAATAAAATCTAATACAAAAATGATAAAATAATCATCCTCGAATGAAGAGGACTCACTGCTACATCTACTGCTACTGACTGGGACTGAACTGCTAAGGGTACTCTAGATCTCATGCCTCTAAACCTATGGTGTCAAATAAAACACCATAGTACAAATGCATCAGTACAAGAATGTACCAAGTATGAAGATGAGGTAAGGCTAAATACAAGGGCTTATTCATGAACAATTACTTAACTGAATAATCATGAGATACTGAATAAGAACACATGCATGAATGCACAAACCATAACTGAAATTATCGTGACTCAAAGTACTGAAATTGATTAACTGAATTTACTCATATCAATAGCTGAATTCTGAGCTTTCTACTCTGGATTGACTGCATCGAGATCAAACCTCTCTTAAAGATGATTCTAGAATCTATATCAATAATAAGAAAAGATCATGTCTGAATCTAACAACAAAAATACTCAACTGAATCTGAGACTGAGATCAAGCCTATCTGGCGGGTGATCTCTAGATCTAATAACAAGAATACTCAAATGAATCTAAGACTGAGTTCAAGCCAATCTGACGGGTGATCTCTACATCTAATAACAAGAATACTCAACTGAATCTGAGACAAAAGTCAAGCCTATCTGATGGGTGATCTCTAGATCTAATAACAAGAATACTCAACTAAATCTGAGACTAAGATCAAGCCTATCTGATGGGTGATATCTAGATCTAATAACAACAATACTTAACTGAATCTGTGACTGAGATCAAGCCTATCTGACGGGTGATCTCTAGATCTAATAACAAGAATACTCAACTAAATCTGAGACTAAGATCAAGCCTATCTGATGGGTGATCTCTAGATCTAATAACAAGAATACTCAACTGAATCTGAGACTGAGATCAAGCCTATCTGATGGATGATATCGAGATCTGATAATGAGATTACTCAACTGATTATGAGACTGAGATCAAGCCTATCTGACAGTGATCTCTAGATATGATAATGAGATTACTCAACTAAATATGAGACTGAGATTAAGCCTATCTGATGGGTGATCCGTAGATCTAATAACAAGAATGCTCAACTAAGTTTGAGACTGAGATCAAGCCTATCTGATGGGTGATCTGGGGATGTAATAAAGAATAACTTTATATAGTACCAAGCCTATCTGATGGATGGTCCATGAAGCAATAAAACTATCTGAGTTCCTCACTAAGATAGATGACTGTATCTAACAGTCCTGATTTCTGATGATTGATACTAAAACTGTAACTGTAGGAAGTAGTCAATTAACCGACATGCCCTGAATCTCAATTGGTGGGGTCCAACCTGTAACCCCAGCTGGAAGGGTGTCAATACCGTGCCATGGGTAAAGACCTCTCTGGTCAAGCCTCTCTGATGGGTGACCCTCGCAGGAAGTCAAGCATAAGGCAATATAATAGTCAAACTTATCTGATAGGTGACCAGCATTTTCTGACGGGTGACTCCTGCATCCTGCGCTGGCTACGCAGTTCTGGAGTTCAGGAATTGCTCCTAACGACTCTGTCCCTATGATGGGGATCCGTCATCCCTGCCTTCGCTTGGTACTAGATCCTACTCCCAACTGAAAGACTCTGAACTGATTCTTAACTAAACACAAACTGAACTGAATTTGATATTGATCACATTTCTCGAATGATCTGACTGAGTTAAGCTGAATTCACTTGGTTCCATATCTGATGGAATACTACTGAATCACGTTATCTGACTGAACGACACAGAGCTTCGAATAAAGTACTCAATTACTACAGAGGTCAGAACCGAGAACTTGAATACTACTAGATCTGAGTTGGGTATAGAATTGAGGCAAGATTACTAGCGATACTGAGATTACGACAATTACAGAGATTTCTCAGATTTCTTAAATTTTGTATTTGTTTTAGAATATAGAGTTTTATAACTCACTGAGTTCTGACAATCATGGATTGACTGGAATTATCATGAAAACTGACACAGGCTCTAGACAGCAGCTAAATGTCCGGGTATAAATACTCCCAGGACTCGATAACATAAAAGTAAAACATAACCATTCATGAATAATCAAGACCATGGACAATCATTCACCATCACAATTACTAAGGAATCACTTCAAGCATTTTGGAATCATAAATATTTGATAGTATAGGGAGACATGCTATTGGATCATACTCCATTCAGCAAGGCCTTGCATCAAGCACTTCGCACATATTTAAGTCTTGGCATGTACCGGAGAACACATAATTGGGGAAATTCATGCTATCATGTTACAATTCATTCATCAAACACATAGCATGAATTAAAGTCTTAGAATGTATCAAAGAGCATAAAATTGGGGAATTTTATGCTATTTCACTAAGGCTTTTTAACAAACACTTGTCATGCATAGACTTGCACACAATTGGGGATTTCTAGTCAACTTTCTATAATGGCTCTAATTCCTCTAATTCATTAACATAAGCATTTTATCAAGCATATGGGGAGCATTCTTTGCTTATTAAACAATTTGTACACTTAATTGACATGAACACACCACTTAATAAGCAACTTGAACAGGGTTTATCATAAACATCACATGAATACCATATACTAGGGTCAAAGCTTGAAAACCTTGTAAACAAACATGAATCACAGCTCAATAATAGCATGAACATCAATTTTAACTCACATGAATCATGAAAACTCATAAACATAAAAGCTTTGAAATTTAGAAAAGGATTCTTGAGCTTCTTGGATAAAAGGAATCCAAGAATCAACATCTGCATACCTTAGAGAAACTCTTTCTTGACAGCCCTTGGAGAGATTCTTGATTTTTCGTAAAGAAGAAGGAAGGGTTTTGATTTTATAGAAACCCTAGCTCTTATTCTTGAACAACTTTGAGTGAAAACAATGATATTTTGGGTGAAATGAGGCCAAATACCTTGTTAAGGAGTATATATAGGGGTTGGGAAAAGACCCTTTTCGTCTTTGAAATTAAACTAAAAAATCCCAATTTTACATGCTGGCGCGACGCACCATAATCTTGCCAGCTCACTGGAAATTGGACAATCAAGAAAATGCTTGATGGCGTAACGCGGTGGAAATTGCGTTGCCACCTCTGTTGCGAACTGGAAAGGCACCGCTACATGGTGGAATCATGTTGGTGCACTGTAAATTGACAATTCTAAAATTAAGCCTTGGTGCGACGCGCCATAATTGTGGAGGCTCAATGGATTTTGACGATTTCCATTTTGGCTGGCTTCGTGACGCGTTGAAGTGCTAGGTGGCACACTGTCTCACTAAAATAGCTCTAACTCTTTGCTCGAGTGTCGGATTTGGGCAAATTGTGTGTCGACGGAAAGCTTATTCAATTCTCTACATGACAAAAAGTCGATATTATGGATATTCTACATTGTTCAAAATATTTCTCACTTGGGAAGAGACTTCTCAATCTTTAAAGGTCGGATTTACGCTTCACTAAACACGCTCTAAGTCTCAGACTACATGATAATTTTTGTGGGGTCTTGCACTGACTTAGGCTGAGCGATGTTGAAACTACCTATTCTTGATATATTGCTCTCCCTTTCCTTCTCTTTATTCTTGGCCTTCTCTATCTACTGAGCATGGACCATAAGCCTAGATATGTCCATCTCCTTAATAAGTATTGCGTTCCTACACTCCTTGACCATGTTGTTAGACACCCCTGATGTAAACTTACTCATTCAAGATCTACTGTCTGCCACCACATGAGGAGCATATCTAGCTAATTGAGTAAACTTGAGATAATACTCTTTCAATGTCATATTGCCCTGTTTAGATAGATAAATTCCAAAACCTTTGCTTCTCTCAAATCCAGTGGGAAGAACCTATCCAAAAATGCAGTGGGAAACTCCTCCCACTCTTTGGACCCTACATCTATGGCCCTCTTTATTTTCCACTATTTAAACCATGAGTTATCCACATCGTACAACTGATATACGGCCAACTTAGCACTCTAAACCGCGGTCACCCCCATAATATCAGTAACATTCGGCACCTGATCAAGAAATTCTTGAGGTTCCTCATTTAACTTTGACCTGGTAAATAATGAAGGGTTCATTCGGGTGAAGTCTTGAATCTTGGCAGCAGCAGTATTGGACACTGGGTTGGCCAAAACACCAGCTGGGCATTTATTTTGGGCTACTACAAAATGAGATAGGGTGGTGAAGGCTTCTCTGAACTTAGTGTGGGAGACGTGTTCGTCTAGTGGATCTGTCTGGATAGGCTTGGGTTCTGGCTGGTCTCCTGCTCCTCTTCCCTTATTCCTCTTTGGAGGCATATTTCAATAAATGAAAGAGAAAGAATTAGACTGAGAGCTTAACTAGATCTCATTATTACTCGTACGACATGAATACTAAAAGAAAGAAAACCTTTCCAAAAATATCTCGTAGCCTTTTGTCCATAAGTGTGGCACGCAACACACCCATACACAAGACTCTACTAGATGTGGCTTTAAAACTTCCTAGGACTCTATTGAACCTTAGGCTTTGATACCAAGTTTGTAATGCCCCTAGTCTATATCCTGGACGCTACACGGCGCTTATAATCCTAAAGGACTACAAGCTAACCCATGACTGGTACCTGCTGTAATAACTGAATAACAATAATACTGAATTATGTAGAAATTAGGTAGAAAACTGGCCATAAGGTTCAATACTTTAAATAATACTAAATATGGTATCACAATACCAAAACTGAACATCAATACTGAAAACTGAACAACTGTTTGAAAATACTCTAGTCTGAAAAGCCTCTAAGTTGTATGAACTGTGGAGTTAATGGGACAAGTCCCCAAATAACTCCGACAACTGAAAATGAACTAAAATGATGAAATAAATGATCAGTTCCTTGAACTATGAGGACTCACTACTAACTCACTATGTTGAGAATCTGAACTGCTAAGGGTACTCAGGAGCCCGTGCGTCTGAACCTATGATATAAGACATCATAGCGCAAAAGAAAAGCATGTGTCAGTACTTTGAATGTACTAGTATGCTCAGTGCGGTAGGATGAAATGCATGGGTTCATATGCATGAGAAATACTAACTGAATATCATGATTATCACTGAATGTGAGTACATGCATGAATATGTAAACTGTACTGAGATCGTAAAAACACAGAATACTGGATTACTGGTAACTGAATGAATGTATCTGACTATCATGATTCTTTGGAATAATACTGAGTCCCGTACTGAGTTGAATGACTATGTTTGGCAGTCCTGAATCTGCAGAACTAAACTGAGTTCCATACTGAGATAGAATCTGAAAGTAAGACTGTAGGAAGTAATCATCTAGCCAACATGCCCCTTTTCTAACTGATTTGGGGTCCAACCTGTAACCCCAGTTGGAAGGGTGTCAATATTGTTCCACGAGTAAGTACAAGTGTTGAGTCACTCTCATCTGACAGGTACTCTGAACGAGAATGGTGGTACCTTCAACTGGCAGGTACTTTACCTCATCAACCCTCAATTAGTAGGTTGATGTCTCAACCTATATTGGCTACGTAGTTTTGGAATGCAAGTACTACTTATAAGGATTTCACCCTCTATTAGAAGGTGAGTCCCCATCCTTGGGTTCACTCTGTGCTGAACCTACTCCCAACTGAATAGACACTGGACTGAATTCTAAATTATACTAGGCAAAACTGAACTGTTACTGATCATAATGTATAACTGAACTGAACTTATTTTACTAAACTAAGATGGACTTATTCTGAGTTCACTGAGTTTTTTCTAAGTTTTGTAACTGACTAAATTCTATAGATAGAGACATGACTGATTCCACTTTAGGACTGACAATGGCTCTAGACAAAAAACTATGTTGTCGGGTAATACTCCCAGGACTCGATAGCATAAACTTAAAAGGCATGGCTTAATCTTGAGACATGGTAACTAACCACTTAGTCATCATTCATTCATTTGGTCATTCAACCAAACACTTGCATGACATAAACTTGCATACATGCTAACATGATATAATTTTTCTATTCAACTAACATGGACAATTCATCAAACACTTATGGGGCACAATATATGCACATAATACTAACACAACATGTAGGCATCATGATTCAATTCCGATTACAAAATTCCAAGAGTTTCAATATGGATTCACATGATAAAGCTCACATATCAATTAACACTACATGAATTTTGCAATAAATCATGAATACACTTTAATTTAAATCATGGAAATCATGAAATCACTCTACATGAACTTTAAAAGAGTTTCTTGGACTCTAAGGGTGGAAGGAACCCTTGGATGAACACTTCACATACCATAGTTAGTGAATTCTTGAAAATTAATGGTGGAATCTTGAGCCTTGAGTTTGAATTTAATTCACCTAGGGTTTTTATTCTTGAACAATTTGTGAAAGAATGAATATAACTTGCTAAAAGAGGGCTAAATTTAGTGTTATGGGGGATAAAAGGCATGGGAAAAAGACTTAATTAACCCTGAGAACACGGATTTTAAATAACTGTAAGTTGAACCATCGATGCGTAGGACGACGCGCCGCATCATTGGCATCAATGTGATAGCCAACGCACCGTGTCGAGTCCGCATCAATTCACTGGAATTGGATGCTGGGAGCTGGGGAAAATATTTATCAATGTGATAGGCAATGCGATGCATCAAGATCCATTGATTCATTGGTTTAGGATACCAAAGCCTCTTCAAATAAAGTTTGAAAAATCCAAAACTTTCCCGGGAACACCTATTGATATTCCTGATCAAGAATTAACTCAAATACCAAGATTTAATGGACGTAAAGGTTGCAAAATAAGATTTCCAACTTTTGAAGGCTTAAATAACACTAAGTCTAAATACTTATCTAGAATTTTCTAATTCTAGGACCCCTGAACAAGCTTAAAGGACTAAATTAAGATAAGAATTTTATGGGGTCTTACAGTACGAGTGGTGGGTACCACTCATATTGAAGGGTACGACTGGTATCCATAGTCGTACCCACCTGACGGGATTTTTCAAAGTTTAAGTAAGGGAAATATGGATGTTTCCCCACTTAAGCTATATGGACCGACGACTTATGTTCCTATTGGGAGGTTATTTTCCCTTTTGTTCTTTTCATTAACACTTAGAAACCTTTCTTAAACACTGTACAATTCTCTCTTAAACTTTTGGGTAAAGGAAGGCTAGATTTTTATCTAAAGGATTAATTTGGGGCTTGTGTTGGTAATTTCTCTCTATCATCTACTTGGTTTAAGGCATGTTCTCTTTCTTCATTGTTAGTTCCAACTAAAGGCATGGCCTTATACAATATTTTCATGGTTTGATTATTGCATGGTTTTGGATTTTAAAATATAATTTGGGGGTTTTGGTTATAGTTTTCCCATATTTTAATTATGCTTTTATATGATTTAATGGTAGTTTGGATAATTGATTGCATGGGAATGGTTATTTGGTAATTGGCTTTGGTTTTGGAAATACTATACCCCCAATATGTTTGATAAAATGTCTATGAGAATATTTTCACTACATTGTTGGATTTTAATGGAATTATTGCATATTTTAAACTTGGTAATGGTACCCTATATGGTTAAATTATTTTGAATGGCTAAATGGAATGGTTTGGTGGTCATGGTTATGGTTAATTGAACTGTTTGTGGGGTGCAACGGAATCCCCCATGTAAACATGTTAATGAACAACTTGTGGGGCACATGGTACTATCCCAAGCAAATATAATGGAACATTTGTGGGATACATGGGACTCACCTAAGTTAACTTGGTAAATGATACATGGGAATACCTTTACCTTAAAAGGTTTTTCTAGGGACAATACTCGTAAGTTCTAGTCGGTATGATGATACCACTATTAATAGCCTTGGTAAATAATAAAAGGTATAATGGATTGGTTGGTTGGAAATGGTTTTAAATGGGAAATAATGGTGGGCTGTGATAGCTAACCATAAAGGTGGGAGTTCAATGAAAGAACACTGGAAACTCATGATTGCCAACATGAGAGGTAGGGCATGGTGGCCCTTTTATGATACTATGAGGTACGCAAGAATCCTCTAAGTACATTGTACATATAAATCATAGAGGGTGAGAGTACTTTGGAATCCCTACTCTTATGGTATCTCCGATTAGTATGGCTACACACATTGGGGCCCATTCATGGGATTGCATTGGACCCATATAGACCATGGGTGGTTAAGGACGATTAAGCTACACATATCCAATGCTAAGCCTGATTTCCTTTACCGACATGGTTATATATATATGTATATATATATATATATATATATATATTTATATCTATATATATGTATATATATGGTTTGTATACATATGGTTGGTTTTCTTGGTTTTACTGGTTGGCATTAATTTATCCTTATCTTGAGTTCATGCCAGCGTTCACCCGATAACCCTTCTTTGGGTGGCTGTATCCCTTCGTGATGCAGGAATCGACCATTCTACTCCTCCTGCTTAGCTATCGGACATTCAGGATCAGCTACTGGATTGAAGTGGTGAGCTTCCATCTTTCCAGAAGGTTCTATTTCATTGATGTTATTTCATACTTTGGTTCATTTATGGATATTGGTTTTGGCTATGTTTGTGGGCATGTCCTAACCGTATTTTGGTATTCTTTTTGTTAGAGGCTTTTGTGGAACTACTATGGGCTTATATGGGCGGGATTGGTATTTGTGTGAGCCTTGGCATTGGGGCTAATACCAAAAAACTAAATTTCTCACTGTTCCAACCTCTTTAATTTTGGGATTATATTTAATTATTACAAAACTCATATGGTTATGGTTGGTGGTTTGGTTCGGACGGTTGGACTCGATCGGGTCGGTTATGGAAATAGACGTATCCTAATCTGTAAATTAAATAGTTATACTACTTGTTATATGCTTAAAATTCATCCAACATAGGGAAGGCAGTTGGAGGTTAGGTTGGGTAATTGGGTGGTCTTCGGTCCCAGTTGTACTTGGGATGCCCATTACGACAAGGCCCCAGGTCGGGTCATGTCACTATCAGAAGAACTCTAGGTTGGCGAAAAATATGTGCTAACTCTAGCTGGTCATCTATCTCATATCTGGAGTATTCTCTTAACCAGTATCTTATCACGACACAACCAAATGAAGTTCTTGGAATACTCTGAGATACTTCCCCTCATAATCCAAAATGGTCCCCATGGCCCAAAGAACCATACAATACTCCGCAAGTCTGATGAGGACTCTTCCCACTATAATCATCATGACTAATCTGAGAGCTATTCATAGTATGGAATACTGTCTGTATATAGCTGAGGGGCTGCAGGTAAAGCTGAAATCTACCAAAAGAATCCTCACTCTCGGATAAAATACCAATAGCATTATACTGATGGAATACTCTTGCCATCATTTCTATAAGTCTCAATACTAGTGCTCTTTATGGTCCTCTCAAAATTAATAGCCCGACTAAAGGATGCTTTTATTGCTATCAAGTGCTTCGATGCCAAACGGAGTGACAATACTAACCCTCTAACACATCCATGCACCAATGTCTGGCTCAGGAGGATGTAGCATAGAAAAACTCCTAGACCACACGAGAAATCCAGTCTCGTACTCAAAACTGGTAAAGAACCCTGATGAACACCAATAGACTCAACTCTGGTTTGAGGACTGCTCGATGAATCAAACGTCATCTATAGCTTAGAGGGATCTACAACATGACTTAAATTCCTAATGCTAAACCCCAAAGGCTTAAGTAATCACAAGCTCAACCGTAACCTAAGCTTGCCCAATTCTTTTTTGGCTGCCGCTAAAGATCTTCGATATCCATCTTTGACTCTCTGCTCCAATCCTACGCTGAAACTATAGAAATGTATGTTAAAGTCTTCTTTGCATCTGTCGATAATATTGCATTGTCCTTCGATGATGGAATAGATTGAAATAATGTGTTCGAGGTTCATAGGAATGCGTACACATAATAAAGATTCAAGAAGTTAATTTCCTAAAATATCCATGTAGCCTCCCAAAGATAGGTTATGAAAGTCGCCACACTGATCCATAGAACTCTACTAACACGTAACTCTTGTGCTAACACACCAGTGAAACCTAGGCTCTGATACTAATTTTCCACAACCCGATTTCTGGGGTCATGATGGCACCTACCATAACCAACCAGAAGGAAAGCCAACCCATAGTTTGGAACGGCTAGTAATAGCCTCCTCAATAATATAAGAAAAACAATGCAGAATAAATGAATAAAGATCAATACATAATACAATCCTAAAACCTTGTGGTATCAGTACAAGAGCTTTTAATATCAAAAGAGTACAAAAGTGAAACAACAATAAAACTAAAAGGATACAACTTATCTCAGAACATAATATAGAGATTAGTATAATACAAAAGACAGAGATAAGTAATACACTGAACATCAGGATCTCACTCTAATTCTCTAAACCATGGCTGCTCCACACGATGCATACATCAACGGCGATAACCCATATTATGATCTATAGGCTATAGAAGTATAGTATGAGTACAAAATGAATGGTACTCAGTAGGCAACCGCCAACTAAGCCCCAAAGATAAAGTAGATATATACAACATATAAACAGAATGTACTCTTTCCTAAAAAATACGGAAATCATATAACAAGTCTATGGGAATAATAAGGGATAATTATCCTGTTCAAGACTAAGAGTCTAACATAATAAGACTAAGGAAGTATCAGGGTGAACTATCCTATTCAAGCCATAATGAATAGAAGTCAATGTCATACCATATATCCCAAGCCAATATACAAATGAAGACCGAAAAAAGATATATATAGTAATATACAAGGCCAAGAAACAATATACAATATGTACAAACATAAGGGGGATATACGGTAGTGCCATAACTTCATATAGCTATATATATATATATACACATATAAATATGAGGTCCTCTAAAGCATAACTTAGATCATCATATCCTCATTCTAGGACCTCGTTATAATACTACCAGGATTTAATACTATCATACTTAGGGTTTTTGATCCGCACGGATAGATATGAAATAATCGTCCATAATAATGTCATCATTAGATAAAAGATGCCATAGACATACCTTAGATCTCGATAACAAATCAATGACCAAATCTATCATAAGATATCCATAATAATGATCATAATAATGATAACAAAAAAATCAATAAAAACTTGAATAACCGGCTACTCAAGACAACCAAATACCTAGTCGAGCCTATGCATACCCCTATTATCCCAGAATCGAAAGGTACAATCAACATACAATAATACAAGTCATACTTTTCACCCATATCTATGCAACCATCACATAATGGTTGATAGCCATAGGTTCATACTAGTGATAGAAGATGTGCATGCGGGAATGAATGCAAAGTACATAATCAATATCACAATCTCAATATCATTACCATCTCTATCATAACTATCATCATCATGACCATCATTAGCATAATCAACCTCCAGACTTATTGTGTATCAATGTATCACCACAGTATCTTCCATTCTTGTCGGGTATCAATATCATAATCATAATATCCTCCTGCCTTGTCGGGTATCAATATATCATCACAATATCCTATGGCCTTTACAGGTATCAATATATCATCACGATATCCTCTTGCCTTGTCGAGTATAAATATATCATTACAATATCCTCTGGCCTTTTTGGATATCAATATATCATCACAATATCCTCGTCCTTGTCGGGTATCAATATATTATCACAATATCCTCCAGCCTTGTCGGGTATCAATATATTATCACAATATCAATACACATATATTTATAAATATATAA
The DNA here is from genome assembly GCA_030864215.1 of Capsicum pubescens. Classification (NCBI taxonomy): domain Eukaryota; kingdom Viridiplantae; phylum Streptophyta; class Magnoliopsida; order Solanales; family Solanaceae; genus Capsicum; species Capsicum pubescens. Next base: position 157,081,497 of record CM061541.1, read on the forward strand.
TAGGTTCACGGGCTTAAACGTGGAAATGAGAGGGTAAATCTACAAGCCTATTAGTAAACTCATAATCATAATTATATCATCATTAAACATCTTACGTGTCGAGACTTTCCAACTATTTGATATTAGCTAACCAATTCTTATTATCATTAAACCATTAGTTCACTAGTTTTTGCATGACCTATAACTATTATCCTAAACATTATCTTTCACATAATCCTTATTCATGGGATAAAAACTAGTCATTATTAATAAGTAGTCAATACCCAACATCTAGTCAGTATTCATCACTAGACCATAATAGCTATTTATCCACTAATCAACATTACCAACTTATCATTCTATATTTGTTAATCATTATTAGCTGACATATTATTGTTTATATCTAACCATCTTTTATTAACTAACTCCATTCGTTAACTAGCCATTTTTTACCAAAAATTCCACGTTTACCAATTATTCATCGTTATTAACTAGTCATCTCATATCACTAACATCTCTTATTATCTAGCCTCAATGATATAAACCTCTTGTTTAACAACTAATTGACATCATAAACTAAGTCATCAAGTGCTATAGTAACCTATTATACAACTAGCTACCACATAGCTTAACCCTTAACTAGGAAGAACAATCATAAGATCGTATTTCAGCTAGAATCATATTATTTACCAATATAATAATTATAAATGTACCGAATCTATACATGCCATCACCAGTATTCAAACAATTGAATAATAAGCATCATACCACATCTTCCTTTGTCCATCCCAGAGAGATGTGCATACAAACCATATATAAGCATATTCATAAATTGTAATCATATCCTTTATAATGATAAACTCTTCTCAGATATCCAATAAATATTATAACATGTCCCTCAACTCAATAATAGGTTTGTAATAATCACAACAATATAATCACGGCCTTCGGCCCATATACATATCCGAACGCATATCAATAATAATATTTATAAGTCATAGCATTGTTCTAACATCTCACATATAAGAGGCATCTCATATGTAGGAGGCATAATATCAATAAGCATGTAATCATCTCTCACATATGAGGCATCTCATATCAAGGAGGTAGAATATCAATAAGGATGTAATCATCTCTCACATCTAGGAGGAATAATATCAATAAGCATATAATCATCTCTCACATAAGAGGCATCTCACATCTAGGAGGCATAATATTAATAAGCATATACTTATCTCTCACATAGGAGGCATATATCAATAAGCATATAATTATCTATAAGATATCTTATGTCAATAAGTCATACAGCATGACTTATGAAGAGTATCACCTCTCTCAACAAATTATATTATCGAAGAGGAATAACATCTATATAGGTTTGAGAATCATAGCTAAAAGAAAATAGCATCTCTATAGGGCCAACATCATATCTAAGAGGAATAGCATCTCTATGAGCCAAATATTAAGTCTAATAAGGAATATCATCTCTATGAGCCAAGTATCAAGTCTAAGAGGGAATAGATCTCTATAGGTTAGACGTCATATCAAGAAGGAAGTAGTATATCTATAGGACCAAATATCAATATCCGAGTAAAATACATCATCATTCAATAAGCCATGGAGTAACCTTATACTAAGTTTTACTAGCCTCAACCATGCCAAATATCTGCAACTAGGTCCACAAGGCTAATACAAGACTTGTCCTAAGTGGGCCAGACAATCCCACTTCCAATCCTTAATTTCCATATTTAGGCACACTATGCCCCAAATTAGGCTAAGGTATCTAGTTTAACTTCTAGATGTCAAGCAAGCCATGACCAATCCTAAGATACTTCTTCTAGAAATAGGGGAATTTAAGTTATCTCTACCCAAATCACGATTTTAATACTACCACACTAGTCTAATAAGATTAAATAGGTTAATCATGCATCCAATCCTAACACCACATCCCAACCCTAGCATCATATTATATCCATGATACAAACTAATCTAAACTAGGGCAAAGACAATAGGATTATCAAGGGTAATATCATACAATCTTATGGGTCTAAAACCCTCATGTAATCCCCAAACATCAATAATTAAGGCTAAGTTATTCTATGCATAATAAATCCTAACATCCATATTCACACCTAATATATATCATACATCATCTATGAAGAAAAGTATATAGAAACCTACCTTAATGCCAAACTACAAAACCTCACTCATTACACCACATACTCATCTTTACTTCAAAATCCTAAAAATGTCATTATGCTATCAAAAACATAATCTACTCATCAATACATGTCTAATGATACCCATATCGCACTATTATGCTTCAGGTCCAAAAATGATACCAAAACCCCAAGTGGGTCCCACATAAAAAAAAATGAGTTTCTGAGACCAACCCGATGTTCACACATGAACAAGGAATCACAACCCTTAAGAAATGGGTGAAAAATAAGAATACTTTGGGCTAAAATTAAGCCCTAATGTAAATTGGGGTTTTGGGTCTAAACTAGGAAATTCAACCATGAATTCAAAGGATTCTTACCTTAAATTTGAATATAATCGCATAAAAGATGATAAGCTAGCTCCCAAGTCACCCACCATTACAAATTTGTGATTAGAACACCATGTTATGGTTTCTAGGTATCAATGGAGGAATAAGATGGCTAATTTTTATCCAAAATAGGTATTTAAATACCCCTTCCCAGTCCCTCAGCTAGGGCGACAATGAAAACACGCGTGCCCTTGTTGAGGAATTGCGATCACAAGTCTCTTTCTATGATTGCAGCCCTTTACTCCATTATATGACAGCTGAAACTTGATTCAAACTTTTGGCCAATGCCTTGGGATGCATTCGGAATCCAATTTTCACAAACGAAATATGTAACCACACTAAATTCGATATTTTAGATGCATTGTCACAGTTGGATTATCAATTAAAGGTCATTTAGACCGAATGTGGGTCCCACACCTTAACTTTAAAATTTTCAACTTTCCAATCGATAGGTTGAAATAAACTCGGGTGCATTGGGACCCAAACCAAAGGTCTACCTAGCCTACAATCAACATTATGGATCTACTGGCATAGCTAAAATTCATATCTGAGATTATTTTGCAGAAGTTTTTACCCAATGGCCATTTAGACCAATGAAGACTTCTAAATAAGGAATTGGTTCTAAAAACCAAATGAACTGCATGATAACCAAACCATTGGTCCCATCAAATCATAAATGACTTGAGGCAGCTATGGAAAAGCTCGCATAGTGAAAATAAGCGTAAATATGAAAAATGACTAGAAGAGACATTACATCTAAAGACTAGATAGTACACTCCACATGCCAATTTGTTTGAGGGTGGAACGTAGTACTAAGGGTCACTCGAGTAACTAGACCTTTCTAAAATAAATTCCCAAAGTAAATGAAAACTTTGTACCTTGTTCTGAAATGATGGATACTGGTGCTCCATGCAATTTAACTATCTCCTGGATGAACAACTTAGCACAATCCTCTCCTAAGTAATTAATCCTTACAGGCAAGAATTGACCTGACTTGGTCATTCTATCCACAATGAACAAAATAGAATTACACTTATTGTGAGACCATGAAAGACCCATAACAAAGTCCATATTGATTATCTCCTACTTCTATATGGGGAACTCTATCTTATAATACATGACACCAGGTATTGAATGCTCTACCTTGACTTTTTAATAAACCATACACTTAGCAACAAAAGTCACTATATCTCTCCTCAAATTATTCCACCAATTAATTTTCTTCATGTTATGATACATCATAGTCGAACCTAGATGAATTGTATATCTAGACTCATAAGCTTCGGACAAAATCCTCTCCTATAGCCCAACAACATCAGTAACACAAAATCCTCATTGGTACCTCAGAATACCATCTCACCAATCTCAAATGTCGTAACCTTTTATTGAATCAAATCATCCTTAATCTGAATAATTATGGGATCTAAACGCTAGAAAATATGGTTTTTAATATTGGCCCCCCTGATATCGACACTTTCACGGTGAGCTACACAATTTTCTTTAAGCCTAAGTTCAAATAATTTGCACATAATCTAAACATTTACCAGGGAGTCCTTATTAAGGCATTTTCCAACCTGGTATTGTTATACCAATATGCTTTCAAGATTATATAATTATGCTAAACCAATCTATGTAACAATTAGACTCCCAAGTTTCAATTAAAATTCAAATCATATACACCAAGGGCCTTCAAAAACCATTTTTCTCTATTTATCCTTTAATGAAATAAAAAAATTTAAAAATATAAGTCAAGTCATACAATTATCCAAATTCAAGTTCAAGTTTACAAGGTTGGTTGAGCCTAATGCCATTACCAAGTTAAAAATCCATAAATTTAGGAAATCAGTGTCACCCATCAAAACCCTACCATGTTGTACCAACTCAGTCCAAAATAAATAATTTATTACATATGAATAACACATATAAAATATGGGATAACAATTCAAGTAATAATGAATCAAAAGCCATCAACCCAATTACAACCCTAATAATTTAAACACATGGAGGTTGAGTATGTGAACTCCACAATGTAAAAACACAAGTTAGAATAAAGGAAAAGACTAAAAAAAAACCTAACTAAGACATGCAGGAAAATCCTGAGAACAGTCGTCACAGCTTGGGTAACGACTCATAATGTTTGACCACGAGTCGTAGCTTAGAGTCATTACCTGAGAATGGACACCTAGTCTTTCAATATTATGATAATGGGTCTCTCATAATGACTCATTTTCTAATGTAATAAGTCATCCTGAATAATCATAGTCAGGGGTTAAACTCTTGGGTATCCTTCTATTATGACAACGAGTCCCTTCGAATGACTCATTATATCTCACAATGACTTGTACCTTGGACTCGATTTCAAGGGACTAAAACATAGGCTTCCTCACTATCGTGGTAACAAGACCTCTTAACGATTCATTATGTTTGATAATGAGTCCTTGTCGGGTCCATTATCATTGGCAGTTTTGACAGCCCTCCAGTAACTTGGCTAATTCAATTATTTATCTCTTGGAGGGTCTCAAGCCTAAGAACTTAGGGTGTTACAATTTCCCTATTTAGATCTATTGTTGTTAAGAAAATAATCTTGGACCAAGACCTCATATGAGAATTCTGACAGCACCATCAGCTCCAGAACATCGATTTTATGCTAGTGGTATACTTTGTTAAGGTTTTGGGGCTTCAAATCATGGTTTGGAATATTGGGTGAATTATATGGAAAAACATATAGGTGTGGGCCCCATATTTAGTAGAAATGATCATGGATAAAAGTTTTTATAGTTCCATAGAATTCAGAAAGTCAAATTTGGTATGGTATAAAAGGATGTTTGCAAGCATGGGGTTCTAAACGAATCTCAAACACCTGGTTAGAGACTAATTTGAACTTACCAAGTCTGGTGTGTGGCCCCATCTAGTGCAACCGCTTAAGAAAACCATTGGTCTCTTAAGCGGTAGTTGTTTACGCAACCAAGGGATAGCTTTAAAAATAACCCTTGGACTTTCCCCAGCCGCTTAAACGATGGCCTTGTAGCTTAAGTGGAGGTCTCTTAATCAAAGGTCGCTTAAGTGGTGCTCGACCACTTAAGCGAAGGCTAGATATTTTTGGTGGATCACATAAGTAATTATTAAGTCACTTAAGAAACTCCTTGGATTGTTTAATCCCCTTCTTCACTTGAATTTCTCATTCATTTTCTCCATCAGTTTGTGAACTTAAAGAGACGAAAGAGTGGGGAATCATTTATTCAAGCTAAGGTAAGCTATCCTAACACTCCTTGGTCATTTTTCATTAATTTTCCCATCAATTTCTATCCTATTTCATGGTGTATTCTTAGGAATTATGTCTTTAAATCTATAGACGATAGGAGATTATTTGGATACCAATTTATTTACTATTTTTTCTAAAATTTTGAGCACACGTTACTTGTTCTTCAAGTGACCTCATGATAGATTCAATTTTGGATTTTGTTTGCAAGCCCCGTAGGCCCATTATTAACCCAAATTTTTACCTAACCCTTTATATAAAAATATAGGTTTTCATTACTCCTAATGACACATATATGATTATTTTGATAGCGTTTCTACATTTTGGGATCGTGGAGCAAAGATGGATGATTTATGGATGACTCAAGGCTTGTGATTAGTCATTAAGGTAGGCTTTGGTCTACTCTTTTTTATGATATAGTGTATGATATATATTTCATGCTAGGTAAGGATTATAGGATATTATTGTGGTTAGGATATCGTGACTTAGACAAAATAATGAGTTTGTTGATAAAAAAGTAGCTGACCCTTAGGGTAAAATGCATGTTATAGCGATAGAAGCCTATCACCCTAGATTATAATTGTATTAACCATAATCTATGACAAGTTTCCTTTAGTATAAGTTTTTTTACTTGACTCTGTGGATTATATCATAATTTTTCAATTTATATTATTGATATTATGATGGTTATTTACAATTAGGCCCGAGATCATGGTTATCATACTAGTTAGATTACAGGTAAGTATTCCATTTTATTAAGGATGTGTTTAATATATGGATGCTTAGATGCTTAAGATTATATTATTTGGATACTAGCAATGGCATGCATAGATTTTGGTACATTCATGCTCACTTAGTTATACAATTCCAACTATTTCTGGGTTTACTACTATTTTTCTAACAAGCAATTTATTCCATATTTTCATAACGGGTATCATACAGCCTTAATGGATGATTTATGGTCTTTTTAAACTAAAAATGATGTTTTAGAAATTTGATCGATGCAGATTTTGGCCCATGGTTTTACCGTTATGATTTACTTCTATCATAAGATATTCTGATACTTTCTACTATATTAGAATGATTTAATCCCAAAGTTGACCTTAGGCAATGGATTTACAGACTTACACTCTTTTAGCCATGGTTTGAGTCCATGCATTTATTATTATTATTATTTTATTATTATTATTATTATTATTATTATTATTTTATTATTATTATTATTATTATTATATATAGTACTAGATGAAGTAGACTAATGATGATGATGATGATTGAAAATCTTTGAGTAGGACTAGTTCAATGTTTATGGGTATTCCTAATCCCCGTAGGGTCCCCTTCATTAGTAAGCCATCGCGCCAAATTAGAAAGGTTGTCATAGCTCCTTCCTTTGTAAGTAGTAGGCTTTCAGATGTGTATATACTAGATTACATAATGGCACTAAGATCAGTACGGTACAATGTATTTACTTTGTGTTCATATTTGCATGTGTACTACCTATCACCTGTAGGTTGTTTGGTTTCTATATTTATCATATGGGTTATAAGTGTTGTTTGTCGTGTGTTGTGTGTTGATTGAACCTTTTGATTTATGGGGCTCAGCTAAGGTATTTTTTTTCAAACTAGATAATTGTTGTATTATCATTATAATCATTAGTTAATGTTAGGTTAATTATTGAACTGGTACTGAGGTTTGAGGTATAAGTCTGATTCCTTTCTCTTACAATTATTTTACTATAGATAATTATCTCATAGTTAGACATATTATTATTATTATAGGTCCTGATTAAGACAAAACTAGTTCCTACTATGATTTGGAGACCCCAAGATGTTAGCATGACTACCTTAGGTTGAACCTTTGAGTTAGTCTTATATATATGAATGTATGTATGTATTTATATGTGTGAGTGTGTATCTAGATATAATATTATTATATATCACTCTCTTCCCACATTTATTCATATTGTATATCCATTCTTCAACCTTGTTTACTACTATATATACTCCTTCTACTCTTTATTTTATTTATTGGTCAGTGGTATATGGCGTAGTACTTAGTGCCTGAGCACAACTAAGATAGGATAGTTCATCTTTAGTGCCTCCCTAGTTGTTTATGTTAGCTTCTAGGATATTTGGCTAATTAGGCTAGTGTTTACATTCTTGCTTGCATGTTATCTGTATTTACATTATCTTGGGGCTCAGCCGGAAGTTGTATACTGAGTACCACATATTTTGTACTCATATGACCCTTCTACAGCCTGTAGTTCATATTACAAGATCTATCCATTGTCGTGTACATCATCCAGATCATCTATGGGTTGGAGATTTAGGGTGAGCTTCTGGTGTTAGAACCTTACTACTCTCCCTACCATTGATTAACTAGTCTCTATGTTTTATTCAGAGATAAGTTTTACCTGTATAGTCATTAAGTACCGTATATTGTATTATTATTATATTAGAAGCTCTCATACTTATTCTACTAGGTTTTAGGACTATTTTATACATTTTAGTCTTCTATTATATTTAGTTTGCTATCTTCATTTATTTATTTTCATAGCTCTATAATAGTAGTTTCGGACTACAGGTTGTCTAGCTGATTGAAGGGTTATAGTAGGTGTCATCATGACCTGAGAAATTAGATCATGGCACTATTGGTCTATAATTAAACTTTCTCCTTAATTTTATTTTATGTTTCATTCTTCTACTCTATATAGTTAAATGAAACACCATAGGTCTTGGCCCTTGGAAATTTACTAAGCTTTGATCTCATTATTCTTGTAACGACTCATCATACGAGTTGTATGATGTGGATACGGGTCAGGTGACCCAACTTGTAAGGTGTCCAGTGATGGTGGTTGGGATTCTATTATGGTAACAATTTGGTGGTATGGGTCATTAGGTATAGTGACGGGTTATTAGGGTAATCCTTCACCTAAATTAGAAACTTAGTAACTTGACTTGGCTCTAAGTATGAGTGGCTCACTAAGAGCCATAAGGATAGGTTACGAATCGTTGTGTTGAAGTTTTACATTGCCCAGTGTTAATTCTTGTGGTTTCTATCTTAAGTACAACTGGACCATACAATTTGTATGGTTTGGTCATGAGTGGGGGTCAGGGAGTCGTATGGTGGATAATGTGCGCGCGTCCAACACACTATCCTATTGATGACTCAAAGGTACGAGTCAGATGTTATGGTCATAAGTCATGGGGTCAACTCGTAACCACTTGCGGTAATTTTACAATTTTAAGTTGGGAGTATTTTGGACATTTCCCATTTTAACTCTTTGGGATACCACGACATAAAACACCTTTTGGGGCTTCATTAACATATTATTCTGAATCAAAAACTTCAAAATCTCTCTCAAACTATCTATCAAGAAAAGGGTAAGGTATCATTAAGATAATCAATAGGGGCTTTCAAGAGTAATTTTATTCATCTTCTTTGATGTCTAAGGTATGTTACTCCTCCCTCATTCTTAATTTACAAGAAGCATGTGTTTTAATGTTTGATTTTCATACTATTATTATGGTATTGATATAATGGTTGGGAGTTTTTGGATGTCCATGGTTGAATAATGTTTCTCTCGAATTAATTATGGTTTTTCATTGCTTTAATATGATTTTGAACATTGTGGGATGCATGGTAATGGTAGTTGGATTTTGGGGTATTATGGATTCCCCAAATTACTTGGTTATGGTTTTGAAAGTTATGTACACTCAACCTATTCGTTAAAATGCCAATGAGAATGATTTTGTCACATAGTTTGACTATTCTGGAAATCTTTGCATTGCATAAAAGGTAATGGAACTTAAATTTGTTTGGTTAGTTTCAAATGGATTGGAAAGGCCTGGTGTCCATGGCATTGGTTTAATTTGAAACTTTGGAGTCAAATTGGTTTAATGGCTTTGGTATGGCATAAATAGATAGACTGCAAGCTCTAGTTTTAGTATGACGATACCAATGGTTAATGCCTAATAAAAGACTCCTTCGTAAATGGTTGGAATGTATAAATGGTTTTAATATGGGCTTAAAGGGGGTATGTAGGAAAGCTGTGGAAGATGGAGGTCTTGGGGGAACCAATACTGGAAACTCATGTTTGCCAACGTGAGTTTTGTCATGGTGAACATGTGCATGATGTCACACTTTATATTTTTGAAGATGTACTAGTCATCTCTTGTTTTTTTCTCCGATCGTGTGGCTAACATTCACTGGGGCACTTTCAGCAGGAGGAGCTAAACCTATATACCCCATGGGTGGTTTTAGGATGGCAAAGCTACACAACTCAGGTTAAGGTTTTAAATATATGTTAAACCTGGTTCACTTTCTCGACATAGTATATATATATATATGTGATTGCATATGGTTAATTGATTTGGTTTTGAATTATTGGCATTATTTTATATTTATCCCTGAGTAAATGCTAGCATTCACTCTGTTAGCCATCATCGTGCTTTATATCCCCACGCGATGCAGGAACCAGCCATACTACCATCCCTCTTGCTCAGTGACTTAAATTTAGGGGACAACTTTGAGTTAGACCAAAGTAGTGAGCTTTTATATTTTGGAAAGCTCTATTTCATACTATGGACTTCTTTAATTTATGTTATTTCTTTGGTTTGGTTTTGTCTATGGTTTGGAGCATATCCCGACCAGATGTTATTGACTCTGGAGTTATTATGTCTCTGAACTATTATTGTTCTATCATGTTATATGTTCAAAATTCATCCATCATAAGATATAGGTCGGTCATGATTGGGTAATGGGTGTGGTCTCTTGTCCTAGTTGGACTTGAGATGCTCGATACGACTAGACCCTGGTTTGGGTTATGTCAGATTGGTATCAGAGACCTAGGTTCATGTTCGATTGGGTGTCTAACAAAGTCGTGTTGAGTAGAGTCTCTTTTAAGGGAGTGTACCATGCTACACTCATAAGGGAGAGGCTACGAGGAAATTAGGAATATTTCTCTTACTTGTGTTCTATTTTCGAGCTGAAGAGTCTAAGGCCCTGAAATCTTCTCTAATTCTTATTTGTTCACTTTTTAGATCATGCGTCCTCGAAGATCTGAAGCTCACAGAAACTCCTCTAGCCTACCTAAGAACAATGTTGATTGGACTCGTTCTACTTATAGGGTCTGGATTGGATCTAGAGGTCCAGTTCCTAATTTCACTCTAGGAGTCCCTCTAGTTCCCTCCAGTCTGTCTCGAGCCACTTAAGATGATGTGATAAATGTTGAGTTTTGTTAGTCTATCTATATGATGGCACAGTTGGTAGCTTCTCAGGATAAGAGAGGTACTTCTGTTACTCTAACTTTTGAGGCCACAATGTTTAGTCAGTTCATGAGGTTTAATCCTCCAACCTTTACCAATGTTAAGGTAGATAAGGATCCTCAAGGTTTTCTGGAAGAGATAGAAAATATCTTATGTGTTATGCATGCTATAAATGTGGAGGGCATGGCACTTATCGCTTACCAGCTGAAAGATGTGGCGTACCAGTGGTATGAGAAATGGGATCAGTCAAGGGCGACAATGTAGAGTCAGCTCTATAGGAGGATTTTTCTAATCCTTTGCTAGATTTTTTCTTTCCTCAAGAGTTGAGGGAAGCAAATGAGGAAGATTTTGTTAATTTGAACCAAGATAAGATGTCAATCAAGTAGTATTCATTTAAGTTTCACTAGTTATCTCGATATACTCTGGAGTTAGTTTCTATCATAATCAGCTCGAGACTTGATTTTGGAGAGTAAGGTTTCCTTATAGAACAAGGACATAGATATCTCCAGGTTGGTTGTGTAATGTAACAGGTAGAAGAAGGGAAAAAGAAGTAAGCTGAGATAGGGGAGAAGAAGCGCAAGAAGTTCAGATTATCTGAGCAGGGTGGTGGCCAACAACAAAGTGGCAGGGATGGTGGGAAGTGGCCTAAGAAGAAGTGGGGAAATTCTGGGTCTTACTTAATGGCTTGTCCTACCTACCCAAAGTCATCGAGTGACAGGAATTTCTATGGTGTCGAAAACTATAGGGCATAGGGTGCCCAATCTCAGGCTAATAGGGCCCAGTCAGTTCCATCATATCCTCCCTACAGATTTTGTGGTCTGTTGAATCGTGGTTATTGTGATGAAAGAAAGGACAAGTGCTTCAACTGTGATTCACCAGGGCACATGATTAGAAGTTGTCCAGTGGCCAAGGTTGGTTCAAGGGAAAATAAGGTTCCAGTTGCCTCTTCATCAGCTCCGGCACCAAAGGGTACATCATCTAGTTTTGGTACTGGTCAAAACCATCTCTATGCTCTCACCACTGTCCAAGAGTCTGAGGCATCACCCGATGTTATGACTGGTATGTTGAAACTTTTTTCCCATGGTGTGTACTATTTACTTGATCTGGGGTCCACTCTCTCTTATATGACCTTATTTGTAGCTGTGTATTTTGGTTTTGGTCCCAAGTATTTTTGGACCCTTTTTCTATTTCTACCTTGATGGGTGACCTGTGTTGGCTAAAAAAGTCTATAGGGTTGTGTGGTGTCTGTGGGTGGTCGGGAGACTTTGGTGGATCTGTTTAAATTAGATATGGTTGGTTTCGATTTGATATTGGAGATGGATTAATTGCACTTATACTATGCTTCTCTAGACTATCGTAAGGTTGTCTTTAAATTACCTAATGAGTCAATTATTGAGTAGGAGGATGGTTCCCTATCTTCTTAGGAGAAGTTCATATCATATCTTAGAGCTCGGATATTAAACTATAAGGGATGTCTCTATCATTTGGTTTGGGTTAAAGATTCTAACTCAGAGGGTCCTTATTTGCATTTTTTCTCGATGGTGAATGATTTTTTTAAGGTTTTCCCTTATGACCTTCTTGGTGTCCCTCCTAATAAGGAGATTGATTTTGGGATTTATTTTGTTTCGTACACTCGTTCGATTTTTATTTCTCCATATTGAATGGTTGCGGATGAGTTGGAGGAGTTTAAGGAGCAACTAAAGGATCTTTTGGAAAAGGGTTTTATCCATCCTAGTGTGTCCCCGTGGGGTGCACCTATTTTGTTTGTACGTAAAAAGTATGGTTCCCTTTGGATTTATATTGATTACCGATAGCTGAATAAGGTGATGGTAAAGAATAAGTATCCTTTTCCAAAGATAGATGATTTGTTTGATCAGCTGTAGGGTGCTAAATTTTTCTCCAAGATTGATCTTCAGTCTAACTACTATCTGTTAAAGATTAGGGAGATGGATATCCCTAAGACTTCTTTTCATACTCGGGATGGTCATTTTGTGTTTTTGGCTATGTGTTTTGGGATAACCAATGCCCCAATGACATTCATGGATTTTATAAATAGAGTCTTCCATCATCTTTTAGATTTGTTCATCATTATGTTCATAGATAATATTTTTGTGTACTCTAAGAGTGAGGTAGATGATACTGATCACCTCCACATTATGTTGCAGACCCTATAAAAGTAGCAGCTTTATGCCAAGTTTTCGAATGTGAATTCTAATTGAACATTGTCACTTTTCTAGGTTATGTCATTTCTAGTGAAGGGACATAGTGGATCCGTAGAATGTTGCAGTGGTTAAGAGGTGGCCTAGACCCTGACTCCAATCAATATTCGGAGCTTCTTGGATTTAGTTGGTTACTATTAGAGGTTTGTGGAGAGTTTCTCTTCGATAGCTTCCCCATTGACTAACCTGACTCGAAACAAGGTGAAGTTCTTATGGTCGAATGCTTGTGAGGGTAGTTTTGTAAAGTTGAAGAATAAGCTAACTTTGGCTCTAGTCTTGACTTTTCCTATAGGCACTGATGGATTTGTGGTATATTGTGATGCGTCCCCTGTATGGCTTGGTTTCATCTTGATACAGCATATCAAGGTAATAGCTTATGCCTCTACACAGTTGAAGGTTCATGAAAAGAATTATCCTACTCATGACTTGGAACTTTTGGTTATGGTGTTCGTGTTGAAAATCTTGCATCACTATTTGTATGGAGTGCATATGCATATCTTTTTAGATCATAAGAGCCTGTAATATTTGTTTACTCAAAAAGAGCTTAACCTCAGGCAAAGGAGATGGATTGAGTTGCTCAAGGATTATGACATGAGTCTTCACTATAATCTATGTAAAGATAACATGAATATTGATGCTCTTAGCAGGTTATAAATGGGGAGCCTTGCTCATGTGGATAGGGAGAAGAAGGATTTGGTGAAGGATATTCAGCATTTGTCTAACCTTGGAGTTTGCCTCTTGGACTTTGAGGGCGGTGGTGTGTTTGTACAGGAGGTGGCGCATTCATCTCTTGGTGTAGAGATTTAGGAGGAGCAAGTGTTAGATCTGCTCTTAATGAGGATCAAGGGTGTTGTAGGTGGGAAAAAGGTGACGTCCTTTGTAATTTATGGTAATGGTAGCTTACATACCAAGGAGGGTTATGTGTTCTCGATATAGACGGTGTACGAGAAAAGATCTTGGTTGTGGTGCATGATTGTGTTAGGTTATTTATCCTGGTTCGACAAAAATGTATCAAAACCTCAAGGTGATGTATTGGCGGAATAATTGAAGAAGTATATGGCTAGTTTAGTGGCCAAGTAAATGTTGTGACAATAATTGAAAGTTGAGCACAGAGGCCCAGAGGATTGTATCAAGAGATTGAGTTGCCTGTATGAAAATGGGAAGTGGGCAACATGGATTTCATTATCGGTCTTTCTTGGTCTCATAATGAACTTGATTCTATTTGGGTCATCATGGATAGGATGACAAAGTTGGCTCACTTATTGCAAGTGAGGACCAATTTTTCAATAGAGGATTATGCAAGGTTGTACCTCCAAAAGATTGTGAAGTTTCTCGGGGCACCTATTTCTATCATCTTAGATTGCGGCATGTAGTTTTCATCTCACTTTTAGTAGTTATTTTAGAAAGGCTTGGGGACCAAGGTGATTTTTCATACCACTTTTCACCTGCAGTCGGATGGGCAAGCAGCAAGAACTATTCAGACATTAGAGGATACGCTTTGGGATTATGTGATTGTCTATGGTGAAAGTTGGGTTGAGAATTTGCTTCTTATCGAGTTTTCCAATAATAATAGCTACTACTCTAGCATTGGAATGGATCTGTTTGAGGCGTTGGATGGTAGAAGGTGTAGATCTCCTATTGGGTAGTTTAAGGTTGGTGAGACGTAGATGATTGGCCTGAATTTGGTTCACCAACCCATAGAAAAGGTGAAGGTGATTTGGGATAGACTTAAGGTTTCCTAAAGTCGCCAAAAGTCCTATGCAGATATGAGGTGAAGGAAGTTAGAGTTTGAGGTTGGGTATTAGGTATTCTTTGAGGTGTCTCCCATAAAGGGAGTGATGCAGTTTAGGAAGAAGGGAAAGTTTAGTCCACCGTATGTTGGTCCGTACTTGGTTTTGAGGAGGGATGGCAATGTTGCATATGATTTAGAGTTGCCTTCCAGTTTGAGCTTCATTCACCAGGTATTCAATGTTTCTATGTTGAGAAAGCGTATGAATTATCCGTTGTAAATTGTGCCTATCAAGGATATTGGTATTTCGGATTCCCCATCTTATGAGGAGATCCCGATTGAGATCTCTGATCAACAAGTTTGTCGATTGCGGACCAGGGACGTGGCCTTGATAAAGCTTTTATGGAGGAACCACAAGGTCAAAGAGGCTACTTGGGAAGCTGAAGAGGACATAAAGTCCAAATATTTGTTCCTATTTTTCTCTCTAAAAATTCATGTGTAAAGTAAGTGTTGATCTTAATATCTTTGTTTTCTAACTTATTTAAAGGAAAGATTGATTTTCTTGGTATCTTTTTTTCTAACGTAGTTAAAGGTAAGAATAGAGGTATGTGAAGTCCAAACCGTGCTAGTACTGCCTACTCATACCATTTGAGGGAAAATGATCTAAGTAGGGGAGAATTGAAACACCCTAGGTCTTGGCCCTTAGAAATTTACTGAGCTTTGAACTCACTGTTCTTGTAATGACTCATTATGCGAGTTGTATGATGTGGGTACAGGTTAGGTTACCTAACTCGTAAGGTGTAGAGTGATGGTGGTTAAGTTTCTGTTATGATTATGGTTTGGTGGTACGGGTCATTAGGTGTGGTGATGGGTCGTTAGGCGGATCCTTCACTTAAATCAGAAACTTAATAACTTGACTTGACTTTGAGTACGAGTGGCTCACTAAGAGCCATGAGGATATGGTACGAGTCATTGTGTAAGGTCGTATGTTGTCCAGTGCCAATTTCTGTGGTTTTTGTCTTAGATACAACTGGACTATACGAGTCGTATGGTCTGGTCACGAGTGGGGGTCATGGAGATATACTAAAAAGTGTGTGGGTGTCTAGCACACTGTCTTGGTGATGACTCGATGGTATGAGTCGTATAGTATGGTCATAAGTCACAGGGTCGACTCGTAACTATCTGCGTCAATTTTACATTTTTAAATTGGGTTATTCCGGACATTTCCCATTTTAACTCCTTTGGATACCATGACATAAAACACCTTTTGGGGCTTCATTAACCTATTATTCTCAATCAAACACTCTTAAAATCTCTCTTAAAATCTCTCTCAAGTAAAGGGCAAGGGTTTCATCAAGATAGTCAATTGGAGGATTTAAAGAGTGATTCTCCTTATCTTCCTTGGTGTCTAAGGTATGTTACAAAAAGCATGTGTTCTAATGTTTGGTTTTCATACTATTGTTATAGTTTTGATATAATGGTTGGGGGGTTTTGGGTGTCCATGGTTGAATAATGTTTCTCACGGATTAATGATGGTTTTTCTTTGATTTAATATGATTTTGAACTTTGTTTGGGATGCATGGTAATGGTAATTTGATTTGGGGGTATTATGGATTCCCCAAATTACTTGGTTATTATTTTGAAAATTATGTTTCCATAACCGATTTGTTAAAATACCAATGAGAATGATTTTATCACATAGTTTGACTATTCTTGAAATCTCTGCATTGCATAGAAGGTAATGGAACTTAAATTGGTTTGGTTTCTTTTAAATGACTTGGAAAGGCCTTGGTGGATATGGTATTAGTTTAATTGGAAACTTTGAAGTCAAATTGGTTTAATGGCTTTGGTATGGCATAAATGGATAGACTTGCAAGCTCTAGTTTTGGTATGACGATACCAATGGTTAATGCCTAATAAAGGACTCCTTAGCGTATGGTTGGAATATGTAAAGGGTTTTAATATAGGCTTAAAGGGTGGTGCAGCAAAGCCGCGGAAGGTGGAGGACCCAGGAGGACCAATACTAGAAACTCATGTTTGCCGATGTGAGGTTTGGTCATGGTAACCATGTGCATGATTTCACACTTTATATTTTGGAAGATGTACTAGTTATCTCAATTTCTTTTCTACGGTCTTACGGCTAACACGCGTTGGGCCCTTTCAGTAGGGGGAGCTGAACCCATTAGCCCGTGGGTGGTTTTAGGACGGCAATGCTACATAGCCTAGGTTAAGGTTTTAAATACATGCTAAACCTGATTCCCTTTCCAGACATGGAATATATATATATAATATATATATATATATGTATATATATATATGTGTATATGTATATGTATATATGTATATATATATGTGTATATGTATATATATATATATGTATATATAAGATTGCATATGTGTGATACCCCAAGTTTTCCCGTTAAATATCAACACATTTTCGTCCGAGATCTTAACGGACTCTTGATTGAACCGTAGAAATTTCAAATTGATTTGGGATTTGAGTTGATCATGTTAAGGGCTTCGAGAAGCACCCTTTATTTTCGTGAATAAAGTTTCGGAGTCGGAAGTTCATATTCATCTTCCATTTTTAGGTCGTACTCCCTGGCAAAGATATGATGCTCCCGCCAATGGGGGTTTCAAACGTTGGTATTGCACGTAGCTCACGTGGGGTTGTCGGTTATTGGAAACTCCCGTGTCCATAAGATTAAGTTTCTTGAATTATCGAGTCACTCCGAGATTTGAGTCAAAGAGTTGAGATGTTTATGATGTTTTATGGTCATTTATGATGATTTATAATTACCTATGATGATTTTTGACGATATGATAATTTATGATAATTTAGGGTGATTTATCATAATTTATGATTTATAATGATTTTATGTGGATTATGAGATTTTATCATATGAACTGTTTATTATGAAATTACAAAAAGTAGGATTTGATATAACTCAAGCCAAGTGAGTCATCATTGTCCGTATACATGTTTTCATGAAATTGATTATACTATTTATATTGTTGCATGCACCCCCACATACTCAGTACATTTCAAAGTGTTGACCTACATATTTCCATGGGCTACATTCTAACCAAAATGTAGGTACAAGCTGTAGCGCACATATCATGTTCAGCTGGGTCGCAGCTCTCGATCAGCAGGTGATTAGTCCTTTTGATTCAGGGACTTGAGTTGTTCAGATTTGAGGTGTATTGTATTTTTTGTATTCAGTCGTATTGAGTAGGGGTAGTTGGGAGTCATGACCCGGCTATCTTTGGTCAATGCCAGTAGAGGCTTCATAGACAGTCACTAGTAGTCAGTGTATTCAGTTTCAGATTTGTATATATATGAGCAGAATTGTGACCGTGTAAATTTACTTTCATGTTGGTCAGACTAAGTTATGGGTTGTTTCCGCATTATTCCTTCTATTTTATGTATTTTTTTCAGTTACTTTGGGTTATGCCAAATGAAGGGTTAGCTTGGGGTCACTTGTGACCTTAAGCACCATGTGACATCTCGGGATCCGATTTCGGGGCATTACAATATGGTTAATTGATTTGGTTTTCAATTACTGGCATTATTTTATCTTTATCCCTGAGTACATGCTAGTGTTCACTACGCTAACTGCCGTCAGGTGTTGTATCCCCACACGATGCAGGAAACCATAATGCTAGTATTTCTCCTGCTTAGTGACTTGGATTCGGGGATAGCTTTGAGCTATACTGAAGTGGTGAGTTTCCATACTTCGGAATGCTCCATTTCACGCTATGGATTTATTTAATTTCTATTATTTCTTTGGTTTAATTTTGTCTATGGTCGAGGTCATGTACCAATCGAAAGTTATTGACTCTGAATAGAGGATTTGTCAGACTATTATGGGTATGGGTAGTGTCGGTATTGGTGTCAGCCTTGGTATTGTTATTGGCACTGGGGTTGACACCGGTTGGATAATTGGTTGAGGTTATTGGATTTTTATTATAGACTTTAATTAGTGTCACTAAACTATTATTGCTCTATCTTGTTATATGTTTGAATTCATCCGACATATGGTGCTGGGATGTTATGGTTGGGTATTGGAGGTGGTCTCCGGTCCTTGTTGAACTTGAGATGCCTCACACTACTAGGCCCTAGTTCGGGTCATGTCAATAACTCTACTTTCTTTGATTTTATCATTTTCTTTTTTCTCATTCATGTTTTATATGCAGCAAAGTCATGCATTCAAAAGTCAGGGGTTAAAAATTTAAAGAAAAATATATATTTAATAGTTCGAGATCCAAAATCAAAAACAAATCCTTTTAGAAGATATGTTATGACAATTTTCTTTTTCAGTTTCTCAGTTCTTCTATTTTTTATGCTTAAATCCACTTGTGTTGTGCTAATAGAAGTAGAGAAAAATAATTTCTTGATCAAATTTTATATACTTAATAAAATGTTTTGTCTGTAGCAGCTCAATTGAACTCCAATTAAAAAATCATGAATTTGAGTAAGGTATTTTTCCTCATGAATATATCACGATCGGAACAAGGGCCTGGTTGTGACAGGCTTCTCAAGTCCCACATAGACCGGAGACCACCCCTTGTACCTAACCAAGTGAACATAACATCCCCAATGACGGATGAATTTCGAACATATAACAAGATAACACAAGGTAAGATTAAAGAAGAAAAATAATTTTATGATCGATAAGTAGTAACCGGCCAAAACAACCAACCAGCATCACCCACATCCACAGTAATCCAGCAAATCCTTCTAACACAAGAACCAAAACCATTCTTGGTCGGGACATGTCCCCAACTCTCATAGATGACAATGAAAATAATAATGTTAATGATAGTAAAAACTCTTAATTCTAATCAGGTAAATGACGGATGAAATGTCCAAGTCTTACGGAGAATGGAAGCTCACCACTTCACCACAACAAACCGATAAACTAACCGATCCACTTAACTCTGTGTAGGAAAAGTAGAGGTATCTCTGGTGCCTGGATCGTATGGGGACACAGCAACCGGAGATGGTTAGTGGAGTGAAAACTAGCATGTTACTTAGGTAAAAGGATAACATAGTGTCATGATCAATGATTCAAAATCATTCAAAACCAATGCATATATATATTTATATATATATATATCACATGTTGGGATAGGGAAAAAAGTCATAACATGCACTTTAAAACTTTAGCCTGAATTGTGTAGCTCAACCATAATAACATATGAAGGCACACACGAGCTATACGGGCCTAGCTTTCCCTTAGCAGGTAGGGCCCAATGTGTATGGCCACATGAACCAGAAGGTATACATATGCACTATGGGGGACTCGAACCACTCGATGTATCAAGATGACATAAGCACCCAATCATGAAATATAGTATGGGAAACTCAAACCTCTCAATCACTTTATAATAATGAGGGGGACTCGAACAACTCGCACATTTAGACCCCCACATCAGCAATTGTGATTTCCAGTATTGGTCTCTCGGGACATCTACTTTCACAACTCAGCTACACATCCCTTATTGAAGCCTAATTAAATCATTTATTACACATTCTCATTCATTGAAGCACATTACACATTATGGCATACATTGTTGGTATCGTCATGCCAACTACAATTGTAATCTAACATCACCATGCCACACCAATTACTATCACTTGGGAAAATCACAATCCCTTTTGGTTCAATTATACATTATCTTGAGGAATTACACAACTCCATATGGTTCAATTAAAGATCATTATGTTTCATTAACCTTTCACATTATGCAATAGTTCAAGAGTCGTTCAACAAGCATACTTTTCATATTGAAAACCAATTCCACAATAGAGATTGAGGTCATAATTACTTCAAAGTCACAAGTTTAGGGAAATTGCAATTTTCTAGTTCATTCACTAATCCCATGCACCCACAAGTTCAAAACTATAATTAAAGCATGAATAATCATGTGTAATCCATGGTAAACATTGTTCAATCAATAAGCATTCAAAACACTCAATCCTTGTTTCAAAATGACCATCAATATCTCATAAGCAACACTTTAAAACGTATGATTTTATTAAATTAATAATTAAGGAAGAGTAATATGCCTGAAATATCATGTTTATGGAGAGAATTCCACCCTTGAGCCCTTGAATGACCTACTTCCCAAAAACTCTAAGTATGGCTGCTTGAGAGACTTGAGATAGTTTTAAAAGTGTTTGAGTACGATATGAATAAGAAATAACCCCTCCTAAGTTCTTTATGAACGTGGAATTTTAACAGAATGAGAAGGAAATTATCTAAAGTACCCTAAATTTAAAAAGTGAAATTTAGTCCTCATTAACTACGAGTCACTATAAGACTAGTATTGTAAGACCCCGCAAAATTCTCTCATAGTCTGAGCCTTAGAGCGTGTTTAGTGAAGTGTTAATCTAGACCTAAAAGGTTGAGAAGTGTCTTCCCAAGTGAGAAGTATTTTAAACCGTGTACAATTTCCCTAATATCGAGTTTTTGTCATGTATATAATTGAATAAGCTTTCCGTTGATACCAAATTTTCCCAAATCCGACACTCGGGCGAACATTTAGAGCCATTTTAGTGAAACAGTGTGCCACCTGGTACTTTAGCGCATCGCAGAGCCTGCCAAAATGGCAATCGTCAAAATCCAGTAAGCCTCTTCGATTATAGTGTATCGCTCCAAGGCATAATTTTAGAATTGTCAATTTCCAGTGCACCAATGCGATTCCACCGCAGTGCGGTGCCTTTCCAGTTCACAACCAAGGTGGCAACCGATTTCCACCACGTTACACCATCAAGCAGTTTCCAGATTGTCCAATTTCTAGTGAGCTAGCACAATTATGGCACGTCGCGCCAGCATGTATAATCGAGATTTTTCAGTTTATTTCCAGAGGTGAAAGGGGTCATTTTTCTACCCCTATATATACTCCTTAACACGAGATTTGGCCTTATTTTAACCTAAAAATACTAGTTTCTCTGAAAGTTGTTCAAGAACAAGAGCTAGGGTTCCAAAATCAAAACCATTCCTTATTCTTCAAGAGAAATCAATAAATCAAGAATCTCTCCAAGGGCTTTCAAGAAAGAGTTTCTCTAAGGTATGTAGATGTTGATTCTTGGGTCCCTTTCATCTAAGAAGCTCAAGAACCATTTTCTAAATTTCAAAGCTTTTATGTTTATGAGTTTTCATGATCTATGTGAGTTGAAATTGATGTTCATGCTATTATTGAGTTGTGATTCATGTTTGTTTACAAGGTTTCCAAGCTTTGACCCTAGTATATGATACCCATGTGATGTTCATGACAAACCCTCTTCAAGTTACTTGTTAAGTGATGTGTTCATGTCAATTAAGTGTAGAAATTATTGAATAAGCAAAGCATGCTCCCCATATGCTTGATAAAATACTTATGTAAATGAATTAAAGCCATTATTGTATGTTGACTACAAATCCCCAATTGTGTGTAAGCCTATGCATGCCAAGTGTTTGTTGAAAAGCCTTAGTGAATGAATTGTGGCATGATAGCATGAAATTCCCCTATTATGTGCTCTTTGATACATGCTAAGACTTTAATACATGCTAGTGTTTGATAAAAAAAATTGTAACATAAGAGCATGAAGTTCCCAATTATGTGTTCTCCGGTACATCCCAAGACTTAAATATGTACGAAGTGATTGATGCAAGGCCTTGTTAAATGAAGTATGATCCAATAGCATGCCCCCCTATGTTATTATATGTTTAGGATTCCTAAATGCTTGAAGTGATGCCTTAGTGATTTTGATGGTGAGTGATTGTCCATGGTCTTAGTTATTCAAGAATGGTTATGTTTTACTTTTATGTTATCGAGTCCTAAGGGTATATATCCCCGACAATTTAGCTATTGTCTAGATCCCGTGTCAGTTTTCACGATAATTCCAGTTGAGCCAAGATTCTCATAACTCGGCGAGTTATAGAACTCTGTATTCTCAGATAGATACTGATCTTAAAAATCTCCATAATCTCAGTATCGCTAGTAATCTAGCCTCAGTTCTGTACTCAGCTCAGATCTAGTAGTATTCAAGTGTTCAGTTCAGTCCATAGTAGTATTCAAGTAATCTATCCCGAGCTCAGTGTCATTCATTCAGATAATGAAATTGAGTAGTATTCTGTCAGATACGGAACCAAGTGAATTCAGCTTAACTCAGTCAGATCATTCGAGAAACATGATCAGTATGAGATTCATCTTAGTTTATATTCAGTTAAGAGTTAGTTTAGAGTCTTTCAGTTGGGAGTAGGAGCTAGCACCGAGTGAGGTCAAGGATGGCGGCTCCCCTTCGGAGAGGCGGAGTTGTTAGAATCAATCCATGAACTTCAAAACTGCGTAGCCAGTGCAGTATGCAGGAGTCACCCATCAGGAAAGGCTAGTCACCCATCAGATAGGCTTGACTATTATATTGCCTTAGGATTGACTTCCTATGAGGGTCACCCATCAGATAGGCTTGAACAGATAGGACTTTATCCGTGGTACGGTATTGACACCCTTCCAGCTGGGGTTACAGTTTGGACCCCATAGTTGAGATTCGAGGCATGTCGGTTAAGTGACTACATCCCACAGTTGCAGTTTCAGTATCAATCTTTCGAAATTAGGACTGTCAGATACAGTCATCTATCTCAGTGAGGAACTCAGATAGTTCTATTGGATCATGGACCACCTATCAGATAGGATTTGTCCCATATAAAGTTATTCAGTATAAGATCTAGAGATCACCCGTCAGATAGGCTTGATCTCAGTCTTATATTCAGTTGAGTAATCTCATTATCAGATCTAGAGATCACCCGTCAGATAGGCTTGATCTCAGTTGAGTAATCTCATTATTAGATCCTGAGATCACCCATTAGATAGGCTTGATCTCATTCTCAGATTCAATGAAGTATTCTTGTTATCATATCTAGAGATCACCTGTCAGATAGGCTTAATCTCAGTCTCAGATTCAGTTGAGTATTCTTGTTATCAGATCTAGAGATCACCCGTCAGATAGGCTTGATCTCAGTCTACGATTTAGTTGAGTATTCTTGTTGTCAGATTCGAACATGATTATTTCTTATTATTGATAGTAGATTCTGAAATCATCCGTTAGAGAGGTTTGATATTCGTTGCAGTCAATCGTGAGTAGAAAGCTCAGAATTCAGTCATTGAGATGAGTAGATTCAGTTAATCAGTTTCAGTATCATTGGTTTTCGAGATCACTCGCTAGATAAGACTGATCTCAACTCCAGTACTCAATTATTAGTATCAGATAATTTAGTGTTCAGTATCTCAGGCATTAGTAGTGAGTCCTAATGGCAGTAAAGTAGTATCTGAGTTTCAGTATTTTGATTTCTGATGATTTCAGTTATGGTTCTGTATTCATGCATGTGTTCTTATTCAATACTCTCATGATTATTCAGTTAAGTAATTGTATATGCATAAGCCCTTGCATTTACCCTTACCTCATCTTCATACTCGGTACATTCCCGTACTGACGCATTTGTGCTATGGTGTTTTATTTGACACCATAGGTTCAGAGGCACGAGATCCAGAGTACCCTTAGCAGTTCAGTTCCAGTCAACAGCAGTAGACGTAGCAGTGAGTCCTTTTCATTCGAGGATGATCCTTTTATCATTATTGTATCAGATTTTATTTATTTTTAGTAGACGAAGTTAGTTGGGGACATGTCCCATCAACTCCATAGTTCAAACAGTTTAGAGGCTTTTTGGACAGATGTATCAGTATTCTGTTTTAAATCTTGAGTATTTTTAGATGTTTTGAACCTTATGGCCAATTTTCGCATTTATTATTTATATTATGCAGTGTTCGGGTACAGATATCAGTAGAGTGTTGGCTTGTGTTCCTTCGGGATCATGAGCACCGTGTGTCATTCCGGTTCCAAAAAAATCAGGTCGTTACAAGTATAGACTCATTACTACTCACCACCATGAGTCGTAGCTAGTCTCCAGGGCACCCATACATTGTTGACCCTATGACTCAACTGCTACCTCTCGTAATGGGACCTTACACTCGTAAGGTCCAGTCGTAGTCAACAAGGAATCCATTAGGGGTAAACATTAGACATCCTATGATTTGTACCCAACAACTCGTAATGAGCCCTTATGGCTTTTAATGAGTCACTCATACTCAGAGCAGAACTTAGTCGCACACTTACTGATTTAGTTATAGCTTGAGTCCAATGACTCATCAAGGCACCCTATGAATCGTGTCCCCAAGTCATACTCTAGATAGAAAATCAGGCACCATTCACTAGACACCTTACGACTAGGCTTTTATGACCTGTCAAGACACCTTACGACTCATAGGGTGAGTTGCTGTCAAGGTAGTGAGGATAAAATTTTAGAAATTATCAAGGACCAAAAACTCGGGATGTTACATACTCCCGTCCTCAGGATCATTCGTCCTTTAATGATAGGATTAGGCATTTATTAGCATGATTTGACTCCAAACACAATCCCACATATCTTTAACAAAGACAAAAAATAAAGATATTAAGGAATACACATACCTCTAGCATGATTTTCTTAAACGGGGAACAAGAACGGATACTTGGACTTCATGTACTCCTCATCTTCCCACGTAGCTTCCTCGACCTTCTTGGTTCCTCCAAAGAATCTTTACCAAAGCCACATCTTTGGTCCACAACCGACAAACTTACCGATCCCAAATCTCAATCAGAGCATCCTCATAGGACAAGGAAACAAAAATACCCAACACTTTCAGTGAATAACCATCGAAGGATCACCTATGATCTTTTTCAACATAGAATCATGAACAAACGGATAAATGGATATTAAACTAGAAGAAAACTTTAATTCATATGCAACATTACCAATCCTCTTCAAATCCAAGTAGGGACCAACATAACGGGGAATGAGCTTCATTTTCTTACCAAACTACATCGCTCCCTTTATGGGAGACACCTTCAAGAACACCCAATAACCAACTCTAAACTCCAACTCTCTTCGCCTCACATCCGCATAGGACATTTGGCAACTTTGGACGGCCTTAAGTCTAGCTCAAATCACCTTCACATTCTTTGTGGATTGGTAAACCAAATCAAGGTCATATAACTTATTTTCATTGACCTCAAACCACCCAATAGGAAACCTACACCTTCTACTATATAAGGCCTCAAAAGGGGACATACCAATAATAGAGTGATAACTGTTATTGTAGGAAAATTCTATGAGAGGCAAGTGGTCAACCCAACTTCCAACAAAATTAAATACGCATGCCCGAAGCATATATTCCATGGCTTAAATTGTCCTTTCTACATACCCATCCGTCTGCAGGTGGAAAGACCATGGAAGACCGATAAAAAAGTCCATATTAATTATCTCTCATTTCCATACCGGTAGCTCAGTCTCTTAAGTCAATCCACGGGGCCTCAAGTGCTCTACCTTAACTTAATGATACACCATGCACTTAGCTACAAAATTGGCCACATCCCACTACATGTTATTCCACCAATAAATCTCTTTAAGGTCATGATACATTTTTGTTGAACCAAGATGAATAGTATAATATGACTCATGAGATTCAGCCAAAATTCTTCCTCACAATCCATCAACATCGAGAGTACATAATCTACCTTGGTGCCTCAACATACCACCCATATCGATCTCAAAAATCATCACCTTCTTCCTACCTATATCATTCTTAATTTGTATGAAAATAGAATCCAACATCTACTTCTCTTTCACCTCTGTAATAGGAGATGACTTCTCCACCTCTTGAACAATCACACCACCGTCTTTAGAATCTAAATGATGGACTCCTAAATTAGCTAAATGTTTAATATCCTTCACGAAATCCCATTTCTCTTCATCTACAAAAGATAATAATCCCATGGATAACCTACTATGAGCATCACCAACCATGTTACTTTACCTGGATGATAGTGAAGACTCATTCCATAGTTCTTTTGCAACTCAAGCCATCTTGTTTGCCTAAGATTTAGCTCCTTCTGAGTGAACATATATTGCAAGATCTTATGATCAGAGTAAATATCAACATGGACACCATACAAATAATGTTGCCATATCTTTAATGCAAACACCACATCTAACAATTCCAAATCATGAGTCAGGTAATTCTTCTAATGGACTTTCAATTTTCTAGAGGCATAAGCAACCACCTTGAGATGTTGCATCAACACACGACCCAATCCTACATGGGACGCATCACTGTAGACCGCAATACCATCAGTTCCCTCAGGCAGAGTCAAACCTGGAGTCAATGTTAACTTATCCTTCAACTTTACGAAACTACCCTCACAAGCATCATACCACAAGAATTTCACCTTCTTTTGAGTCAACTTAGTCCATGGAGCATCAATAGAAGAAAAACTTTCCACAAACTTTCTATAATAATCGGATAAATCCTAGAAGCTCCGAATGTGGATTGGAGTCATGGGCCAAGGCTACTTCTTAACCACCTCAAACTTTCATGGATCTACCATGATCCCTTCACTAGAAACAACATGACCCAGATAATTCACATTATTTAACAAGAACTCACCCTTAGAGAATTTAGCATACAACTATGGCTTTTTAAGGGTCTACAACACTAGGCGGAGGTGATCTCCATGATCCGTCTCTCTCTTAGTATAAACTAAAACATATACAATAAAGAAAATCATGAACAAATCCAAGAACTAATGGAATATAAGATCCATAAATGTCACTAGGTCATTAGTCAATCCAAAGAACATTACCAAAAACTCAAAATGATCGTACTGAGTTTAAAAAGAAGTCTTAGGGATATCCGCCTCCTAATCTTTTATTGATGGTACCCAAACCAAAGATCAATCATAAAAAAGTACTTAGCACCCTAAAGCTGATCAAAGAGATCATCAATCCTCGAAAGTGGATATTTATTCTTCACAGTCACCTGATTTAATTAGCGGTAATCAATACACATCCAAAGGGACCCATTCTTTTTATGCATAAAAAGAATAGGAGTGCCCCATGAAGACACACTAGGGAAGATAAAACCCTTATGTAGAAGATCTTTCAACTACTTCTTGAGTTCTTTCAACTCAGTCAAAGCTATGCTGTTAGGAGGAATAGAAATAAAATAAGTGTTTGAAAAAAGATCAATCCCAAAATCAATTTCCCTATTAGGAGAAATACTAGGAAGATCATCAGGAAATTCACAAACCATAGGGATAGTCTATAAGAAGGACCTTTGGATCTAGAATCCTTAACATGCACTAAGTTAAAGAGGCACCCTTTAGAAACTAATTTCTGGGCTCTAAGATACAAAATAAACCTTTTCTTAGGTATTAGGGATCCACCTTCCCATTCAATCACCAGCTCATTAGGGAAATGGAAACTGACCCTTCTAGTCTGACAATCATGAGACACATAGCACGAATGCAACCAATCCATTGCCAAA
The DNA here is from genome assembly GCA_030864215.1 of Capsicum pubescens. Lineage (NCBI taxonomy): Eukaryota > Viridiplantae > Streptophyta > Magnoliopsida > Solanales > Solanaceae > Capsicum > Capsicum pubescens. Next base: position 157,109,905 of record CM061541.1, read on the forward strand.
ATCACAACAAAGTCTAACTTGTCCAACCCTATCAGGTCTACCAAGGTCTCTTAACCATATTTTGGCATCACATAACCCCTATAAACCCTTATAGCCATAATGGAATCACCCATCGGGGAGGACATAGAGAAAGGGCCTGAAATACACTTACGGTCAAAATAAAAATGGATAGCCACATAAAGGGTCATATAAGAAAGGGTAGACCCGAGATCAAGAAGATAATATACATCACGAGATAAGATTTTAAGTGTACCAGTAACAACATTAGGGGATGATTCAAAATCCTGGTGGGTGGAAAGAGCATACAGATGGTTTCGGCCAGTGTCGGAGCCAGAAACAAAAGTATCACCCTTTGGCACATGACCTAATAAATTAGAAACAAAAATATTATTTTCCCCAGAAGTAACCCTAGAATGACAATACCTCTGCATATGACCAATCTAACCATATTTAAAATATTTGTTCCTCCCTTCTTCAAAAACATCATGATACACCTGACCACGTAATATACAAGGAGGATACGATGAAGCTGACTGAGCCCCACTAGCCTAAGATGGGGCTCCTGGTGCTCTAAACCCACTATCATACTGAGAATGATGATCACCCGATGACTTTAGATAAAGATCACTAGCCGTAGAGTACCAACCAGAATTGCCCCACTTTTTCTTTGACCAAATTCCACCATATCTACCACTCTAATGCTAACCTCCATCCTAATCTGAATATCAAAACTTCTTATTCTACCTATCACTCATCTTTCCTTGCTTCATATTTTCCTCTTCCACATGTTTCATATACACCATAGGTCTAGATATGTCCATATCTTTAATTAAAAGGGTAGCCTTGCACTCCAAAATCAACTCACGGAACAATCCAGAGGCAAACTTCCTCATTCTAGCCCTTATGCTAGACACCAGCTTAGGAGCATAATCCGTTAGTTGATGAAACTTTAGGGCATACTCATTTACTGTCATCCTGTCTTTCTTCAAATTCACGAATTCCTTAGCCATCACATCCCTTAACTCTTGAGGAAAGAAGCAATCAAGAAAAGCACTAGAGAATTCTTTCCACAAAGCGGACTCAACATTATTGTCCCTAAGTTTCTCCTACTGTTCATACCATTGGTATGCTACATCCTTCAACTAATAAGCTACAAACTCTACACCCTCCACATCCGTAGCATACTTCACATGAAAGATCTTTTCCATCTCATTAATGAAATTTTGAGTAGATTTCTCAACTTTAGAACCAGTGAAAATAGAAGGACACAACCTCATAAATTGGCCAACTCTAATATGCTTTAAGGATGGATCAACAGAAGCAACACGCTTACTCTGAGAGGCCACCAACTAGGTAATAAAATAAATCAATTGGTGAAACTCAGCACTATTCATTCCCTCTTGAGGTGCCTGAGAAGGGATAGCAGAAACTAGTTGATCTCTGATGTTGGGTGTATTTATGCATTCCAACATTACTATTCTAGCCCTTTTAGCCTTATTTTGAGTATGATTCTTATGCTATATATGTTGATAATGATATAAATGATCATTTATATGTCCAATTATGTGTTTACAATATTTAATGGTGGTTTCACATAAGGTTTGATTCAAATTGATCATTTAGAAGTCAATCGAGAAAACTATTGAAACTAGCTTGAGCTAGGTGTTTGTCTAGATTCTTGTGTTGGGTTCTAATGAATTTTAATGAGTTATTAAGGTTTTTATTATGTATTTATAGGTGAAACAACTTATTTATAATGTTCAAGGGTCAATTGGATCAATAAAAGAGTCAAAACAATGAGTTTAAACTCAATGTGAATTTAGCCTATGCTTAGCTCGTGTTTCTAGTTTGTCGTTAAGGATGTTGTGTTGTTTTGAGCCCTAAATTTTTGTTTTTAATTCTATAGGATGCTTTTTGAATTGATTATGATGATATATGAAGGATATTCAAGCTTCAAATCAAGTGGAAAAAACTCAATAAGGCTCGGAATGGCTCAACGAAAGCACAAGACACAAGCAGCATGCAATTTGGACCCCTGAAATGTATGGGGCGCGTTTGGACTGTGAAGGTGGACAATGGGTGAGTTCAAAACTTTACTGTATTCAGAAGAGGTCCAAGTTTTTTACCCGTAGGCGCGTGTATCTTATAATTGGGTTTAAGGAGGCCCGTAATATGTTGAAATCGTGACTAGCTACTGGAATTTGAAAACAATTTTGACAATTGTGAGCTCAAACTATGGTGCGATACAGGGAGAACCAAAATTGGGAAAATTTCGTCCATCTGAAGGAAAACAACGTGTAAACATAATCCAACTTGGTATATAACTTGTGTACTATAAATATAACGTCCTAAAAACTGTTTTAACTATCTTGGGACATCTTGGAACATCCTAGGACACTTGGGACATCATTTGAGGCTACCACAACTTCTTTTTAGGTTTTATCATTCTTTAATTTCATTTTTTTATGGTTTGTATCATCATTCCAAGGGATTGGATGATGAATATTTTTATTCAAGGCTAAACCCTCTTTCCAGGGTTAAAGCCAAGAACATGATTATTATTGTTTTGAATTAATTTCATTTAATTCGCTTATCATTATTGGTTGTTTGTTTATTCTTGTTTTGATTATTTTATGGATTTATCACCCATGAAATACATATATTGTCAACCTTTTGATCTCGGGAGAGGGAATAGGGAGAAAGAACATAGGAATAAACAAAGTTTGGGTTTTTATTATTTTATGAAATAAAGAATGGAACTTAGCGTCTAGGATAGAGGTATACTTAGATGTCTTACTTGATTCAAATGTAGGATGATAGCTTTAATTAACTTAATTGGATTATTACATCCCCACTCAATGATGTAGTTGTAATGTCTATATTAGGTAAAAGATTAGCGGTTGAGAAACCATGATCAAACCCTACGAATCAACAATCAAGATAAGCAAGTTAACGAAGAAAATTCAATAACATAGTATGATTGTTCGAAGTGCTTTAACCCTGGGCGTTAATCCATTGATTGTCCCAAGACTTTTATTTTACACATTATTTATTTTATTTTTAATATACAAAATTACAAACTCTCTTCTTGTTTATTTTTTCTCAATTAGTTAAACTAGAAATAGATAGGCGGCGAACGCAAGTCCCTATTAGATCGATACTTGGGCTTCCTTGAAGCCACTTTACTACTTGATAAGACCACGTACACTTTCGTGTGCGCTTGGGCGCTTTCAAGTTTTTGGCACCGTTACCGGAGACTAGTTATTAGGCAACTATCTTATTTTTAGTTTTTCTATATTGAGTTGTAAATAGTTTTTGTTTAGTTTCTTTTTATTCTCTTTAATTTCTATTTTCTTACACTCTTCTCGAGATTTTATTCTGGGATAGGTGGTTTTCGAGTGATGCCAATTCTTGTTGTTTTTGTGGAGGACACTACCTTGTCGCTTATTGTCCAAATTTTTATGAAAGTGCATGGACGAAACCTTCACAATATGATGTGGATATTTTGAGGAAGTCTGAGTACTCAAAAATTGATATTGTGGAAATTATTAAGGAAACACCACTGCCACCATGTCTACAGTGGCTAAGCAAAGAAATATATGAAGAGGATATTTACCAATATGTGGAGCAAACATAAGAATCGCAGCCACTCGATTGTCATCTGGATCTTGAGACTAAAATTGAGAAGGTGAATAAAATGAGTGTGTAGTAGATTGTGTAAATTATGAAGTAGGATTTGTTGGGCCACATTCGAAAAACTTTTCTACATTATGTTTAGATGATGTCTTGTCTGTGGAATTATTTAAAATAGTGGAAGAGTGTGAAGATGAGGAACAAGAATCCTATATTCTTGATTTTACACCGGACAAGCAACATAAAAATACACCTCACTTCAAGGTCGAGTGGTTTACCATGCACATTCCATTACTCGGTTCTTTAATTTTTGTACCACCACCCTATGAGCGAGGTAAAAATATGGATGCGATGTTGGGTTTGAAATTTATATCCTCAAGGTGGAGAAAAAAATTGATATGGGTTGTGCCGTGACACTAAATTAGGCGCTTCTTGAGAGGCAACCCAATCTAAGGTATATTTTCTTTTTAATTTTTAGTTTTTTATTTCACGTAGTTTTTGTTTTTGGTTGAGTCACAAGGTAATGGGATGTTTGAGTACCATAAACTTGAGCTTGAAGCATGATAAAAATTAAGTGTAGGGTCCCATAGATCTCATTTATGTGTGAAGATGCTACTAGCTAGGCCTAGAGGCTTCAGGGAGTATTTTTATCTCTTATTTTAAAAGTTCGCTTTGGGGACAAAGTAGATTTTTAAGTGTGGGATGGGGAAATTCCTAAATTTTGGCTCAATTTAAAAAAATATAGGTTAGGAATAAGTAAGATATTCTAGTTGGTGCTATTTTTTATTGCATGATGCAAGTGAGTTTGTTTGTAAAAGCATGTTGATTGATGAGTGAATTGCTATTTTTGACTCTTAGGCTCAAGTTTATGACTTTTTTCATGTTGGATTAATTTTGAATTTGTGTTATTATTTGGTTGGGAGTTTATGATGATCCTATTGAGCTGAGCATGTTACATGTGTGATGTGAGGTATTTGTATATTCCTTGTTGCACGTGATGTTTAGAACTTTCCCGGTGTGTATGTGAAGTGAAATAAAGAACGTGGGTTTAGGAGATGATTTAGGCATTTCTTTGATAGCCTTGTTCTATACCTTCTATTTGTACTACCCATTGTGCATTATCCTAGCTAACCCTCATTGAGTGTTTAAACTTTTCTTTGGTAGCCTCATAAATAGCCTAATCCCCTTCTTTGATAGACCATAATTTGATCCAAAAAGCTCCTAAGTGCTTTAATTGAAAAAAAAAAGTGAAAAAGGAGTTTGAGAAATTAAAGAAGAAAAAGGTGAAATTGATGCTCCAAGGTAATAATTATTGGTATTTATATTTGATGTGTAGTGGTTGTGATTTATATAAATGGTGTTAAAATATTCCCATGATTGTAGAGAATGAGAAAAAATAAATCTTGAAGGAATAAACAATACGCCTATGATGTGTTTGTGAAAATGCTTAAAAGAGATGAGGCAAAAATAAAAGGTCTGGGTGGATGAAAAAGTGTAATTTGGTTGTTGGAAATTAGTTTTAAATGAATAATGTAGTTTATTAAAGCACTTAGAAAGGTTAGTCACTATTCCCAAATAGTTCCTACCATTCCTTATCCTACATTACAACCTGAAAAAGTCCTAATTGATCCTAAGCTTTATATTTGACTATTACTGGAGCATTACACTAAGGGAAAGCCTATGGTTCATTATGTGTAACTTGTGAATTCTTTGTGAGAGTGAGCGTAATTTAATTTTTGTACCCATTACGTTATAAATTACATTTTTATGAGTAATTATAGGTAACTGTCTTGTTGTAAGGGGCACATGTTTGATGAATGTGGGTGATTTGCATAATGTCCTTGATTGAATGATATGCATGATTTTTCTACTTGTGGATTCCATTCATGAGGCTAGGATGTTTTGGAAGTAGGATTCTTGAGCTTTCAATTGTGTATAACATGTTTATTGTTGTGAACTTACATTTCGTGTAGTTATTGTAGTGATAGATTGAATTTCTTTCTTGTAGTAGAAGTGTGGAGTTTTTCTATCTCATGGTGTTTATAGTTAAGAGTTGTTCGAGGATGAACAAGGCTTTAAGTGTGGGGTAGTGATGTTGGGTGTATTTATGCATTCTAGCGTTACTATTCTAGCCTTTTTAGCCTTTTTTTGAGGATGATTCTGATGCTATATTTTTTGATAATGATATAAATGATCATTTATGTGTCCAAGTATGTGTTTACGATGTTTAATGTTGGTTTCACATGAGTTTTGATTCAAATTGATCATATAGAAGTCAACCGAGAAAACTAGTGTAACTAGCTTGAGCTAAGTGCTTGTCTAGTCTCTTGTGTTGGGTTATAATGAGTATTAATGAGTTATTAAGGTTGTTCTTATGTATTTATATGAAAAAAAACTTATTTATAATGTTCAAGGGTAAATTGGATCAAGAAAAGAGTCAAAACAATGAGTTTAAACTCAATGTAAATTTAGCCTATGCTTAGCTCGTGTTTCTAGTTTGTCGTTAAGGATGTTGTGTTGGTTTGAGCGCTAAATTGTTGTGTTTAATGCTATAGTATGCTTGGTGAATGGATTATGATGATATATTAAGGTTATACAATCTTCAAATCAAGTGGAAACAACTCAATAAGGATCAGAATGGCTCAACGAAAGTACAAGACGCAAGCTGGATGTAATTTGGACCCCTGAAATTTATGGGGCGCGTGTGGACTTTCCAGGTTGCCAATGTATGAGTTAAAGAATCACTGGATTTAGAAGAGGCCCAGTTGTTTGACCCATAGGCCTGTGTAGATCGATAATGCCTACCATATAATTCCTTTAATTATGCCATCTCGATACACTAATGATAAATGCTACTCCCACTAAGCTCAAAAATCCACAAAACAAGCTCGGAGCATATCGTTACGAGATTAAATAGTTCACTTTGACTGCTCATTAGATTTAAGAGTGAAAATTTTGGTTGAAATCCACCTGAGTACCCAGCTTGAAACACCCTAGCTTTGGACCCTTAGAAAATTTCATAAGTTGAGCATTTTGGATATCATACGACATATGCATACTAGTTGTATGATGTGGTATAGTTTAGGGTCTCTCGACTCATATGGAAATCAATGTTTTTTGGTTGGGTTCTATCCAAGGTACGAATGGACATCTTACTAGAAGTATGTTAGGGTGCGAGTGGTATATTTCTAAACTGTATGATGCCCTAAGGTTAGTCTAGAGGATTTTGCATTGGGTACAGGTTAGGGGGTACTAATCATATAATTAGATACGAGTTGGTCTAATAACTTGGATGTTGGACAGTGTTGGGGTCCAAGTTGAGAACTAAGGTACGATTGGTAGGTACCACTAGTATGATAGGGTACAGTTTGGGTAGGGTGGTTGTACCCCCCTGCGCATATGTTTTTAGCTTTTAAGCTAAGGATATTTTGGATATTTTCCACCCCAAAACCCTTAAGTCCTAACTTCAGAAGACATATTGTGGCCTCTCATAACATACTTTTAAAGATCAAAATACATCAAAAACTCTCTAATTTCTCTTAGGAAAATTGAGGCTAGGGTTCCTCAAAGGTGTTCTTCTAGAGGCTCAAGAGTCAAGTTTCCGTGAATTTTCTTGAATAAGGCATGTGACTCTTCCCGCATTGTTAGTTCATAAATATCATTCGTTTTTAAGTGGATTATGATTCTTAAGTGGTGGTTTTGAAAACCCAAATTGAGGGTTTTGTTGCATATGGTTGAGTATTGTTTATTCTTAGTTAAACTTATGTTTATACATGTTTTTGGTGATGGTTTGCATATGTGGATTCTTGGTAATTGTAGTTTAAAAAATAGGTCATGGGTAACACTAAACTTGAGGGTTTTCACTTTGGTGTTAGTCATGGTAATGATATTCCCTCAAGGTGTTTGTGAAAATGCCTAAGAGAATAAACTAGTCACGGGTTAAATGGTGTTTTGAACCTAGGCATTGGCCTTATAAATATGAATTGTTGGTAAATGGTTTTGTGAAGGCCTTGTTGGCCATGTAATGATCTAAATGGTACCTTGGTGGTTTAATTTGTTAAATAGGTTTGAGTCCTTCAATATTAACTTGATTTATGTCTTTGTTAGACAATAGGATCGAGTCCCTAATCCTTGAATTGGACTAGAATCTTTGTTAGACAATGGGTTCGAGTCCAAAAGTCAAAAGAATGATTGGGTGATTGATAATGGTAATGGCATGTTGTATACTTGCAAGTAGTATTGGTATGAAGATACCAACGAAATGCCTTTGGTAAGTAATTGATTTAATGGTTGTGTATGTGAAATGATGGTTTTAAATTGGGATTTAAAGAGGGATGTGTATCCGGGCCGTGAAAGTAAAATCCGAAGGACTAACACTAGAAACCGCGCTAGGCGGTGCAGGTGTTTTATGACCGGGTGTTTTGAGTCCCCCGAATAGACATATGTAAGGGAGATTTGAGTCCGCCTTACTACATGTATTGGTTCTTAAGTCACCTTGCTTATGCAGGGAGGTTCGAGTCCCCCGTATAGGCATATATGGTTATAGATATTCTCTGTTTTGTGCGGCTACATGCATTGGGGACCTTCCAACTAAGGGAGAGTTGGGCCTATATAGCCCGTATATTCCTTGTTCAATGATGTTCATGCTACACAGCCCAGGTTAATGTTTTCAAACATCATAATAATCTTGTTCCCTTCCCCGGCTTGGTATCTGTGTATATATAAATATGTATGTATTGCATTGGTTTTATGTATTTGGTGGATTGGATTTGAACTATTGGCATTATTTTATCCTTATCTTTAATTTATATGTTAGCTCTCTAACCACTAATCATCTTCGATGTTGTATCCCCACGTGATACAGGTGTTGGTTATACTACACCTCCTACTCAGTAATTGCATCTGAGTACAGCTTGTGTTGACTTAAAGTGGTTAACTTTCATATGTCTGAAGGCTCCATTTCCTGTTTTCAGTTTCTTATATTTTCATTAGTTTAGTGTTGGACATCAGTTTTGGCTATGGTTGGGGGCATTTCCTAGACAAATGTTGTTAAGATTAAGGATAGAGGCTTTATGAGACTACTTTGGGTTGGTATGGGCGGTGAAGGCAGTGGTGTCAGCCTTTGCATTGGTATTGATATTGGGGATGATACGATTTAACTGTATTTGATTTATGATTGTTCTATTTTGTAATGGTATGGATATGTACTTGGTTATTATTTTGGTTTTGTTACGGTTGTTGGTTGGGCATTGGATGGTTAGACTTGTTTGGGTTGGTCATGGTCTTGGACCTATCCCAAAGCCTTTGTGATGTTGATCACTCTACCTTGTTATATGTTTGAAATTCATACGACTCAAGGCATATATTGGTTTGTTGGATTGGGTATCGGGGTGATCCCGGATCTTTGTTGGGATTAAGATGCCCATTACAATAAGGCCCTGGTTTGGGTCGTGTCAAGTCTATATCAGAGCCTAGGTTCATGGTCAGTTGGGAGTCCACAAATACATGTCAAGTAAAGTCTCTTTTAAGGATGTGTAGTGTGCCACACTACAAAGGGAGAGACTACAAGGAATTTAGGAATGTTTCACTTTCTTGTTGTCTTATTTCGAGCTATAGAGTCTAGGGTCTTGGATTCTTTTGATTTCTGTTGGCTTATCTTTTAGATCATGGCACCAAGAAGATCTGGTGTTCATGCAAACTCTTTTGTCCCTACTGGGGACAATATTGATGGGACACTTTCTACTTCTAGAGTTTCGACCCTGTCAAGGGTCTCTATAACTGACTATCCTCTTAGGGTTCCACCTGTCCCTACTGATCCTACTCTCGAGGGTGACACACATACTCAGTCACTTCAATATGATGTTAATAATACGTAGTTCATCAAATCCATGAATGTAGATGGGACATTAGTCAACCCAAAGAACGTTACCAAGAACTCATAATGGCCATAATAAATCCTAGAGGTTTCCTTTGGCATATCCTCAACCCGAATCCTCAATTGATGGTAACAAGACCTCAAGTAAATCTTACAGAACATCGTTGCTCCCTGAAGATAGTTAAATAAATTTTAAATATGAGGCATAGGCTATGTATTCTTAATTGTCACCTTATAAAGCTGATGTAGACAATACACATAAGCAAGGAACCATCCTTCTTCTGCACGAACAATATAGGATCACCAAAAGGCAACACACTAGGCCTAAAGAACCCCTTACCTAGAAAATTCTGAAGCTGAGAATTCAGCTTCTTAAGCTTGGTAGAAGCCAATGGTATGGTACCATATACATAGGTTGGGTGCTCGTCTTAAGATCAATAATAAACTCAATGTCATGCTAAGGATAAATACTAGATAGATTGGTAGAAAAAAATCAACAAACTCACAAACTATAAGAACAGAGACAAGTGATTGACTCTCTATACTAGCATCATGAATTTAAGAAAGGTAAGACTTGAAACCCCTTAAAATAAGTCTCCTAGCTCAAATATAAGAAATAATACCCATCAGATTGTGACTAAAAGAATCCTTTAACAGAACCGGGGTATGTCGAACATGGATAAGGTAATGGTCTTGGAAAAATAATCCAAGAATGCATGAAAGGGGGATAAACAATCCATGCCCAGAATTATATCAAATCTACCATATCTAATACAATATGATCATCCTGAGTATCAAACTCTCGAACAGTCACCAGACATGAACTACACGCCCAATCCACTACTAAAGAATCACCCAGGGAGTTTATCACATAATGGTACAGATAAAGAATTCGAAGATAACTCCAATCGTGGTGCATAATAAGTGAACACATAAGAATAAGTAGATCCCAAATCAAAAGAAAAGGTCGTCTAGTGGCATATTAAAATTGTACCTATAATGACAATATCCAAAAACTTTACCTATAGTCTACCAGGTAAAGTAAACAAATAACCGAACCTGCTAACTGGTTAAGCTTCTGATCAATCACCTACCTTGTCTTCCTAAAGACCTCCACGAGAACCCTGGGTACCACCCTCAACGACCATGCATACAATCTCTAGCTAGGGGCAGTACTGCAATAATAGAATAAACTCACTATGTTGTAAGCGTAATTACACCACTATAAGGAAACTCTCTAGATAAATGGTCTAAGGGCACATAATCATAACTTTCCCCAGGCATTGTACTGTAACCAAAAGATTCGATTACTCATAACAACCACCTCGGCTAGAAAACCCAAAATATAAACTTTTCAAAGATTTGCCACCACTCTGGTTTGGATGATTGTTGTAGCTAGAATGACCTCCATAGGTAATTTGTAGTGCATTATGAACAGGCCTGCTAGACTGACCTTGATGCTGATAAGACTGTTATGGAGGGTGCGAACACTGAAAATATCTGCCTCTGAACTATAAGCTACTCCAACTTTCACTGAAACAACCCTGATAACATGGCCTCTTATCGCTACCCCTTAGGCCTTGTAATGCATCTCCTTCATAACATAGGTATAGTAAAAATACTCAACAAAAGACCTACTAATAGTAACCAAACACTGGGTGGCCATACAAAAAGAAAGCCTTAACCCCCGAACAAAATACTAAAACTTCCATATTCGATCATCAAATAAATATAGCAAGTTTAGCCAACTCATAAAATAAAGCCTCATACTCTAAAAGAGTCATAGAGCCCTGCTCCAATTTTAAAAACTGATCTTTAAGGCTACGAGCCATATACTTCTCTAAGAAAACTATAGAGAACTTAGTCCATGTCAACTAAGGAGATCCAACTGGCCTAGAATTAAGATAACCTCTCCCCCAATGGCTATCTGCCAAATCTAACTCAAAATCCATATAGTCGACACCACGAGTCTCAAACAAGGCCTAAATTATGGAGCCTATCCTTATAAGCAACCAAGAACTCATAAGCATTCCTGCTCGGTGTCCCAAAAAACCTAGGCAATCTCAAGAACCTACCCAACATCTTCTATTTCTCAACAGATATAGAAGGATGGGAAACTATGAGATGAGCAATTATTAGAAGGATCACAACTCTAGGAGTCGCATCTACAGGTTGTGCTCCTAACTTAGTACTGCTTTGGTCCGAAGACTGTGTACTATCAGACCATTCACCACTAACTAACCAAAGAGCTAAAATAATTTATCCCTAAGTAGTTATAAAGAAATAGACCCTAGTGGAGTGTGGAATGGTTTTTGGCCAACCACTAGGTCAGGTGGAGGAGCCTCTAGTATGAAAGTGGGGATAAGGTCTGGTGATGGCTCCATATCTTGATCTCTAGATGGGGCTATATTTCTCACATGGATTTAACCTCTACGTCATCTATGTCCTCCAACAGGATTTATAGTTGTAGACTCAAGGTTCTAGTCTCGTATAGCAGTAACACGCATCCTAGCCATCTGTAGAAGAGTGAAACCAAATGAGTCATTAGGAACCAACTCTGACTCTTAGCACCAAATGAGTGAAAGAAATAATGACCCCCTAAGAGTGTGCTATAGCTTTCCAACTATGAGAAATGGACATCATTATTCTTATCTGTGAGAGTTTACTAGACACTTGCTCTTGTATAAATAATGTTGGCAAACCTACCGCTCTGATACTAATTTTTTCATGACCCAATTTCTGATTCATGATGGCACTTAATTAACCTCACTAGTAAGTTAGCCAAAATCATATCCTTGAACTATAATTAATGATCTAATTGATGGAAAATTGCAGAAATATTGGAAATATACAAGTAAATAAATCACAGGGGATAAGTCATAAGATAATAACATAAGGGAAGAGAAATAAAGAAGTAGTAACATCCCATAACCTAGTAATTCCGGTACAAGAGCCTTTAATCCAAAAGAATAAAAGTATTATCAAGTCAATATACAATAGTTCCTAAAATAGAAAGACTAGAAAAAATAAAATAAGGAGAAAAGGTCAACTTCATCTCTGAGAGCTCACCTTATCTCTGAACTATAACCTACATAAATCTTGATCTTACCAGCAACCACTTGTACTCAAATCTGTACCAAAAAGTTATAGAACTATAGTATGAGTACCAAAGTCATAGGTACTCATTAGGAATCATTGTCCACCTATTAAAAATCATAATATAAACATAATAAAATGCAAGATAAATAAACTAAGTTAGGGAAAGGTAAGCCTAGCCTACCTAGGCATCGAAGAAAGTCTGTTGAAGTCTGCTAAATCATTGGTTTCCCCTTCTAAGAAGCTTCCGCATAATGCCATGATATCAAAATAGTAATATACTTATCAATATAAGAACAATAGTACCTATATTGCATTTACATGCTTTGGATCCAAAATCTCATATGGGGCCCACATATAAAATCATAATTTCAAAACCAACAATAAGTCCCTCTATTCTCAAGGATTATTTACCCTTAAGAATGGGTAAAATATGAGCTTGAAATAATACTAAAACAAACCCAACAATACTTTAGGCATTTGGGTTTAAATGGAAGAATTAACCTATGCATTAAGCAAAAACATAACAAGATTTCAACAAGGATATGAGTGATCTAAGATCATAAAAACTTCACGATCTCCTATTAATTATTCTCCCACTTTTCCACACACTTTAGGGTCTTAAATCTTTAGAATTATGAGAAAATAGGGTAAAAATGGGCAAAAGAATCATTTAATGGACTCTTGTGTTCCGTTTAAGTAGCCAATTGACCACTTAACTAGTTGTCACTAAAGATACCAATTACCACTAAAGTGTTACCCACTAGGGCCTGGCCTATCGAAAAAGCGGACAAACTATCATTAAAGCGACATCTTGTTTAGTGGTCAAACTACCGCTAAATCGGCTCGCCAGGAAAGCCAGGGCCGCTAAATCAATTGAATGGACACTAAAGTGGCTAAATATACGCTTTAGTGGATGCACTAATTGAAACTTAGAAAACTCTAAATCTCCATCGACCCCTCGAGACTCATCCAGAAGCTCATAAATGCAAAGTAACTATGATAACCTATAAAATTTGACATTCTAGAATTAATGGTGCATGCAAATTTTACATCCAAAGTTGTTTTGCCAAAACTGGGTCCCACACCATGGGTTATTTTCTTAAATTCAGACCATTAGCCCAAAAAGAGTTTGGAAGCTTTGGAACCCAAACTTAATATCTCCCTAGCCTAAAATTATATTTTAGAGTTGATGAAACTATTTAAAATTGTTGTATGAGGTTGTTAAATTGAAGTTTACACTCGATAGATAATCTTTACTTATAAAGACTTCAAAATAGGGAATGGGCTCTAAAAAACAAATGAACTGCCCAATAACTGAACTGTTAGCTCCAACAAGTCACAAATTACTTGGGATAGCTATAGTAAAGCTCTAAATTAAAAAACAATATGTACAAATACATAAAATGACATGGAGGTTCATTACAATTGAGGCAGCTAAAGGTGCATGAGCGCAACTAGCCTACCCATGACATGAAGTTGAAAGTGGTAGTGTTTTCACCTAGGATTTGAAGATATTATTTATATGGGTTTTATCATGATATTTGTATTAATCACCACAATCTTCAATATATAATGACCCAGAGGGAGCTTAATTTAAGATAGTGTAGATGGATAGAGATATTAATGGACAATGATATCCCTATTCTCTACCATCTAAAAAATTTGAATAAGGTAGGAGATACTTTGATCCTAAAGGTAGTGAGTATGGGTACCTTGGCCTTAATTCTAGTTTCTCACTGGTCGTCATCTTTGGACATCTGGCCTTAGCTAAATTAATAGTTGCATGGATATATGTGACCCCATGAGGATCATTGCTAGTGGTGAGGCCAAATCTAATATGTTAGAATATATTTAGGGATGTTAGTTTGAGTATAAACTCCTTTTAATCATTAAGGACAAGTGTATAGAAGTGAGTCCACGAGGGGTATCTTTAATTCTGATAGCGTTTTGATATTTGATGGCCACATTTTCATTTGTAGGTGTCATAACCCTATAGCTTATTTCCTTATTTTATGCATATTTCCAATACTTTCAATCCTTCCCACAACAGCTACAGGTTATCTATGACTTATCAAAATTGTCAGTTTGGTTATCAGGAAGTTCCTTTGGGTTTTAGGCTCTTTTCTCTGTTTTGGAGCTTTCGCTATTAAGTACTTGGTCTTAGACCAAAACTCCTAGTAAATAACATTACATAAGAATTCCAATAGTGGCATCAGCTCTAGAACATTGGTTATTGGCTAGGGAGACCCTTGGTTCAGGTTCTGAGGCTTTCTAACTTAGGTTGGGATATTGTGTGGATTATATGAAAAATGGGACTATAGGTGTGGGCCGCCCATTTAGTCAAAATGATCTTGGATGAAAGTTTTGATGGTTCCATTTGGCCTAAAATATCAAATTCAATATTGTATCATAGTCTATTTGCATGCACGGGGTTTTGAATAAATCCCAAGCACCTGGTTGGAGTCTATTTTAGACTTAGAAAAAATAATGCATTAGCTTCTTGGTGTAACCGCTTAAGTCATCATTTGACCACTTAAGTATTTGTTGTTTTAGCAATATTGTGTTGCTTTAAAGGCCTTGGCCATTTGTCCAAGTGTCGCTTAAGAGATCAATGTTATCTTTAGCGGATATTGCTTAAGCAGCATAGGCGTCACTTTAGCGGGACCCATACCCATGCTAGATCTCTTTATAGATCGAGGAGCCACTTTAGTGGCAGTCTCTTAAGAAACTGGGTGACCGCTTAAGTAGCACCCGGGGATTTTCAAATCCCCTTCTTCACCCAAAGATGTCATTTATTTTCTCACTATTTTCCCATATTTTAAGAACTTAAAGAGAGTAAAGAGTGGAAAATCATCCATTGAATCTAAGGTAAGCTATTCTAACACTTCTTGATTATTTCTAATTATTTTTCCAAGCAATTTTCCATTCATCAATTTTCCATTCCATTTCATGGTAAATTCTTAAAAGTTAGCTCTTTAAATCCCTTTTTAGGGAATGATTTGGGCCAAACTTTATGCACTATTTTTGCTCAACTTTATATCACACATTCCTGGTCCTTTAAGGGAACTCGTGATGGATTCAACTTTGGATTCCAATTTTGGGCCCTGCGGCCCCATTCGCGACCGCAATACTGACCTAACCATTTATATAATAATATGGATCTTATTTTACACCTAATGTCATGTAGATTACTATTTTGATAGCATGCAAGCATTTTAGGATCGTGGAGCAAAGAAGGACGATTAGTGGATAACTCAAGACGTGCAGTTCGGTATCAAGGTAGGCTTTGATCTACTCTTCTTCATGTGATAGTGTATTATATATATTGCATGTTAGGTAATGGTGTTAGGATATATTTTGGGAAGGTATAATGACTTAACCTAAATTAGGAGTTTACGGATAGATACGTGAACCTACCTTTAAGATAAAATGAGTACTATAGAGATAGATGTCTATCACCCTAGATTATAATCATGTTAACCGTAGTTGATGCTAAGTAACCTTTAGAGTTAGGTTATTACTTGACTTAGTAAATTAGATCATAGTTTCTCGATTTATAATATTGGTATTATGCTAGTCATGTGCTATTGGAATCAAGGTCGTGGTTACAATATCAGATGGATTCCATTAGAGTATTATATCTTTATAAAGGATGTGGTTTTAGTTTATGGATGCTTAAATGCTTATTATTATATTATGTAGATATTGGTGATGGCATGTAGATTATGGTATATTCATACTCACTTAGTCATATGATTCCAACTAAATCTTGATTTTATTATTGTTTTTCTAAAAAGAGGATTCATCCCCACTTTCCACTTTTAAATTAATTCTTTTATAAAAAAAAGGGAAATTGTACCACCTTAATGGATGATTTATGAGCTTTTGGAACTAAAAATAATGGTTTAGAAATTTGATCGAGATAGATTCTAGACTATGGTTTAACCACTACTGTTTACTTCAGTCGTGAGCGATTTCGACCCTTTCTAATACATTATGATTAATTAATCCCAAAGTTGACCCCGAGCAATAGACTTACAAAAATACACATGTTTATCCATCATTTGAGTCAATTTATTTGTTATATATAAATCTATCTGGTATAGGATGGAGTAGATTAATGGTGATGATTATTGGAAATCCTAGATCAAAACCAAGTCAGTGCATATGGATAGCATCGAACCCCCTAGGAGCCCTTTTGTCTATTAGTCGTCGTGTTGGAGAAGAGAGATCACCATAGGTCCTGCCTTTGTGAGCCGTTAAGCTAGAGAAGGTGTATACAATGGGTATGTTATGTCACTTGGATAGGTTATGGTATTATGGATCTGCTTTGTATTCATTTCTACATGTGAATTTCTTATCACCAGTATGTTGTTTGGTTCATATACCTATCAGCCTTATGTGGAGTTTCATAGTTATAGGTTATGAGTATTGTTTGTTTGGTGTTTTATTTTGATTAAACCTTGTGATTTATGGGGCCTGGTTAGGTATTGTTTGTCTGGGCTAGTGAGTTATTGAATTGTTGTTATTATGGTTAGTTCGTGGCGGGCAAATTATGGACTGGTACTATGATTTGTGGTATGATTCTGATTCTTTTCTTTTATGATTATTATATTATGAATGACTATCTCATGGTTAGACTTTATGATTAGGGACCCTAATTATGCCAACACTAGTTTCCTACTTGTTTAGAAGGCCTTGAGATGTTAGAATGATTACCTCAGGTTTTACCTTTGATTAGTCTTGTATACCTATATATATGTACAAATCTAGCTATGATATTACAATATATCCCTCTCTTTCCTCATTTATTCACATTATATATGCATTATTTGTCCTTGTATACTACCATATGTATTTTTTTTCTACTCTTTATTTGTATATTTACTAGTAATATATGACGCTTTAGTTATAGTATACGGTTAGAATAATATAGTTTATCTTTTTTTGTTCTCTAACCTTATTGTGATTATCTACATAAATAGTTTCCGATAGGTTTTATTCATTTTCTACATATTATTTATATGTTTATTATCTTTAAAGCTCAGTTGACAGTTGCCGACTAAGGACCACATGTTTGGTACTCATATTACACTTCTACAACTTACAGATCATAGTATAGATTTTTGTTGTTATTGTGTGCATTGTGCGGAGCAGCTATGGATCAGAGATTTAGGGTGAGCTCCTAACGTTCAAAGCATTACTACTCTCTTTCTTGTGATTTAGACTAATTTCTATATTGAGTTTACAGATAGGTTTTACATGTATACTTATCTATTGTTTTACTTTGTACTCTTATTATATTAGAAGCTCTTGTACTAACTTCACCAAGTTTTGGGACTGTCTTATATATATTAGTCTTTTATCATATTTATTCTACTATATTTTTTTATTTCTCTTGATAATTCGTAACTAGTAGTTATGTACTATGGGTTGTCTTACCTACTAGTGGGTCTTAGTAAGTATCATCATGACTTAAGAACTTAGGTCTTGACATGAGGGTTGGATATTTAGTTCAATTGATTCTTTATAAGGATCATAGCTTTAGGTACTCTCTTCACCCTGGTATAGCCAAGATGTGTGGAGATTTGAGGCAACACTTTTAAAGGAGTAGTATGTAGAGATATATATCAGTGTTTATGGATTTATGACTTTCTTATCAGTAGGTAAAGGTCGGGCACCAGAGGTCTGGTAGATTGCTTCAGTAGCTACCCATTCCCAAGTGGAAATAGGAGTAAGTTACTATGAATTTTGTAGGTGTATTGCCTCGTACCTCCAATGGTTTTGATATAATTTGGGTCATCATGGATCGATTGACCAAGTATGCACATTTTATCCAAGTTTGAGTATCCTACAGGGCCGAGAGGTTAGACCTTGTTCATATTTAGGAGATATTTTGCTTGTATGGGGTACCTATGTCTAGCATTTTAAACTGAGGCTCTTAGTTCACTTCCAGCTTTTGGAGGACATTTCAGGAAGAATTGGGTACTCAAGTTAAATAGAACTTTATTTCACCCCTATACAAATAGGCATGTGGAGCATATATCCAGGTCTTAGAGGACATGCTCCGTGCTTGTGTGTTTGGTTTTGGGGTTAGTAGGACCAGTTTCTACCTTTGGCAGATTTTACATATAATAATTGCTTCAATTCAAACATTCAAATGTCCCTATTTGAGGCATTGTATGGTAGGCGATATCTATCTCCTATTGGTTTTGTTTGAGACTTCTGAGGCTAGGCCTCATGGCACAGACTTGCTTCATAAGTCATTATACCAAGTTCAGGTAATTCAGGATAGGCTACGGATAACTCAAAATCGGTAGAGAAGTTATGTTGACTACATATGTCATCCATTGAGGTTCAGAGTTGGGGATAGTGTATGAGTTGGCATTACTACCTTCCTTTTCATCCATCCATCCAGTGTTTCATGTGTCTATAATGCGACAGTACATTCCAGATGTGTCACATGTGCTTTGGTGGGACTCAATTCAGTTGGACGAGAGGTTTCTATTTATAAAGGAGTTTGTGTCCATTTTGACCAGAGATGTCAAAAGGTTGCACTCTAGGGACATCCCAGTACTTAAGGCCCAGTGGATGTACCGTCTAATTGAGAAGGCTTCCTAGAATATTGAGCGTGATATGAGGGCCAAATATTCCTACTTGTTTGAGCCTTCATGTATTTTCTTATCCTTTACTTTTGCGGACGAAAGACCTTTTAGTAGTGGATGTTGTAATGGCCATCACTTTCATTTTTCCTCATTTTCATGCATTTTCAGCATCTAGATCTTTTCTATAACTACCCAAAGTTATTTATAACTTACTGGGACAGATACTTCAATTTTTGGGTAGTTCATTTAAAAATTTATTAATATCAATCATGGTGTGGAATATTATAATTAAATTAGAATTTGGTACAAAAATAAGTTACTTACCTCTCAAAAATGCTTTTAAATGTTTATGAAAAACTTTTAATTACGATAGATACGACCGAAATCAGGCCATATCATAGGGGCACCTCAAGCCCACATGAACCGTAGGTCGCCCTAATAACCCATCACAATCATCACATCAACCACATGGGTCGGGTGAATCCCGGCCAAAAATGAGATAGCAGAAAACATACCACGTCATAACTTAAACAATGTCTAACTATTTAATAAATATCAACACACTAGACAATATACCCAAGTCCACAGTCATCCACAATACCTCTATACAATCTGAAGTTTAGAGATGTATATATCGGGACAAGCCCCGACAATAGACAAACTAGTCAAAATAAGACTAAGTTTAAAGATAGGGGACCAAGAATAAATGTCTTCTGAAATAAGGAAGCTCACCACTCCGTAGTCAATGTACAAACCACTTCCATCACATAATCACTGCATAGGAAGAGAAGATGATGCTCTGGCCCCTATGTCGCTTGGGGACATAGCGTCCAAAGACGGTTAGCGATTGGAATGCTAGCATGTAACTCAAGGATAAGGATAAAATAGAATCATCATTCAACAACAAGCAATATATCATATTCACTCACATTCATAACCTTATCCATATATATAGACATATCACATGCTAATCAAGGGGACAAGATTTATCAACACATTGGAAGCACTCATTCATCATACATGCAATGGAGGACTCCAACCTTCCACACTTAAGAATTCATGAACTTCTCATTAGGAATAGGACTCTAACCACATTCTCATATCATCAAGTAAGGGACTCAAACCACATACACATCCAATTAAGTTAGGGACTCTAACCAATCACACACATTCATATAAGTGAGGGTCTCTAATCACTCACACATATCCATTCAACCAAGGAACTCTAACCTCATTCCATATTAGATAGGAGACTCTAACCACAGGCTAATTCATTTGGTAAGGCACATCGACCTCATGAGATCTCATTCTGCAAGGGAATTTACCCAGAAGCTATTTTATAGGGAAAAGGAATTTAACCTCAAAGCATCACGACTATCATTAGTCGACAATGGGACTCTAACCCTTTGTCCATGCATCCACATATATTTCATTCCACACATAAAGACTTTAACCTATTTAGCCAATTCAACACCATACGTGACCACATGGTCCTTATGGGAGCCTCCATTGCTCAACCATTTCAATAGGCTAATGCCATAATTCAACTAATCATAAAATTTAATCTATGGGCCTTAAGACCCTTACAATCCATTCATATTTCATTAGCAATTCTATACCACAATTTAGTCCCCACTCATAATTCACATTCATTTTCACGTTAGGGACTTTAACCCCCTTCTCATTCATCAAGCCATCAAGGTCATCAATTACACAATAAATGGCTCATTTTATCTTTACAGAATCATTTATCAAGCATTAATACATATTGGGCCATTGCCCTAGTTCAAAACATCATCATCATGTAACTAGACATCTCACTTAGACATTTTCACAAACACCTTGTGTACATTCCTTTACCAAGACTAATTTCATGGTAGAAACCATAAAGACTAGGGTTACTCAAGACCCACATGTTAGACCACATACAATAATTGTTTACATGTGCAAACTACCTTGAATAACATGTATAAACATAAGTCTAAAGTCATAAATCAATTCAAGGATTAGGGACTCGAACCCATCATTTACCAAAGACATAAATCAACTCAAGATACTAGGGACTGAAACCCATCACAACAAAACACTCATAATTTCAATACATTAGGGACTTGAACCCATGGTCTAGCAAGACACAAATCAACTCAAAACATTGGGGACTTTAACCCATTTTCTATCAAAGACCAAAAATCAAAGCAAGGGGATCAACACGTACCTCCAACCCAAGTTTCCAGAATAGGAAACAAATGAGGATACTTGGACTTCATGTCCTCTTTCTCTTCCCATATAGCTTCCTCGGACTTTTGGGTCCTCTATAGAACCTTCACCGAAGCCACTTTTTTCATTCATAACCGGCGAACTTGTGGATCCAAGATCCTCACCAAGATCTCCTTATAGGACAAAGAGTCCAAAATATTAACATCCCTTAAGGGAATAATAAACGAAGGATCGCCCACATATTTCTGCAACATAGAGACATGGAAACCCGGGTGAATGGAGTTCATACTACAAGGCAACTCCATTCTTTGGAAACATTGCCAACCCTCTTCATAATCAAGTAGGGACCGATATACCGGGGACTAAGCTTCCCCATTTAACCAAACCGAATCACTCCCTTCATGAGAGACACTTTCAAGAATACCCAATCACCAACACTAAACTCTAAGTCCTTATGCCTCACATCCGCATAGGACTTTTGGAAACTTTTAATGATATTCAACTTATCACAAATTTCCCTCACCTTTTCTAAGGCTAGGTGAAATACATCGGGGCCAAGAAGCTTATAGTCGCCAACCTTAAACCACCTAATAGGAGATTGACATCTCCTACCATACAATGCCTCAAAAGGAACCATGTCGATAATAGAGTGGTAACTATTATTATAGGAGAAGTCAATCAAAGGCAATTGGTCATGCCAACTACCAACATAATCAATCACACAAGCCCGCAACATATCCTCTAATATTTGGATGGTCTTTTTTGCTTGCCCATTCGTTTGCGGTTAGAAAGTGGTACTAAGGCACTCTATAGTACCCAAACCCTTTTTGAATGACTTTCAAAAGTGGGATGAAAATGGAGAACCACGATCCGAAATGATAGAAATCGGAGAACCGTACAACTTTACGATCTTCACAAGATACAACTTAACATAATATTCCGTTGAGAAATTAGTCCTCATAGGAAAAAAGTGAGCGGACTTGGTCATTCTATCAACATTGACCCAAATAGAATCACAATGATTTTGGGATCTAGGAAGACCGGTAATAAAATCCATATTAATTTCCTCCCACTTTCATTCGGATAATGGAATTTCTTGATACAAGCCCACGGGCCTCATGTGCTCAACTTTCAGTTATTGATACACCATACATTTGGCCACATGACTAGCCACATCGCACTTTATGTTACCCCACTATTAGAACTCTCTAAGATTATGACACATCTTGGGGGAACCGGGATGAATGGAATAATAGGATCCATGAGCCTCGACCATGACCCTTTCCCTCAATCCATTGACTTTGGGAACACATAGCCTACCTTGGTATCTCAAGATACCATCAACGCCAATCACAAAGTCCGCGACTTTGTGTTGACCCACATTACTCTTGATCTTCATCAAGTCGGGGTCCAATGATTGCTTTTCCTTTCTCTCAACAATAAGAGACGACTGAGATACCGGAAGCACAAATACACCACAATCCTCAGAGTCCGCAAGTTGAACTCTAAGACTAACCAAACGGTGAATGTCTTGCACAAAATCCCGCTAATCCTCACCTACATAGGCCAAACTCTCCATGGAAAATCTACTATGAGCATCGATGACCATGTTTGCCTTATCGGGATGGTAATAAAGACTCATATCATAGTCTTTCAGTAACTCAAGCCACCTTCTTTGCAAGAGATTTAACTCCTTTAAGGTAAAACATATATTGGAGACTCTTAGGATAGGAAAAGATATCGACATGAACCCCATAAAGATACTGCCGCTAAATCTTTAAAGTAAAAACCATGGCTAACAACTCTAGGTCATGAGTAGGGTAGTTCTTTTCATGAACTTTCATCTGCCTAGAAGCATAGGCCACCACCGTACCATGTTGCATCAACACACAACAAAGACCGACCCAGGAAGTATCACAATACACAACAAAACTATCACTACCCTCGGGCGAGGTTAAAACTAGAGTCGAAGTCAATTGATCTTTCAACTTTGAAAAGCTACCCTCACATGCATCAGACCACAAGAACTTGAACTTCTTTTGGGTTAATTTGGTTCATTGGGTATCTATAGTCAAAAAACTCTCCACAAATCTTCTATAGTAATCGGCTAGACCCAAGAAGCTCCGAATATCCATTAGAGCCGTAGGTCTAGGCCACTTCTTAATCGCTACAACCTTTAGGGATATACCATGTTCCCTTCACTAGAGATGACATGACCAAGAAAATCTACGACTTTCAACCAAAACTCACACTTGGAGAACATGGCATATAAACGATGATCCATCAAAGTTTGCAACACGGAAAGGAGGTGATTTACATGATCCGCGTCACTCTTACAATAGACTAAGATGTCATCAATAAAAACAATGACAAACATGTCCAAGAATGGATAGAAAACCCTATTTATCAAATCCATGATTGTCGTTGGGGCATTAGTCAACCCAAAAGATATGACCAAAAACTCATGGTGACCATACCGGGTTCTAAAGTCAGTCTAAGGGATATCTATATCCCTAATCTTAAGTTCATGATAATCCAATCTAAGATCAATCTTAGAGAAACACTTCTCACCCTAAAGTTGACCAAATAATGCCTCTTAGAACGGCCTCTTAGAACCAAGATAGAAGCCGAACTACCTATACTCATTGCCTCCTAGCTCAAGGTGTATGCTACCACGTTCGTCTTGCCCCAATGGTATAGAATAGAGATGTCATAATCGTTCAACAACTCCATCCATCTCTGCAATCAAGAATTAAGGTCTCCCTATGTCATAAGTAGCTAAAGACTACAATTATCGGTGTATATCTCACAATGTACATTATAAAGATAATACCTCCAAATCCAAAGCATGAAAACTACCGCCACCAACTCAAAATCATGAGCGTGATAGTTGCACTTGTGAACCTTAAGTTGCCTTGATATGTGATGCATCAAGTCATAACCTAAACAATACCAACAGCATCATAATATACGGTGAATCCCTCACCCTCAATAGGAAGATCCAATATAGGAGCTAAGTGAGAAAATATTTGAGTCTCCGAAAGCTTGACTAACACTCCTCGGACCATAAAAATGAAACCTCCTTCCAATTTAATTTAGTCATCAGCACTGCAATAGCAGTAAAATCCTTATGGAAACTCCTATAGTAACTAGTCAAACCAATGAAGTTATGAACCTCTGATGGCGATGTTTTTCTGGCCTAATCAAAAATATCCTCAATCGTCATTGGGTCCACATATCCATTGAGTATCACCGATACAAGACAGAAGTCACACCTTGAGAATATGGAAAAAGGCATATGATCTCTCAAAGTCTGGAGCACAATCCTCGAATGTTGAACATGCTCCTCCCTACACCTCGAATACACAAGGATGTCATCGATGAACATAATCACAAAGGAATCTAAATAAGGCATAAATATGTATTTCATCAAATCCATGATTGTAGCTGGGGTAGTAGTCAACCCAAAGGACATTATCAGGAACTCATAATGGCCATAATAAGTCCTACAGTTTTCCTTTAGCATAGCCTTAACCCAAATCCTCAATTGATGGTAACCAGACCTTAAGTTAACCTTACAGAACAGTGTTGCTCCCTGAAGCTAGTCAAATAAATTTTAACTATGAGGCATAGGATATGTATTCTTCATTGTCACCTTGTTAAGATGATGTAGACAATACACATATGCAAGAAACCATCCATCTTCTTCATAAGCACGATAAGATCACCACAAGGCAACAGACTAAGCCTAAATAAATCCTTACCTAAAAGATTCTAAAGCTGAGAATTCAGCTTCGTAAGCTTGGTAGAAGCCAATGGTATGGTGCCATAGAAATAGGATGGGTGCTCGGCTTAAGATCGATAATAAACTCAATGTCGTGCTCAGGATGAAGACTAGATAGATCGATAGAAAAAGCATAAACAAACTCACAAACTATAAGAACAGAGACAAGTCATTGACTCAACATACAAACATCATTAATTTAAGAAAGGTAAGACTTGAAACCCCTTAAAAAAAGTCTCCTAAATCAAATATAAGAAATAATACCAATTAGATTGCGACTAAAAGAATCCTTCAACAGAATCGGGGGATGTCGAGCATGGATAAGGTAATGGTCTTGGAAAAATAATCCATGACTGCATGATAGGGGATAAATAGTCCATGCCCAGAATCATATCAAATCTACCATATCTAATACAATATGATCATCCTGAGTATCAAACTCTCGAACAGTCACCAAACATGAACTACAAGCCCAATCTACTACTAAAGAATCACCCAGAGAAATATATACACATAATGGCACAGATAAAGAATTCCAGAACATTTTTCAACACAACCATATTTTGGATCATTACAACACTAAATGCCCACTACAAGAAATTTGAGAGGAGTATGGAGGTTAGTTGTGATAGAGCAGTAGGCTGGATCTTGGTTGGAAAGGGAGGAACGTGATGATTTTAGCTATTAAGGATAAACACATGGTAAGACCATAATAAAAAAGAGCAAACCCCCTCCCCCCGCCCCCCGCCCCCCAAAAAAAGTAATAAAAGTCCATTTATATAAAAATGACAAGTCCAAAACTACCCTCTTGACCTACGCTCCTCTCTATTTCCTCTTCAATTATTGATAGATAGAAGTAAAGAGTGAAGTAATATAATCGATTCATTAAAAATGACATTTCACTCTAACATAATTTCACCAAAATTACCACCCAAATTAAATATCTCTAATTAGTTGCTAAAATTAATTTTTAAATTTAGCCATTTCATTGGCAATTGCTTCGTCTCCCTTCCCTTTTTTAAAAAAAAAAAATGTTGTTCCATTTCTTTCAAAAAAAGCTCCGCTCCAAACTTTTTTATATAAAAAAAGAATTCAGTAGCTCCATTATTTTATTTGACTACCACACTTTTTCTTTAAAAAAAATAGTTGATCATTTTTTTGTTCAATGCGTCTTTTTTATGCTCTTTCTTGCTGCCTTATTTTTTAAAAGAAAAAAAAATATTCTTTTAATTGATAAAGTACTTTTAACAATATAATAGTTATACAGTTATTATATACATTTTATACATATATATATGTATTTATTTAAGGAATGCATATTATGATAAAACTAAATTTAAAAATCTACCAAAATATTATAAATACTAATGAATAAAATAGACCAATCCCAAAAATATAAGGAACTAAAACAAATATTATCTGAGAAACGAAGAGAATTAAAAATAAGAAAAGAAAGATTACAGTATAATTTAATTGTTGGAGTATGTCAAAAATTAATAAAAGCACAGAAAGAAGAAATATCATATTTAGTAGCTCTAATAGATAACCTAGAATACATACATCAACATGACTTATATACAATCAAATAGATAAAATGAATAAAGAAGAATTCATAATAGATGAAAAAATATATGAAAATCACGAAGGTTAAAAATAAGAATAGTATTTTCTAATTTAGGAAGAAGATATAAGAAAATAGGTGAACATTTATATTTAATGTTAGAAAAAGAAGAATTAAAATTAGAAGATAAACTAACAGTTATGGTAAGAATAGCAAAAGAAAATAAAGAAATAGACAGGAAAAAATAAATAGAAAAAATAAAACAATAATAGGATTACTGAGTTAGAAAAAGAATTACAAATACTAAAAGATCAATATGAAAAAAGACAAAGAGAAAAAGACGAAAAGGATATAGAACAGAAACTACTACATGAAATAAACCAATTTAAAGAAAAATTACAAACAAAAAATGAAGAATTAAAGACCAATGAATTAGAAATAAATACAATAGATACTGAAAAAATAAATGATTATGATTCAGAAGATAGTGAAATATCTACAGAAATTTAAGAAAGAATAGAAGAACTAGAAATTAAGGAAAAAAAAGAAGCAGTTAATAAAGAAAATATAGAAGAAATAAATACTCTTGACAAAAAAAATGACGAAAACATAATACCTAGTACATCAGAAATAAAAAAGCCAAAATATAATTACAAAAATAAGTGCAACCCAAAAAATGAATACAGATGGACACCAAAATAAATAGTTAATAAAAATTACAACTTCTTAGATTTAGACTGTGTAATAGACACAAATAAGACGATACAATTATGGGTAGGATATATATCAAAACAATTACTAGATAATAGAATAAACACAGCAAATACACCAGAATATATAGAAAGAACACTAATAGGAACAGTGAAATTATGGCTATCAAATTTAACTGAAGAAGGTAAAAAGGTACTAAGATCTGACAAAAATACAGAAGGAACAACTAAAGCATCACCCATAGAAATATTAAAAAAATATGAAACAGCTATAAGAAATGAATTTAGTAGTATAGAAACAGAAGAAGAAGAAGAACAAAATATAGAAAAGGATAAATAGGAATTTAATGCTGAAATTACCAATATGTAATATGTGCTACATAGATGAATATATACATGTGCATTCAAAGAATATTATTATAAGGAAAAATACAATGTAGAAGAAAGTAAGAAAATAAGGAGATTATATTTTAGCAAACTACCTGAACCATTTAGTTCAAAAATAATAAAAAGTTGGGATGAAGCAAAAATAGTAGATACTCTAGGAGCAAGGATAAAATTTTTACAACAATGGTATAGGAATATATGTGAAAAATGTAGGGAAGAATTAAAAATGGAAAAAACACTAATAAAGAATTTAGCATGTTGCAAAGATAAAATAGCACCCCAATTTGGATGTGAAGAAAAATACTACAAGAAAAGAAAAAGACATAAGAAATATAAGAAATCCCAATATAAATATAAAAAACCAAGAAAAAGATATTACGTAAAACACTATAAACATAAAAGACCATATAGAAAGAAGAAATCTATAAAAGAATGTAAAGGTTATAATTGTGGAATATTAGGACACCTAGCTAAAGATTGTAAAGTACCCAAAGATTCAAAAAAGAAACAAATATTAGAAATAAAGATAGAAAATACAGAATATATGAAAATAGATTATATAGACTATGAATTAGAAAGTGAAGATAGTATATATGAAATCTCGGAAAATGAAACAGATAACGAAATAGATAGCGATTTAGAGAAATTAAATGACTGAAGAAAGTATTCAAATAATAAGAAAGGAAGAATATTTAAATGAAGAAGTAACAGACCTAAAAATTATATTTGATAATAATGTATTTGAAGAAATAAAAGGAAAAGAATTAGATTTAAGTGCAGAAAAAATATTTAAAATACCAACAATAAAAAATATATTTAATAGACGAAAAGAAAAATACTAAGTAGTAAGCCAAAAAGAACATATAATAGATTGTAACTACGCGAAAGAAAAAGTTAGTATACCACTAGTAACAAAAAGAATAGTTAATAAAGAAATACAAGATATAAAAAGTAAAGACCCAATAAAATATGTACACCTTGGAGGAACAGAAATATTAATAAAAGCATGTTTTAGAGAAGGAATAGATACACCAATAGAACTATATTTAGCAGATGATAGGATCGTAAAACCTATAGAAAAAAGCATAATAAGTGCTATAAGAGGGAATCTAATATACCAAAAATTTAAATTTATAATAAGTGCAAATTATTCAGTACCAATAACAGATAAAAATATAGATAAGTCATTAGTACTATATTGAAAAATATCAGGAATAGAATTAACCTCAGAAAGTAAAATATTTACAGCAAGATGTAAAATTTTATATGTATTAACAACAAAGCATAAAATAACTGGAAAAAATAAAATAAACAAATACAAATAGAAAGACCTTTTGAGCAATTTGTAAAAATCATAGATAATAATGATTATAGCTACCAGAATATAGATATAGAAGAAGATTTAGAAATAGTAAATGAAAGAATAAGAACACCAAAGAGAATATCTTATGAAAAAACAGAAACATCAAAAAGAATAGCATATGAGATAACTCCAAAACCTAACCTAACTCAATATTATATAATAGGAACAATAGATGAAAAAGAATATTTAATACTAATAAACACGGGACAGGAAGATAATTATATAATGAAATACTTAGTAAAAACCGAAGAAATTAAAACAAATAATGATAAATGTCCAGATTTGCTAAGAAACCTAATAATTATTAAAAATACGACTGAAAAAAAAATTATAATAGGAGTCAGAAAGATAAAAATTAAATTTGAAGTAAAAGAAGAAACACAAAAAACATATATAATATTAGGGATAAAATGGTTGGAACAAGTAAAATCATACAATATAGAACATACCCAATTAACCATAACGTATAATAAAGAAAAATTATTAATAAAAAGAGCTTTAATATGAAAATATATGTACTCATGAAGATAATAGTAGAAGGATATTATAATAGATATTATACGCCAATGATAGATACAGGAGCAGAAGCCAATTTATGTAGATATAACTGTTTACCAGAAAGTAAATGGGATAAGTTAAGAACACCAATAGTAGTTAAAGGATTTAATAATGAAGGAAGTCTAATTACATATAAAGCTAGGAATGTTAAAATACAAATATGGGATAAAATATTAATAATAGAAGAAATTTATAATTACGAACTAACATCAAAAGATATGCTTTTAGGAATACCATTTTTAGATAAATTATATCTACACATAATAACTAAAACGCACCGGTAGTTTACAACACCATGCAAACAAAAGGTAAGATCAAAAAGAGTTAGTAATAAAATAAGAAAGAAAACAGATTGGATAAAAGGAAGTGAAAAAATTACACAAAAATTAAAAAATATAAAAACTACTGAAGACACGATAGAATTAATTATATTCTCTATAAATAAGGAAGAAATGACCATATTTTCAATAGATAAAGTAGAAATAATCAAAAATAAATTAAAACAACTATATAGTGAAGATCCACTAAAAGGATGGAAAAAGCATAAAACTACTGTAAAAATTGAGCTAATAAATAAAGATAGTATAATAAATCAAAAACCACTAACGTATAATTTTGACGATCTAAAAGAATTTGAAATGCATATAAATGAACTATTAGAAAAACAATATATACAAAAAAGTAATAGCAAACACACTAGCCCAGCATTTATAGTAAATAAACATAGTGAACAAAAAAAAGGAAAAAGTAGAATGGTTATTGACTATAGGAATTTAAATGCAAAAACTATAACATATAATTACTCAATACCAAACAAAATACTAAAAATAAGACAAATACAAGGATATAATTATTTTAGCAAATTTGATTGTAAATCAGGATTTTACCATTTAAAACTAGAAGAAGAATCTAAAAAGCTAACTGCATTTACAGTGCCACAAGGATTTTATGAATGGAATGTGTTACCATTTGGATATAAAAATACACCAGGTAGGTATCAACATTTTATGGATAATTATTTAAATAACTACTTAACTATTTAGTGTATATAGACGATATATTACTATATTCAAAAACTAAAGATGAACACCTAAAGTTATTATAACAATTTACAAACATAATAGAAAATTCAGGAATAAGCCTAAGTGAGAAAAAGGCAGAAATAATGAAAAACCAAATGGAAATCTTAGGAATACAAATAGATAAAAACGGAGTAAAAATGCAACAGCATATAGTACAAAAAATAATAAATTCAAAAGAAGAATTAGATACAAAAAAAGAAGTTACAATCATTTTTAGGATTAGTAAACTAGGTAAGAGAATATATACCAAAACTAGTAGAGAATTTAAAACCATTACAAAAGAAATTAAAAAAGGATGTAGAATATAATTATAGTGAAGAAGATAAAAAACAAGTGCAAAAAATAAAGACACTTTGTAAAAAGATACCAAAATTACAATTTTCAGATGAAAATAAAAGTTTTATATATATAGTAGAAGCAGATGCAAGTGAGCATAGTTATGGAGGAGTACTCAAATACAGGTATGAAAACGAAAAAATAGAACATCATTGTAGATATTATTCAGGAACGTTTAACGAAACAGAAATAAAATGGGAAATAAATAGAAAAGAATTATGTTCATTATATAAGTGTTTATTAGCATTTGAACCATATATTGTATATAACAAATTTATTGTAATACAGATAATACATAGGTACGATGGTGGCTAACTAAGAAAATACAAAATTTAGTAACAACGAAAGAAATACGGAGATTGGTATTAAATATATTGAATTTTACATTTACAGTTGAAATAATCAGTACTAACAGGAATGTTATTGCAGATTACATATCAAGACAAAGCTACACAGACTGATATAACAGAAAATAATACATTAGAAGAGATACTCAAAACCCTAACTACGTTTTCACTGAAAGTGGACAGTATGAGCAATGAGGTAGAAAAGCTAAAGACTAATGAAGGTAAACTGAAGTATAAAGCTACAAGTCAGTCGCATGACTATAAAAATGCAGAGCTATGTCGATCGGAAGACATCAAAAATCTAGAGCTAAAAAGAGACGTTAGGACACTCCATAAAACCCATAATCTTTATCAATCTATGTCTGCAGGTACAAGCAAAGGAGTTAGTAGACAAGGATTAAATCTGAATAAGATATTTGAAAAATCATTTATACCTAAAGA
Organism: Capsicum pubescens; assembly: GCA_030864215.1. Classification (NCBI taxonomy): domain Eukaryota; kingdom Viridiplantae; phylum Streptophyta; class Magnoliopsida; order Solanales; family Solanaceae; genus Capsicum; species Capsicum pubescens. The sequence continues at coordinate 157,141,903 of CM061541.1, forward strand.
CCCTTTATTCATACCTCCACAAACTACCCATATCTAGAAAGTTTAAACCAAGACAAAAAAAGCCTATAATCATATAACCTGAGCATACTTAGAAAATATACACAAAATACAAACTTACCTAAATCTTAAACCCAGAGCTACAAATATCCAAGAACCAAACACGGACTATATAACCCAAAAACTACAAGGATATAACAAGTTAATCGCACTACCAAAAATCAATCCAAACCTAGTTAGAACTTGTTTTAGTTACGGACTACTTAATACCGTGTATACCCAAGACGGAAATGAATTATCACCTATACCTGAAATATATAGAGAATTTTTTACCTACAAAAAAATAACCAAAGGAAACCTATTTTTTATAAAGTTTTATACTACCCCTGCAGAGATATTATATGACGAAATTAAACTAGTTATACAAGTTGTAAAAATTAGATTAACTAGAGATATGATTATACTAGAAGATATTGGACAACATCCAAAAATACCTAAGGTAGAAATACCAGATTTCTATGCAAATAAATGAATTATTGGAATATCTACAATTATTCAAGAACTAGTAAATAATTATCTCAATGAAAACCCTATATGAAGTTATTATTCATGAGATCAGCTAATGATTTATTCAAATTCAAGGGAGCTACGACAGTCAGATGTGGAAAAAGTTCAAAAATGGATTATGACATTACTCAATCCAGAAAAACAACCAACTACAAGAGCAATTAAGAAGGAATTTATTTCAGAAGAATTATTGACAAGATATTGTAAATTAATAGGACACAAATATCCAGATCATCAATGTTCGAGATGAAACGAAGAAGATAATATTATCCCAGAAGTCCAACTAAAATGAAAGATAAAGACAAAAATCAACCAAGAAGATAAGGATGAAAAGAAGCCAGCTGGAAGATAGATAACAGGAGATAGAAAGCAACATAAAGAAGAATGAACAATGAAGAAATAAAAGCAGGAGACAAGATATTAAAGTTATGAAAGTGACATGTGAATTATTATATAACTTTTTTTACTTGTAAAGACGTAAATTATTGTATAGCATTTATTACTCTTTAACAGTTTTTGACTTTTATGGCAAGTGTCATTATTAGTTTTTTACTTTTTTGACAAGTGTAGAATAGGAATAGTGCTAGGATTTTTATTTTGTGGATTATAAATGTAAGTCAGTCGGCAAATCTAAGGCAAGACTTTTTACACGGTAAGCAAGCCTTCTTGTACACAACCAAAATTCTCTCATATAATCAATAAAGATATTCAGTTTTATACTCAACTATGGAAAATCAAAGCTCAGAATCATCAAACCTACAAGAACATGTATTTTCATTTATAATTATGGATAGCTAAATTCATAAATTTCTGGCAATCATGATATAATAAAATAAGTTCATGTTAGTTACTATATAGTACAATTATTCGAAGGATAATATGTTCTGAAGTTTATTAGCAAAGCGGAAAAGGAGAAAAATAAGCATCATATGAAATAAAATGACTACCTACTTATCTGATGAGATGGTAGATAGATTTAAGATACTTGTTTTGTATATACTTCAGGATATAAAAATAATAGATATAAAGAAACTTATGTGGGAAAAGATATTTGATTTAGAAGACGAATTACTATATACAGAATGGATAGAACACAAGTTAGAAAAAATAGATTTCGATGGTAGATATTATTATTCAGATTGGTATTACTCAGACTAAAATGATAAATTACGAATACTTAGAATATTGGAGAAGAGATATGGAGAAAATAAGATTAATAGAAATACTTATGAAAAAGAATCTACTCGACTACATAAAAACTAGAAATATGGAGCATATAGTATACCTTAAAAATAATATAGAAGTAATAAGGTTAAAACAAATAACTAAGGAATTCTATGACATAACATTTCAACAAATATGATAAATCTAGTACTACAAGTACCCCCCCCCCCCCCCACACACACACACACACAAAAAAAAAAAATTGGTATATAATGATATAACTTTTATACACATCATAATACTAATTATACTCATTCTATACAATTTTTAGCTACAATAATTATTTGGATACATATTATACAACAATAATACAATTTTTATACACATCATATACAGATATATATTGAATACAATAATTATTCAATTTCTATACATATTTTATACACCAGATACATATTCTATATAATAATTATACAGTTTCTATACAAATTCTACACGACCTTTAGCTGCAATTAATATTTAGATACATATTTATACAATAACTATATTGTTCCTACATACATTCGATACAGTTAATATATAAATTTTATAGAGATACATATTTTATATAACAATTATAGAGTTTCTGTACATGTACCTTTTAAAGATGCATATCTATATAATAATTATATAATTTTTATAAAATTGTATTTAACTTTTTATAAGTAAAAAAGCCGATGTTTTAGCCCAAAAAAGAAAGGAAATAAAGGGCATGAATAACCCAAAATATGAACTTACTTTAGCCAATTAATCATGTATTTTTGACAAGAGCTGTGTGGTGTTCTTTTCTCATTACGTCTAAAAGTATCTAAAATTCTTATTGATATAGAAATTATTGTAAGTTTTCAACATCTATTTTACTTTTTCAATTTCCTCTTTTATTTTTTCTAGTGTAATGTGAACAAAAGTCTCTCTCTCTCTCTTTTTTTTTAAAGAAAACTTTTAACCGCGGCCAAAAATTACCACTGAATCGGTTAGATCTCGTGTCATTTTCAATTATGCTGTAGCACATGGTACGGACCAATATATGGGTGGATGGATCCAAGAGGTTGAAATCCGGAGTCTTCCCTACAACTGATTTTGTGCTTCAATTAAGAAATTACAATACAGTACTACTCCGTTGCTTTTTACTCTATTAGTTTATAACAACGCGTGTTGCATGTTTCTTCCAAATTATTAATATCAAATTTGAAGTGCTAAGGATACATTATTAATGGTACATGTATTCTTACAAAATAAAGATCAAAATTTAATTAAAAAATAACAACTATTAATTTGAGATTAAATATTTGGGTAAACTTGATGCTAATATAGTGATATATATAGTACTCTAATTTAAGGATAAATAAATACATATTTGAGTATATATAATAAATTAGTTTCCTTGTAAAATCAACTATTATTCATGAAAAATCAAAGATCAAATTGATACATAAATTCACTATGATTTTTTCATGACCTGAGGTGTTAATTTACCTACAGAGATATCACCCGTCTCACCCAAGATTTCAGCACCATAATTTCATTTTTATCTAAATTACGGAGTAAAATAAATTTCGAAATACAGTATGTCATTAGTTACTTTTTCATGGCCTTGACTTGTCGCATAATTCTGAATTTCACATCTCCATATGAAAAAAAAGTATAAATATTTTCATGTATTAAGCACTCGCTAAAATCATTTATTTAAAAATTTCAGTTAAACTATACAAATCTTATATATTCATTCAATGATTAAAGAATAATAATATAATAACATTTAAGTTTTGTTGCCCCCTCTGTCCTTCCCGTTCATTTAAATATGATTTATGCAAACAAAAAAAAGAGAGATAAACCTTGATATTTTCGCTACTTAATTTGGCGGTAACATATTTATTTTGTTCAATTTTTTATCAGAAATTTTCAGCTAAAAAGGAGAATACAAAAAATTGTTAAAAAGACAGAATTCATTATCAATTGTTGATTAATCTCATTCATATTAAAATTATTAACTAAAGAAATAAGGAAAGGCATAAAAGATGATGATATAATGAATGTAATAAGATGACTTGAATTAAAAAAAAAAAACGTAAAAGCAAAATAAATTCATTATTTATCTGTTATCAATTGTTGATTACTATAATTCATATTAAAACTATTAACTAAAGGAAATAAAGAAGATGATGATAGTGAGTGCAAGAAAATGACTTGAATTAAAATTGAAATAAGAAATAAACCGTAAAAGTAGAATAAGTCGATTGATTATGCATTGTCAATTTCAAAGAAAATGTAAAAGTAGAATAAGTCGATTGTTTATGCATTATCAATTGTTGATTATTATAATTCATATTAAAACTATTAAATAAAGAAGTTGATGATAGTCAATGCAAGAAGATGACTTGAATCAAAATCAAAATAAGAAGAAAACGTAAAAGTAAAATAAATTATTATTTATTATAAAATTTGATTTAAAATATCACTTAAATAGAATTGTCGAAATTCTTTTATATATAAAGTAAACTTTTAATTGATTTATAAGTGTTAAATATTGTGATTTCTTACCTAAATTAAATCAGGATCTAAATAATGTATAATATTGACTTCTTTTAGAAAATAATCCAACCAACTTCAGTGTAAAAAAAAATTCCTAAAACCAGTTTGAATATTAAAAGAAAAAGAGAAGAAAGTCCTGAATCTATATAAAATAATACGTAGTTTGTACGGTCATTCGATAACTTTTTTTAATAATTAAAATTTAGCTGGGTACAGTCATTATATATCTAGGAACCGAGATGTATAATGAGCAACACTCGTTTCAGACCACTTACGATGCTAGAACAGTCAAAATTAGATAGAATAATTTTTGAACCCCACAACTTGGTATGTTACGAACCATCCAACTTAACTTTCAGACGAAAGCCGGAAGTACAAGTGGATAAGCCGCAGATATGTCTACTAGATAATTTATGGATAGCATATAATAGAAGAGACAATAGTTATTTTATTTCAGTTTTAAATGCATTAAGTTATTATTTTACTGAGAAAAATACTACTAAGTCTTTCAAAGGAGGGTATTTATAGGCATTTGTGGATTTCAAATACACTTTATGGATTTCAAGTCCATTTATATTTTAGAAGACTTTAGCAAGACTTTTGGCAACTTGGTTGGGGCCTACAAGACAAAAATTCTTAATACTGAAGACATAAAATTAGTTCAACAACTTAAGCGCATGATACAAGACATCCCAGACTTAACATTACCATTAGAAACAGATTATTTAATAGTTGAGACAGACGGAAGCCCCAAAATGAATTCAAGACAACAGTTAGAAGAGATAGTAACGTTAAATGCATTAAGTTATTATTTTACTGAGAAAAATACTACAAACAGGTTTAAATTTTATGTTGTTCTCAGAGGACAGCAGAAAGGTGTGTAACACTGAAAGAATAACTATATACTGTGGGTATGTTTATAACTAATTTACTAATTTTACAAGAAGGAAATCAAAATTTAATTCTATTTTACTTAACAAATTCTTTTGTTTGTTTTGCAGATCTTCTAATATCTCTAGACTTTTTAATATTTTTATATTTTTCTTTTGAACTTGTTTCTTTAAATTATCAATTTTTACACTACTATTTTTTATTCTAAAGGTATTTTGCTAATACAGTGATCTCTAATGGTCTTTATTCTATAATTTCTATAGTCTAGTTTTCATAAAGTTCTTAAAGTTCTTAGTTTCCAAAGTTTGTAAGTTAGTTCCAAAAAGAAAGTTTGTAAAAATGTCTATATTAGTTTCTTAGTTCTTCATTTTTCGGTAGCTGTCAAGTTTTCAGGGGACTCCCGAAAGGGAAACCTCACTTCTTCCTTAAGACATGTAAGTAGTCAATTACATAGATCTTTGTATTTTTCTCCCAAGTTTGTAAATTATGTTTGAATTAATCAAGTTCATATTTTATTTCAGTTGTGTTTTTAATATTATAAGATCTGGATCGCCGGCAGTTTACCGCCAGTTTTCCGATCTTGTAAAATTCATTACTTATAAGTATTTATTTAATTATTAGTAGATGTGTACATATTTAATTATTAGTAGATGTGTCTTTAATATTATAAGATCTGGATCGCCGGCGGTTCACCGCCAGTTTCTAGTCTTGTAAAATTAGTAAATTAATTATAAACATACCCCCAGTATATGGTTATTCTCTCAGTATTTTAAGCAATAACGATGGATTAATCTGTAAATTCCTAAGAATTTAAAAAGTTCGCAAAAAATTATAAAAGGACTATTGTTATTCTCTCGGGGTGTGATTAAAGAAGATATTGCTAAAATACCTAAAACTGAAGAGAAAGAGATGAACAAGGTATAACAAAAATCAAAAATATAAAAAATCAAAAAATACAAAAATATTTTATTTTTGGAAGAAAATATATTTTGATCTTTATGACTTGGACACTTACACTGGATTAAGGACAACGAAGGAGGGAGTACTGAGTAGGATTTTACACCATATTAAAACACAACTGCGATAACTTTGTTTTAATATCTTAAAATTACTTACTGCTTTAATAACTTGTTATATATAATTTGCTTGCTCTATTTATCTGTCTATAGTATTATACTAACTATATAATGTACGATATATTATATCTATATAATCTACGATATATATTATAATACATATACTAAAGGATACATATATACATATATAAGTAATATATATTCTTGCATATTATTATTATTACTAGTAGTAGTATAAATTGTCTATATATAAGATTATAATATATATATCTACTTGTCTATTTTATTATATATATTATTACCTAATATTTAATACATATATAGTATAGTATATATACATATATTTACTGCTTATATATACACTTACTAACATATATATATATATATATATATATATATATATATATATATATATATATACTTATACTTATTAGCATATATATATATATTGCTTATATATATAAATACTAGTTACTATTTATTATTAGCTTTGTTTATATATTATTAATATATCTATCTATTTGTCCTGTCAATTATTATGTTATTATCTATTATCTATTTATTATATTCTCTATTATTACTATATTGTTATTTTTATCTGTCTATATTACCTATCTATTATATTATATCTACTTGTCTATTTTATTGTTATTATTATCTGTCTATATTACCTATCTATTATATTATATCTACTTGTCTATTTTATTATTATTATTATCTGTCTATATTACCTATTTATTATATTATATCTACTTGTCTATTTTATTGGTATCAGAGCCCTAAGATTCTAGGAGACTTTATTATATATGGTGTTGTCAAGAACCGAGAAACGTAAACCTAGGCCTTATGAACGTTTAGTAATATTAGATTCAGAATATTATTGGTCTAATAGAATTCTAAGGAAAGAAGATATAAAGTTATATAACATCTTACTACACCAAAGGCAGTTAAATATTAAATTATTTGAGCTTTCTACAAAATCAAGAGAAGAAGTCTGGACAGAACTACAAGACATAGATAATAGATTAAGAGAAGTCCGAACCCAAATATTTTATATTACTGACGAACTAAGGATAGACAAAATTTTAAGACAAAAGTATCCTTTTTATTTAGCTTAATGAACACACCTCATAGAAATATAAAATCATTAGAAGAAATTTAGAATAATTTGTACAGTTTATACATAGAATATAAAAGACTTAATACTACAAAAAAAGACCCTATAACCTTAGATAAATTAATTACTACAATATCCGAATTAGAATATCATTTAATAAAATATCTTAAGACTAGAAATAATAATAAATAAAAAGACATCCTTTTGCTAATAATATACGACATAGATATTGGTTTTTAGATGAAGAAATAAAACAAAGGGCAGAGAAAGAAGAACTAGAAATATTTTTAAGTATTTATCTAGATTTATTAACATAAATAGACACTTCACAATCAAAATTATTCAAAGAATATATAAGTGAAATAAGTTGGGAATTACAGGGAATTAGAATTGACATATCTAATCACAATAAAAGAATAAGTTATTATAAGAGACGTTGTGACAAAGAAACTATTCCTTTAGGGTAAAAATACATGAAAACGCATCCTTTTGCAAGACAAATACAAAGAGAATATAATCAATTATATAAAGAAATAAGACAAAGAAACGACATTTTAAGAATAGAACAAAGACTAATAAATCAAATAGAAATATTAGAAGTTATAGAATTATCAGAAGCCATTATAATCTCAGGTCTTATAACATTAGTAAACTGTGTAGACCGTATAAATTTATTTAAGTGTAAATTAGAAAGTATTAGATACTGTATAGACTACAGAAATTATAGAATAAAGACCATTAGAGACCACTGTATTAGCAAAATACCTTTAGGATAAAAAAAATAGTAGTGTAAAAATTGATAATTTAAAGAAACTAGAATATTTAGATCTAACAATCCAAGCTGAAAAGAAATACAGACGTTTAAAAGATAGTTCTCTTATTAAGTGTAATTTTAACAACGGAGAACATATATTATACGGAGATAATCCACAACTAAATACTATTACAGACTTTATAATAATCTTAGGAGAAAAAGTTCTAAGGGAAAATACAAAAATATTAAAAAGTCTAGAGATATTAGAAGACCTGCAAAACAAACAAAAGAATTTGTTAAGTAAAATAGAATTAAATTTTGATTTCCTAAAGAACCAACAAGCAGAATTAGACAAAAAATTCAAAGTTTTAATTAATAAAGACAAGGGTAACCTAGAAAATCCTGAAATAAAGCTAGTATTATAAAAAGTACAAAAAGAAATTAACCAAATAAGACATATAATACTCTCATGAATGATATACTACAAGATAAACTTTATCTGGCAATATTACAACAGGTTGCACAAATTCAACCAAATTTCGAAGGATTATGATCATCAACCCCAAGGAAAAGCAGACTTTTTAATCATAAAACAAAATAATATTATAATTTTATTACTATTAGAACTTAATAAAAACATAAAAGAAGAAAAACAAAGAGGCAGTCAAGATAAAACTATAGACGAATTAATAGAGCAACTAAAAAACATAGAAATAACCCCTCAAAAAGAATTAAAAGAAGCTAAAGTAACTAAACCAAAACCATGGACCTTTTTTCAACATCCCCAAGTAGATCAAGATCAATTTTTACCCAAGAAAAATTAACAACAAACATGTTATCAAGAATCATAAATAGACCCAAAATGAATTCAAGACAACAGTTAGAAGAGATAGTAGACGTAGACAAAGATATATAACTTTTTCAACAAAACAAATTAAAATTATTAAGTGTTAAGACTTTATACAATGAAGGAATGTTTTCAATTGCACAATTATATAAACATTATAGGGAAGAGCAATTATGCGTAATTGGAAATAATAGTGCTAGTGTAAATTTAATAAGTCCAGAATCTTTAAAACAGATTGAAAAATCAAACATGAGTCTCATGCATATGGGACTCATAGTAGTAGGTTTAAAAAGCCTAACTAGGAAAAATTTAGGAACTAAGGTAGTAGTTACAATATATGATTATAGATGATCAGACTTGAGAAGATCCATAATGTGAATAACAGAAGTAGACATGTCAACAAATGGAGGACTTTTTTATTGTAGTCCAGATTATATGATAAACTTTAAATATCTAACTAGTATTTCACCAAGTGTATATGATGGTTGGTAGAATTTTTCACAAGTATTAATAAAATTTATTTTTGCTTTTGGTATATAGTCTGTATAGGTATTATATGTTCCGTCCATTTGCATGGATTCTTGAGGTTTTGGTAATTTTTTAATTAGTTTTGCTGGTAAAATTCAGCTGTTTAAAATGCTCCTTGTACATCCTGAATCAACTATAGCTAAAGTCTCGAACTCATAGTCTTGAATTTTTATTCTTGCTAAAACCTTGACTGTACTAATTTTCTTTTCTTCATTACACACCATTCCTTCAAATGGTAAATTCAATAATTTTTTAACTTTATTTTCAACCAATGTATTTAATAATTCTACCTCTACTAAATCTTCTTCTCTAATTATCTCTTTACTGTACACTCTTATCTCTAATTTTCTTATTCTTTCTTCTAATTCTATTATTCTATCTTCTGTTGTTCTGGTTATTGATTTCTTATTGTAAAATTTATTTAAATTACGGGTTGATTTTGGAGTTTCTAAGATTTCTGATGCTTTCTCTATACATTTTATGCATCCTTCCTTGTAACATTTCTTACATTTTGCCCTTTTGTTTTTACTTGGAAACCACTTACAAAAACAACACTGATTACTGTCTAATCCTTTTCCTTCCTCAAATTCATGTTCACATCCTTCTATCAAATTTACTAAATCATAATAGTCTGAGTTTGTCTTTTCTAATCCTATTTCATTTATAAATTTTTCTTCTCCAGAATCTGAAGAATCAGATTTATTTATTTCTTCTTCAAAGTCTTCCATACTTCTAATAGAGTATATACTTTCATTATCTGACATATATTCATCTACATTTATTAAATTTTCATTTACATCTTCTATTAATTGTGCATTTCTAAATCTATTATTGATTCTTTTTGGACAAGTATTTGCTAAGTACTCTATGCTACCGCAGGTAAAACATTCTAATTTATTTTTATAGGTTCTATTGGTATTATATTTTCTTACATGTTTATCCTTATCTAGGTATGGCTTCTTTGCAGTTGATAGTATCTCAAGCTGGGGAAATGATTCCTCAGAGAACAAGAATAATATGTTGTTAGCCAAGTTGATATTACAAATGCTTGTCTTAAAATCTTGTCAACCCTTAGTTCGTCACTAATATAAAATATTTGGGTTCGGACTTCTCTTAATCTATTATCTATGTCTTGTAGTTCTGTCCAGACTTTTTCTCTTGATTTTGCAGAAAGCTCAAATAATTTAATATTTAACTGCCTTTGGTGTAGTAAGATGTTATATAACTTTATATATTCTTTCCTTAGAATTCTATTAGACCAATAGTATTCTGAATCTAATATTACTAAACGTTCATAAGAACTAGAAATATTTTTAAGTATTTATCTAGATTTATTAACATATATAAACACTTCACAATCAGAATTATTCAAAGAATATATAAGTGAAATAAGTTGGGAATTATAGGGAATTAAAATTGACATATCTAATCACAATAAAAGAATAAGTTATTATAAGAGACGTTGTGACAAAGAAACTATTCCTTTGGGGTAAAAATACATGAAAACACATCCTTTTGCGAGACAAATAAAAGAGAATATAATCAATTATATAAATAAATAAGACAAAGAAATGACATTTTAATAATAGAACAAAGACTAATAAATCAAATAGAAATATTAGAAGTTATAGAATTATCAGAAACCATTATAATCTCAGACCTATATATATATATATATATATATATATGTATGTATGTATATATATATATATATGTATGTATATATATATATATATATGTATGTATATATATATATGTATGTATGTATATGTATATATATGTATGTATATATATATGTATGTATATATATATGTATGTATATATATATATATGTATGTATATATATATATGTATATATATATATATGTATGTATATATATATATGTATGTATATATATATATATATGTATGTATATGTATATATATGTATGTATATATATATGTATGTATATATATATATATGTATGTATATATATATATGTATGTATATATATATGTATGTATATATATATATGTATATATATATATGTATATATATATATATATATGTATATATATATATGTATGTATATATATATATGTATGTATATATATATGTATGTATATATATATGTATGTATATATATATGTATGTATATATATATTTCATTTTTTCGTCTTCTCTTGTCATATATTTTAGGACTCCTTAATTATTACTTTTTCTAATTATTCTTACCATATATGTTTATTGTGATCATATATTTTTGAACTCTTTAGTTTTTAAGACTTATCATATTTTAGAACTTCTTAATTAAAATATTATAAATATAATGATATAATCATTGAAAAAAAAATGAGAAAATGATTTTGTCTATTATGCAATCTTTTAATGAATGACAAAAAGTTAAAAAGAAAATTGTAAGCCCTTTAATAAGCTCATATAATTGTACAAATTTATCAAAATAGATAAAAAAAAATTATAGAGTAATTAAAATTTAAATTAGGGATACAATTGACAAAAAAATTTGATGTGAAGACTACCAAAATCTCATGTTCTCTCTTATATATAGTAGTAAAATAATATATATATATATATATATATGTATATAAAGTGATAATCAAGGATTTGGAGGGTAATTATGTCCTTTCATGGCTTTATCCCAAGGATAAATTAGGGTAAAATTGTTATACCACCAAATGTATGGGATAACTTATCCCGGTACTATTTATTAGTACCCCGATAAGTTATTCCAAATTAGCCAACCAAACGAAGCACCAAAATATTTATTTCAGGACAATTATTTTATCCCGGGACTATTTGTATTAGTACCACACACCAAACGACCCCTTAATAATTTAGAAATTTGAGATTGGAGATTAGATATGAGAGATTTGGATTGGACACACCCTTTATTCAATCTTTTAGTCCTATAAAACTAAAAGTAATTTTACTAATATGTCCCTAATTAAGTTTTATACATTTTTCCTAATCAATGAAGATATATTTATTAAACAAAAACATAATAGGAAGATTTTGTTTAAACTATTGTTGAAAGACTAAAGAAACAAATATTTAAAAATATAAATACAACTCAAATAAAGTAGATAAAATAAATGGAGAGAGTATTAAAGAACCTTTTGCTATTTGTCTCCTGTCCCGATGAAAATTAATCTATATATATAATAAAGCAAAGAAGTTTGCATAAAATTATGCCAAGTGACATATTGAGAACTAGCCACTTGGTATTTTGGCAACAAAAATCTATTTTCTTGGCAACAAAATTTATTTTACTGATTAATTGTTTATTTTATATAGAGATTTTTATTTTTTTCATATCTATTTTCATATCTATATATATAATAAAGCAAAGAAGTTTGTATAAAATTATGCCAAGTGGCATATTGAGAACTAGCCACTTGGTATTTTGACAACAAAAATCTATTTTCTTGGCAACAAAATTTATTTTACTGATTAATTATTTATTTTATATAGAGATTTTTAAATTTTCATATCTGTATATATAATAAAGAAAAGAAGTTTGCATAAAATTATGTCAAGCATATTGAGAACTAGCCACTTGATATTTTGGCAACAAAAATCTATTTTCTTGGAAACAAAATTTATTTTACTGATTAATTATTTATTTTATATAGAGATTTTTAAATTTTCATATCTATTTTCATATTGTGGTAAAAAATATTGAATGAACACTATTATTTATTTTTATTCTATTATAGCGTATTTTCATATTGTGATAAAAATAATTATAATTGACTCCTATGAATGAACACTATTATAATTATTTATATATTTCAACTCTTTATCTATAATAAAGCAAAATGTTTGATGAATACTTTTATTTATTTTTATTCTATTATTTCATATTGTGATAAAAAATAATTAGAATTGAATCCCATTAATGAACACTATTATAATTATTTATATATTTCACATTATGGTAAAAAATAATTAAGTTTGACTTCTATTTATTGTAAGACCCCGCAAAATTCTCTCGTAGTCTGAGCCTTAGAGCGTGTTCAGTGAAGTATTAATCCGGCCCTAAAAGCTTGAGAAGTGTCTTCCCTAGTGAGAAGTATTTTGAACCATGTAGATTTTCCCTAATATCAACTTTTTGTCATGTAGAGAATTGAATAAGCTTTTCGTCGATACCAAATTCGCCCAAATCCAAAATTCGGGCAAAGAGTTAGAGCTATTTTAGTGAGATAGTTTGCCACCTGGCACTTTAGCGCGTTGCAGAGCCAGCCAAAATCGCAATCGTCAAAATCTAGTGAGCCTCCGCGATTATGGCGCGTCGCGCCAAGACTTAATTTTAGAATTATCAATTTTCAGTGCACCAACGCAATTCCACCGCGTCGCGATGCCTTTCCAGTTCGCAACCAAGGTGGCAACGCAATTTTCACTGTGTCGCGCCATCAAACAGTTTCCCAATTGTCCAATTTCCAGTGATCTGGCGCGATTATGGCGCGTCGCGCCAACATGTAAAATCGAGATTTTTTAGTTTAATTCCAAGGGCGAAAAGGGTCTTTTTCCAACCCTATATATACTCCTTAACACGGGATTTGGTCTCATTTCACCAAAATATCATTTTTTCTGTCAATTCTCTTCAAGAACAAGAGCTAGGGTTTCTACAAAATCAAAACCCTTCCTTCTTCTTTAAGAAAATCAAGAAATCAAGAATCTCTCCAAGGGCTTTCAAGAAAGAGTTTCTCTAAGGTATGCAGATGTTGATTTTTGGGTCTCTTTCATCCAAGAAGCTCAAGAACCCTTTTCTAAATTTCAAAGATTTTATGTTTATGAGCTTTCATGATTCATGTGAGTTGAAATTGATGTTCATGCTATTATTGAGTTGTGATTTATGTTTGTTTGCAAGGTTTTCAAGATTTAACCCTAGTATGTGATATTCATGTGATGTTCATGACAAACCCTCTTCAAGTTGCTTGTTAAGTGATGTGTTCATGTCAATTAAGTTTAGAAATTGTTGAATAAGCAAAGCATGCTCCCCATATGCTTGATAAAATGCTTATGTGAATGAATTAAAGCCATTACAGCATGTTGACTAGAAATCCCCAATTGTGTGTAAGCCCATGCATGCCAAGTGTTTGTTGAAAAGCCTTAGTGAATGAATTGTGGCATGATAGCCTGAAATTCCCCAATTATGTGCTCTTTGATATATGTTAAAACTTTAATACATACGAAGTGTTTAATGCAAGACCTTGTTGAATGGAGTATGATCCAATAGCATGTCCCCCTATGTTATTACACGATTAGGATTCCTAAATGCTTGAAGAGATGTCTTAGTGATTGTGATGGTGAATGATTGTCCATGTTCTTAATTATTCAAGAATGGTTATGTTTTACTTTTATGTTATCGAGTCCTGGAGGTATTTATACCCAACAATTTAGCTGTTGTCTAGAGCCTGTGTCAGTTTTCACGATAATTCCAGTCGAGCCATGATTCTCAGAACTCAGCGAGTTATAGAACTCTATATTCTCAGACAGATACAGACTTTAAGAAATCTCAATAATCTCTATAATCTTCGTAATCTCAGTATCGTTAGTAATCTAGCCTCAGTTCTGTACCCAGCTCAGATCTAGTAGTATTCAAGTGTTCAGTTCTGACCTCTGTAGTAATCTAGTACTCTATTCAAAGCTCAGTATCGATCAGTTAGATAACGAGATTCAGTAGTATTCCATCAGATACGGAACCAAGTGAATTCAGCTTAACTTAGTCAGATCATTCGAGAAACATGATCAGTATCAGATTCAGCTTAGTTTGTGTTCAGTTAAGAATCAGTTCAGAGTCTTTCAGTTGGGAGTAGGAGCTAGCACTGAGCGAGGGCAGGGATGGTAGCTCTCCGTCAGAGAGGCAGAGTCGTTAGGAGCAATCTCTGAACTTCAGAATTGCGTAGCCAGCGCAGGATGCAGGAGTCACCCGTCAGAAAAGGTTGGTCACCCATCAGATAGGCTTGACTATTATATGCCTTAGGCTTGATTTCCTACGAGGGCCACCCGTCAGATAGGCTTGACCAGAGAGGTCTTTACCCGTGGCACGGTATTGACACCCTTCCAGCTAGGGTTACAGGTCGGACCTTACCAGTTGAGATTCAGGGCATATTGGTTAAGTGACTACTTCACACAGTTGCAGTTTCAGTATCAATCTTCAGAAATTAGGACTGTCAGATACAGTCATCTATCTCAGTGAAGAACTCAGATAGTTCCATTGACTGATGGACCACCCGTCAGATAGGCTTGGTCCCATATAAAGTTATTCAGTATCAGATCTAGAGATCACCCGTCAGATAGGCTTGATCTCAGTCTCATATTCAGTTGAGTAATCTCATTATCAGATCCGAGATCATCCGTCAGATAGGCTTGATCTCAGTCTCAGATTCAGTTGAGTATTCTTGTTATCAGATCTAGAGATCACCCGTCAGATAGGCTTGATCTCTGTCTCAGATTCCATTAAGTATTTTTGTTATCAGATCTAGAGATTACCCGTTAGATAGGCTTGATCTCAGTATCAGATTCCCTTGAGTATTCTTGTTATTAAATTTAGAGATCACCCATCAGATAGGCTTGATCTCAGTCTCAGATTCAGTTGAATATTCTTGTTGTCAGATTCGGACATGTTCTTTTCTTATCATTGATAGTAGATTCCAAAATCTTCTGTTAGAGAGGTTTGATCTCCGATGCAGTCAGTTGAGAGTGGAAAGCTCTGAATTCAGTCATTGATGTGAGTATATTCAGTTAATCAGCTTCAGTATTCTCAGATTCTGAGATCACTCGCTAGATAAGACTGATCTCACCTCAGTACTCATTTATCAGTATTAGATGATTCAGTTGTTCAGTATCTTAGTATTAGTAGTGAGTTCAGATGTTAGTAATGCAGTACCCAAGTTTCATTACTCAGAGTCGTGATGATTGTGATTATGGTTTGTGCATTCATGTATGTGTTCTCATTCAGTACTCTCATGATTATTCAGTTAAGTAATTGTTCATGCATAAGCCCTTGCATTTAGTCTTACCTCGTTTGCATACTCGGTACATTCTCGTACTGACGTATTTTCACTATGGTGTTTTATTTGATACCATAGGTTCATAGGCACGAGATCCAGAGTACCCTTAGCAGCTCAGTCCCAGTCAGCAGCAGTAGGCATAACATTGAGTACTCTTCAGTCGAGAATAATCCTTATTTTTATTATTATCGTATCCAATTTGGTTTAATTTCAGTAGACGGAGTTAGTTGGGGACATGTCCCATCGACTCCACATTTCAGACAGTTTAGAGGCTTTTCGGATAGATGTATCAGTATTCAGTTTTTAATTTTGAGTATTTTTAGATGTTTTGAACCTTATGGCGAGTTTCCACATTTATTATCTATATTATGCAGTGTTCAGGTACAGATATCAGTAGAGGGTTGGCTTGTGGTCCTTCGGGATCATGAGCACCGTGTGACGTTCCGATTCCAGAAAAATTGGGTCGTTACATTTAATTAGTATATAAATTATTTCATAAATATGTAAAAATTTAAAAAATTCGACATAAAAATTCCGTCAATTACTCCTAATTCCATTATCATTAGGAGTAATTCCACCATTTATATTCTAAATATATATTCCAATCAAGCTATAGGAGTAATTTCACAATCTGTATTCCAATTTCCAAATATATATTCCAATCAATCAAGTGATTTAAGAAGATCATCCGTCAATTACTCCTAATTCCACTATCATTAGGAGTAATTTCTCAATTTGTTTTCCAAATACATATTCCAATCAAGTTATAGAAGTAATTCCACAATCTGTATTTCAATTTCTAAATATATATTGCAATCAAACGATACTCCTAATTCCACAATTTGTATTTCAATTTTCAAATATATATTCCAATCAATCAAGTGATTTAAGAAGATCATACAAATGGTAGATGGATATGGTAAGTGAATTGTAGATTTCCTTACTCCCATGGATGAAAAGTAGATGACTATGGTAAGTGAATCGTATATATATTAAATCAAAACCTTTACACTGCCAATCATTACCATATATGGCTATGGTAAGTGCTACTAAATTGTAATACAACTAATCATGAGGCAATAATTTTATATGGAAATGTAATATATTTTCATCATATATTCTGATCATAGTTGATTCTAACTAATTTTGTAAGAAAAATCATATAATTATAAAAGAAAATTCATATTTAACATAATTATTAGTAGTTAAGACGAGTGTCATCTTGAGAACTAACTATTTGAATTCTTATAACAAAAAACTATCATTTTATAACAAAAAGCTATTTTGTTGATTATTTAAATATTAAATTTTATTTCATATTGTGGTAAAAAACAATTAAGATTCATTTCTATTAGAGGAAAACTATTATGATTTAATATTATTTCGTTTAATGTTATTTCATATTGTGGTAAAAGTATGATAAAAATCAATTAACATTCATTTCTATTAGATGAAAACTATTATGATTGTTCAATTATTTCATATTAAGAATAGTAGTTAATTATTTCATATATATATATATATATATATATATATATATATATATATACAATAAAGAAGAATAGTTTAGTCTATAATTAAGACAAGTGACATCTTGAGAACTAGCCACTTGACAATAAAAAACTATTTTATAAATAATTAATTATTTCATATTTATTTTATATTGTGATAAAAAATAACTAAGTTTTATTTATATTGGATGAAAAATATTAAGAGTTAAGGAACATTAATATTATAGATTTATTCAAAATTTCCATATTATGGTATAT
This sequence comes from Capsicum pubescens, assembly GCA_030864215.1. Lineage (NCBI taxonomy): Eukaryota > Viridiplantae > Streptophyta > Magnoliopsida > Solanales > Solanaceae > Capsicum > Capsicum pubescens. The sequence goes on from CM061541.1 coordinate 157,160,201, forward strand.
ATAAATCAACTAAGTTTGACTAATATTGAATGAAAACTACAATTACGGAAAGAAAGATAATTATGTAATCAATTAAATATAAAAAAATTACAGGAGATGTAGTGCACAAAAATAGAAAACTTTAAGTATTTACTTTTCAGCAATTCTATATTAATCAGAATTAAAGCATAATATTTACATTTAAACAATTTATACTTGAGTTGTAGGTTAAGAATTATAAATTGCTAATAAAATTATTAATTCGTATTAATTTCCCTTTATAGATAGGCTTTTTTCAACATGTTAGGTTATTCTATAAAACATTTACTATATTGTGTATAATATTACCATAAAAAAATAATTTACATGACATAAAATCTCTTTTTTGCCATATTAATGAATTTAAACAAAAAATATAAAACCAAACGATTTATAGTAAATTTCAATCAATATCGATTATTTCCTTTTGTTAGCTAGAAATATTTTTGCTAATTCTACCTAAACAATTTATTACTAATTTATTGCTCGAAAATGGTAAATTGCTTACAGATTATAATCTCAATTAATTCTCTTCCATGTAGGGACTCTTTTTCACAAGTAAACAAACTTATTCATTTAAATCACAGCCTTTTGCGTGACCAAATTATTTGATCAATTTATTTATTTTTACTTTGTTTAGATTTTTAAGTAAATATTAATATGGAAAAGTTATTTCATGTTTTAATTATCACATAAATTATATGAAAGTTATTAATTAATTAGCAGTCAAGCAATATATATGGTAAAATAATATTGTTATTAAGAGTCATTTCAATATAAAAATCTCTATGTAAAATACTATATATATGTGAATTCTAACCCCACAATATCAATCTATGAGATTATCTAAAGAAGAAAGCATAGAAACAAGAACTCACTCGACTAAGGAGGAGGTTTTATTCAACTCTTAGTGTATTTCCACAGAAGAAAGAAAAGACCATTGTTGTGTACATATACGGTTCGATAGAGAATTAGTTTTGAACTTCTCGATTATTTTTCTCAGAATACTATTCACTCACATACTCACTATCATATTCTATAATGATTTAATTATTCTAATATAGTTTCTTCTGCAATTTGTAAAAAAAAAAGTCGATACTAATTGCTTGAGGATATGTCTTTTATTTTTTAATTTATTTCTGAGTAGTTGATGATTTCTAGATTATGAGCCCAACTGATTTTATTTTCTTATTCAGTCTTGCTATTTTTTTCTTCCAATTAATAGTTGTATTCTCTTTCCTGTATTTTTTATTACTTCAATTTTGTTTACATTTTTGAAATTTTTATTATTGGTATGATTATTCATTAAACTTAACTGATACTACTTTGTTTTTCTATACAGTTTTTGAAAGAAATTAAGATACAAAAAACTAACAGAATTGCAAATTATTGAGTGACATTTTGAGAAAAGGTGAATTTCTCTATTTGATTTCAAATGAGGTTGTGAATACGTGTGTATGTGTGTGTGTGTATATATATATTGGTGAAATATTTATACACACATCTATATACATAATAAAGTTGTATAGTCTAGCCTAAATTTAAGCCAAGTGGCATTTTGAGAACTATCCTCTTAAATTCTTACAACAAAAAACTATCATTTTATAACAAAAAACTATTTTATTGATTATTTAAATATTTAATATTATTTCTTTTTTCATATTTTGGTAAAAAATAACTAATATTTATTTCTATTAGGTGGAAGTTATTATGATTTCATACTATTTCATTTAATATTATTTCATATTGTGGTTAAAAAGCAATTAAATTTTATTTCTGTCAAATGAAAACCATTACGATTGTTCAATTATTTCATATTAAGATTAGTAGTTAATCATGTCATATTATTCTATGTTTTTATTGATTATTTATTTATTTAATATTATCTCACATTTCTTATTGTGATAAAAATAAATGATTGTTCAATTATTTCATATTAAGATTAGTAGTTAATTAATTTATGTTTTGTCTATTATTTATTTATTTATTTCATAACCTTCGTATGTTTAAAAAAAGTATGTAATATTAGTTGTGCAATTACTTGACATATATGAAAAGACATATTGAGTAACTCAATATGACAGGGTAATCAATTACAATCAAGAGACATAATTGGAAAAGAAATATTTTAATTGAGATGAGAAACTTTTAGTATTAATGGAAGGATGTAAAATTTTGAATTCAAATAAAATAAAAATACATATTTAATTGAAAGATAGTTAAAATTAGATATTACTACTCTATTGAGACTAATCCAACTAATTAAAGAATCTTTGTATGAATTTCACTAATTACATTTTTGTTTAATAGAAAATAGTTAATTGTCAATCTTGAAACAAATATTATCAAATGGGGAATATGATAATATAGATGTCACCAATATGGGGTATGGTGCAGTGGATGAGGCTGCTCCATCCATAACCAGAGGTCGAGGGTTTGACCCTAGGTATGGAGAAAACTCTGTTGGGAGCGCTACCACCTTAATGGGCCCCGCAACGCGCGATCCGGATTAGTTGGGGCTCCAATGAGTGCATCGAACACCGGATGAAAAACCAAAAAAAAAAATATAGATGTCATCCCTCAAAATATGCAAACAATATAAATAATGATATTATATTAAAAAAATTATGATTTCATTACAACTGAGTAAATCAAGAAAGTATTACAAGAAAAATTTGTGAATTAATAATCAATTAGCAATCAAACAACTTATATGAAAAAGATTTAATTGACATTTTTTAAAAAAATATTTCAACTTTAATCGCAAATAAGTTTGACCTATTTTTGTAAAACAATAAATGAATGAATATTAGAAAATCCGTAATTAGGAAAGAAAATAATTGTTACTTTATTTGAGTGATTAGAAAATTATGAAGATAATTAAATAATCAATTGACTATAGTCAAATTATAATTTTATAAGAATTTTTTGAGAAATAAATCAGTAATTGAGAAAAAAATTAATTGTTACCTTTTTAAAATTCTTCCCCAAATTATAAAGGTAACTACTATCAAATTAATATAATCAAACTATAAAAATATGAGAAATTTATGGGATTGAAATTCCAAAATTATAAAGGTAACTCATATCAATTGTTTCCGTTTTTGAGCCCTTTATGTAATTGTACATTAATTAAATATAATCAAGATATAAAATTAGGACAGATTTATGGTAAGTAGATATTTATAATATTAATAATAATTTTATTTTCATCAAATTAATTAGATTAAATTGATGTAAAAATCAATTAATATTGAGAATTATTTTAACAGAAAATATATGCAAAGTTACGTAATTGATATACATATATTGGTAAGAAAACAACAACGAACATTGACTGCTACTTTAGCCATAAATATATTTTGAAATCTACAACATTAATTTAAGGAACTTGAGTTATAATCATCTTATTAATTGAAATTAATTAGTTGATTGTGTAGTCGTATTACAATTATATCGTACATTATTTATTTAATGGAAATACATATAATTAATTAACTTATTTTGTGCAATCTACTATGAACTTATTAATTCAAATGAAATAATTTTTAAATGGTAAGTTTGGACTATAAAAGAAAGGAGATTATTTTATTGAAATTTTAAATTAATATGTATTAATCTATTTTAGTGGGTATTAGTCTTCAACAAGATCTCCACATTTAAATGGAGTAATTGTATGGCTTTAGCATCTCTTATGTATTAAAAAAAAGTAGAGACAAAAAAATATAATGCCACAACATTTTTGGATTATTTAATTCATTTATCACGTTTTAAAATATTGTTTATATTAATTCAGTGATGTTTATATGGAAAAGTTAAATTTTGAAAAAATAAATATCTTACGTTTTATAATTTAAGTTAATTTGTGTACTAATTTAAAAAAGTTAATTCATAATTTACATTCTATTTTTATTATATGGAAAATTTGACCTTATATGGCTATATATATACTAATTCAGTAACACAGAAATATTGTCACACTTTTCTTCTCTCTCTCTCTGTTATTGTTGTTGATCATTAGCCTTATTGGTATTTATCAAGCTTTTCAATATGAATATGTAGAAATAAGAATTGTCAATAGTTTGCTAAATATTAAATCAAAATTTTCTTCATAAATTTCAGGCTTTAAATATAAAGGTTTTGACATAATAAGAATCACACATATTGATGAAATGTTATCAATATTTCAGAATGAAGGTTCAGCAGAAGAATATACATATGAGAAGGTTGAACAATGTAATCACAATGTAACATAGGTTTGAAACAAGAAAATCATTTGTTGAAAATGATTTGAATTATTTGTAGTGATTCTTCTTTCTCGAGAAAATTAAGTTTGTTAATTTTTTAATCTCTTTATACAAATATAAATTTATACTATGAATAATATAATTTCTTGATTATATATTATTTTGAGGTCTTGCATAATTATGATATAAAAATGATTGATTTGTATTATTTTATTAATCGTTATTCAATATCATATTTTGGTATAGTAAAAGATCTGCATATCGAAGGACTATTGTCATTAATTAATAATGAGATTTTAAGAAGAAGAAACCTATGAGAAGGTCACTATATATTCAAACAATATAGGTTTGAAACAAGAAAATTATTTGTTAAAAATGATTTTAATTATTCATAGTGTTTTTCTTTCTTGAGAAAAATAAGTTTGTTACCTTAGTGATTTCTTTATCCAAATACAAATTTTCGTAATATAGTCTCACTAAATAATGAATCTATTAATAAAATTAAAAAATATATCAATTTTTTTGACGCGAATGAAAAATAAAAATTTCAAGATCTTGCTTGAGATTATTATGATTTATTCGTTTAAAATTTTAAAATTTTTAAAGATAAATTTTATCTCTTTTTTTATATTTAGTATTTTATGATCCTATTTTGACTTAAATGTGAATGCTATAAATGGTATAACTAGAACAATAATATTTTTTCTTTATACTTGGTCTCCTTTTAATATTCATATATAGGTAAATATTTTTAACAAATTCAAATTGATTTTATATATTTTTTTTTCATTTTGAAGTAATTTATTATGAATTATTTGTTATGAACTATTCAAGAAACTATAATTAATTAGAGATTTTGACTTACATTTCATTAGTTTATGTTGACTTAATTATTGATCAATGAAATATTTTTTTATGCTTTACTATTTGATAAATTTGTAAATCTAAATTATTTTTTTAATCTATCTTTGTTTAATGATTACTTTTACTTAAATATTATTCGCACATCGTGCGAATACTAATACTAGTTAACTTAATTATGATTACTTTGACCCCATCAAAATTTAAAAATATACAGACACTCAGATATCGCATTCATAGCAAAGTAACTGAGAATATATATTCCCTCTGCTTTGTATTAGTAGGCTTTTTTTCTAATTTTTTTTTTTTTAATTTAGTTATCATTTTTATAAAATCAAGAGAAATTTATTATATTTTGCCAATATTACCCCTATCATTAAATGACTATGTAAAGTATAAATATTCAAATTTATATTTTCAATGCATGATTAATAGGGTTACTTTAGTAAAAATAAGCCTTTATTAAATATTTTCTTAAGAAGAATGCCAAGTCAATAAATGTCAAATTAAAATAAAATGGAGGGAATATCAGTTAACGTTCATAGTTGCGTACTAAAAGTTCATATACAATGGTACATATCTTATGTTCAGTCATTTGATGTACACATAGCGAAGCGACTAAGTGACTGTTTGAATTAACTTTTGACTTTTGGCTTTTGGCCTTTGACTTATAAGTCAAAGCTGAAAATTTTAACTTATAGTTTTTGATTTATTTTTTACATTTTACACCAAAATTCATAAGCTAAGATACTTTTGACTTATTTTTAACATTTTAGCTTAAAATTAAGTGTTTAGAAACACTTTTTAAATATAACTTTTGACTTTTGGCTTTTGACCTTTGACTTATTAGTCAAAGCTGAAAATTTTAACTTATAGTTTTTGATTTATTTTTTACATTTTACACCAAAATTCATAAGCTAAGATACTTTTGACTTATTTTTAACATTTTAGCTTAAAATTAAGTGTTTAGAAACACTTTTTAAATATATCTAAACACTTCAAAAATACTTAAAAGTCAATTTTAATTTAAAAACACTTAAAATAAGTCAATTCAAACGTTCACTAAGTTTTTTCCCCAGTACCTTAAAAAGTTTTCAGATTGCCTTGAATTTCACCAAAACTCAAGCTTTAGTGTCATTTACTAATCAAAAAGTGTTTTAGATACTTCCAGATATATTATTTCACAGAAAAAGTGGAGCACATATAGGTACTTTCTCTCTGAGGAGAATTAGGAAATATAAACACTAAGTTCAAATCACATAATTGAGCATTACCAATTCGAATCTTCACTTCATCAGAGAGCAAAAAATAATTTGGACCAGTTTGCAGAATGCATGAAAAACACTATTAAAAAGACTGGAATTAGTTATGAATTTCTTTGTTAAATTTCTCATAGCTAACAATATTTTTGGATAATTTGTCGCTAAATAGCAGTATTAACAATGCTTTTTATGTTTAGCTATAAAATTTGTAGTTAGCTAATTTTTTTCTTAGGGTTGATGTTTTATGTACCTTTCAAGAAAATGACCGTTTATGGCTTTTAACGGGACGTAGTCTATTCATACGTAGCTCATGAATAAGTACGATTACCAAAAAAGCTCACTTTTGTTGTTTCTTTTCACACTTTAATTTTATTCTTTACGAGAAAAAAAGATATTTCCTTCGTAATAAGTTGATTGACTGTTTCGATTTCGAACGGAGTGTGAAAAAAGAAAAAAATAATTTTAAATTTTTTATCTTAAATTAAAATATGTCAAATATATGAAAATATCATTTAATCTTATAATTTTAAAGTTAAAAAAGGAAAAAAAATATCATTTTATTTAAAATAACCTTAAAAGGAAAGTATATCAAATAAATCGAAACGAAGGAGTATCTTTTGGGTGTGAACTCTAAAAGGGCTCGTTTGGTACGAGGATAAGAGATAACTAAATCAATTACTAATTTTAATATGAGCTTATACCATATTTGGTTGGAATAAAATCGTGAGATAATTTATCCTTTATTAGTTATCTTAGAATTGTAATTTTATTTTTATCCCACATTAAGGATGAAATAACAATATCGAAATAATTAATCCTGAATTACTTTCCTTAACCGAACGAGCGTAAAAGTTCGAAGTGTACCTAAAGTCCCAATATTTTTCCCAAATGCAAGCAAAAAAGTACATTACATTTGTTAACACAAAAACAAAGAAGAAAAAAAAGAAAAATCTTTTAACCAACAAATCAATAAAAGTTCATCTTTAACATAAGTGTACTTAAAAATTAAATATCAATAAAGGTGATTTATGAAAGCCAAAGCATTGCTAGCAAGTCTAGTAACATAGGAAATGGCATCACTAATCGTAGTCTTGACAGAAGAATTGACTTTCCGGTCAGAGAAACCGTCCAAGCAAGAAGTTGCATCACTTATTACTGCACTTGCATAAGTCTTAGCATTATCCCATTGGAAATCCTTGTCTGTATCATTAAGATGACCCATGGCACCAAGTGTCTCTTTCAACTCATAAACTGCATCTTTCAAGTCACCAATACAATCTTTAATGGCAGTTGCCTCGTATTTCGAGATTCCTTTATTTTTTCCAAGCATAGATACCAAGTGAGAAGCGTTTTGAGCGCTGTCTATGGCGATGTGAAGGGCAGTGTCACAGAGCTTGATGGGGTTAGCTTGAATAGTGGAGGCATAAGGGAGAAGGGTGTTAAGGCAGAGTGAAGGGAATGTTGTGATGTTGCATTTGGATTTGATGAAGTCGGAACTGGAGTTGCTTTGTGCTTGGGAGGTTGTGCATAATAATAGAAGAATAATTGGGAAGATGATCTTGTTTAGTTTTCTTGAATTGGGACTACAATTTTCCATTGACATCTTTGGGATATTGGAATTGAAATTGGAGAATTGGATTTGTTGAGTGTGTTGGAGTTTTAGAAAAAAGTTTAGATATATATAGAGCTCAATGTCAGGTGAATTCAATTTCTTTTAATTAAGTTGGCATTGGTTAGCTTGCATGCACTAGACTAGTGGAAATGAGCCCATATTTGCAAATAGGTTGACTTGCCTAACCTGTCCATATAATCTCGTATTCAACCCACCTATTAGTTAATATGTCCATCAATATATTACTTAAACAAATGGAAAAATATCACTTAGTGCATTAACTTTTTTAATTACCAATGGGATTTAACTTTAGTCTTATAATTTTCGCCCACTTTATTAATCGTTAGATTACACATTCTTGATGTCATTCAATATCTTAAGCCATGATTGGTGATGCATGTATATATGAACATATCTCGCACGATAAATACTAAATTATTGGACTTGTGTTAATAATAAAGTATGTACAAAATGTGAGCTGTGAAAGACAGATGAGAACAAAATTTCCTGCTGTCATATATGGCAGCTAGCAATCACATGCAGGTTCAAGTCACATGAGCTAAGATAAGCAGTTGATTCAATAATTGTACTGAAACAATCATATCAAGCAGTTAGAAAGGAATGAATTTGGCATATCAACATTGAATCCTGATTAAAATAGGAAATCGAATCAGATGGAATTTTCTTAGTTGGAATAAGTATATTTCTACCTGCATTGGATGATTCGCTAACAATACATTCAGTCCCAATGTCTGGCTACTGCTTGGGAGAATAAAATTGGGCAGTTCTTGTCTTAACTATTTTTATTCTAGCGTCAAGAGTTTGCTCAACGGTGTCAATATATTATGGCAATTCATCTTGTAAGTGATTTTGAATATAAAAATTGTGGTGGTTTTGTTGTTGACATCTCGTTTCGAAATTTTTTATCATGATTGAGGCACAACCAACAAAAGGTGAGAGAGACTCCATTCACTTTTTGACACATGGATAAGTGGGTCCATTTGCTTATTTTAAACCTAAAAACAAATTAACAAGAGAGTCAAAATATATTTTGTATTGATATGGGTCCTATCAAACACAAAAAATTGCAACTAAATAAATATATAAAAATATAGTAAATGTGATTGTGAAATCCATGCTTTATGTCTTCCCGTTATCATTTATTTGTTGATATGACTCTTTTGTTTGTTCAATTTAAAATTTGAAAGGTAATTTATTATTTTATGTATTTTTAGTTCTATTATTAAGTACTGATTGTATCAACTTTATTTCTCAATATTTAGATAAATTATAATAATAACTAAAGGTGAAATTGTTATGAAATATAAAACAAAGAAGAAGAATAGAGAGAGAAAAGAGGGAGGCTTCTTTATTTCTCTTGAGGGATTATTGAGAGATGAATTACAATGAATGAAAACTCCTTTATTTATAGGGGAAAACTAACCTTGGGGTTTGTAAATTTTCCATAAATAGACATACACAATATATGGTAAAGTAGGTATTCACTATATATGGTAAAATAAACATTCACTATATATGGTACATTTATAACGCAGCCCCTTGAATGCCTAATTGATAGATAATACACATAAATGCTGCCTCATTAAAAACCTTACAAGAAAAACCCAATGGGATAAAATCTCATAAGGAAAAAAAAGTACAGCGCGTATTAACTCCCCCTAATGAGAACATCCTTGAACCGTTGTATCTCGATCTTGTGTACCATCTTCTTGAAAGTTTCAGTTGGAAGAGACTTGGTGAATAAATCAACCACATTGTCACTTGAACGAATCTGCTGCACGTTAATATCACCATTCTTTTGGAGCTCATGTGCATAAAAAAACTTTGGCGAAATGTGCTTCGTTCTATCTCCTTTTTTGAATCTTCCCTTAAGTTGTGCTATGCATGCTGCATTATCTCCGTATAAAATTGTGGGTACATTATCACATTTCACACCATATTTTTTTCGAATGAGATGTATCATGGATCTCAACCATACTCATTCTCAGCTTTCTTCATGAATAACTATTATCTCAACATGGTTCGATGAAGTGGCTAGGTAGATTGCTTTGTATATCTCCAAGATATGACTGTATCCCCACATGTGAACATTTAGCTTATTTGTGATCGAGTTTTATACAAGTCAGATAAGTACTGAACATAAGCATAACCAATAAGATCGGGACTACAATCTTTAGAATAAAATAAGCTCATATGTTTGATCACATTCTGATGTCTCCTAGTAGGAGCAGAATTATATATACCTTGTTAATAAATTGATCGAAAAAGGTTATGTCATGCTTTGTAGTATTTGCAAGATACATTGGTGCACCAATTGCACTAAGATATGACACTTCATAACCAAGGAGTTCCTCATTCTTTTCTTGAGGTTGGAATGAATCCTTGTTCAATTATGCATGTTTCTCATTTAAGCAAATATTCTATTGCTTTTGAAAACTCTCCAAGAGTTTTAATAATTTTCAAGCTATAAGCTTATACAATATAAGGATAAATAAGTTTTCCAGAAACTTTTATATGCTTCAAACATTTTGAATCCTTAAAAGTTTTCATGTAAATTTTGTCAAGTGATAATATTGAACATTTCATGAGTGACATCTTCAAGTATTTGGATTGCAAATCAAATAAGTTTTATGCTTACCAAGATGCATCCTTTCATGCCACTTGATAAATGTTCTACGTCAGCATGCTTAATTAACGTAGAATTCAAATCCTCGTAATCTTTCACAATATTGCGTCAATATTGCATCAAAAATATTAATAATATATCATCTCGTATCGGTTTACAGTGTGACATAAAATTTTGAGATCTCATCACTTTATTATGCTCAGGTACTTGAACCTCACATAAGGTTTCATGAAGTGTTATGTCGTAGGCTCTTCAAGAACATATTGCCTTCTTATTATGATTATTTGCTCCGTATTCTTTTCAAGGATTATTTCATAATGAAACCGATTGGTCTACCACGCTTCATGCATGAATAAACTTTGTCCTTTAAGACACAAAATAGGAGCAATTACAGCTTAAACATAAGATGCTTTCAACATTTGACTTTAATTATCTTTTGAATGAGGATCTGATGATAATTCCTAACATATTTCATGGTTGCTTATAATCTCCCCTTTATGTTAGGAAAACTAACATACATTCTCCATATTCTTTGAGGAATCCATCTTTATGCATCATGGCATATTTATTAATCGTATACCGCACATCAAAACTATTAGATGGACAACATGTGATTCCTGACTTAGAACCAACTTTGAGGGGAAATTAATCATAATTTATTGGTTTGATGCATACAAGTATTTTTGTATATAATATCTCAGTACCAGTCCATAATCAGCTTACCCTCATACATCAATACAACACCTAACCAAATACGAGAAGCATCACAGAAAATGGTAAAACCCATGCCTTCCTTGGGTAGGGTCAAGATAGGAGTTAAGGTCAGAAAATCCTTGAGCTTCTGAAAGCTCATCTCACAAATAGCGAACCACTGAAAAAAATCTTCTTCTAAGTCAAATTGGTCAATGAAACTGTGATAGAAGAAAAGCCCTCAATAAAAATACCAATAGTAACCTGCTAAACTAACAAAACTCTGAATTATAGTAAGAGAAGTAGGTCTAGCCCAATCACAAACCGTTGCCATCTTGGATTGATCGACCATAATACTATCCTTAGTCACCACATGACCCAAGAAAGAGACATACTTTAACCAAAACTCACACTTATAGAACTTAGCATACAACTTCTCAACCCTCAATCTCTAAAGTAAAATCCACAAATATTCTCGTCATTGACCTTACTTTAAGAATAAACCAAGATATCATCTATAAATACAATAACAAAAGAGGCGAGATACAGTTGAAATACTCGATTCATCAACTCTATGAATTCGGTTGGGGTATTGGTTAACCTAAAGGACATGACCAAGAGCTCAGAATGACCATACATAGTCCAAAAGGCTATAATGACCATACTGAGTGCAAAAAGCTATTTTTGAAATATATGAAGTTCTAATCCTCAATTGGTGATACCTGAACCTCAAATCAATCTTTAAAAACACTAAATCACCCTAAGGCTAGTCAAATAAATCATCAATACAAGGAATGAGATACTTATTCTTAAGCATTACTTTGTTCATCTGTCGATAATCAATAAACATATGCATTGACCCATCCCTTTTCTTCAAAAACAAGACAGGTGCACCCCAAGAAGATACATTAGGTTGTATAAATCCCTTATCCAACAACTTTTTCAATTGATCTTTCAATTATTTCAACTCTGCTGGGACCATCTTATAAGAAAAAATAGAACTAGGCTTGGCGCTTGACTCAAAATCATTGACAAAGTCAATATTATGATCCGTAGGCATACCTACCAAATCTATATGAAAAACATCCACAAACTCATTAACAACATGAACAAAATTTTAAAAAGTAGGTGAAGCAACACCGGTATCACAAATATGAGTCAAATAAGACAAACACCCCCTCACAACTAAGTGGCAAACATGAATAAAATATATAACTCTATGGGGACCTGAATGAATCACATCCTTCTAAGATATCCTCGGTTCACCCAACAAAGCTAAGGTCACAAACCTAGCATAATAATCTAGGACAACACGGTAAGGAGCCAACCAATCCATACCCATGATAACATCAAAGTCAACCATATTTAAGATAAACAAATCTACATAAATCTCATGCCCAGCATAAGTCATCACACAAGATTGGTACACCCGATCCACTAATAAAGAGTCTTCTACGGGGGTTGTTACACGAATAAGCACATCAAGAAGCTCACAAGCTGACTCAAACCCAAAGCAAAATATATAGACACATAGGAGAAAGTCAATCCTAGATAAAATAACATAGATACAGATCTAAAATAAAAAGGGATAATACCTATGATGACAGCATCAAAAGCTTCTGTATTTAACCTGGCAGGTATAATAGAGCATTGATCACGTCTACTACTTGACTGGGTAGTCCCTCGACCACCACTATCGACACCACTACCTCTGACTCTCGTACCCTTAGTATAAACTTTATCTCTCATAGCTAATATAAAAGTAGCTTTGAATACACAAGAGGATAGTTCCTGGCCAAATGGCCAATTTTATCACACATATAGCAAACCTTGTGGCCCCGCACAAAGGAATAAGGTACGACTGAACTAGGGAGACCACTTAAAGCTGTGTAATCGGAAGACACACTACTTGAACTCTACAAGGCTGCCTGCACTGGTCTTTCATAATACCTGTGAAAGCCTCTAGAATCTCTACCTCGAGAGATGTGACCTTTGAACTCACCCAAACGGCGCTCCATCTTGGTGCCTCCCAGAGATGCTCGAAGAATAGACTTAGTCATCTTAGTATGATCTATAATACTTTGAAATGATGCTCCATACACTACTATCTGAATTATAGCAAGCTGAACAGAAACATCTAACCCCTTCATAAAATTCTAAATCTATTCAGACTCGATGGCTATACTAGAATAAGAATATATAGACAAGGCATAAAATCAAACCTCATACTCTGCAACAGTCATGAATACTTGATCTAACCGATCAAACTTATCTCTTATTTGATCCCTTAAATTGAAAGGCATAAATTTTTCCAAAAAGGCCTCTATAAATCGATCCCAAGTCATCTCTAGTGAATTAAGAGATCGGTAACCATTAAGTAACCTTTACCAATCTTTGGCTGGATCTCTCAACTAGTAAGTAGTATAAAAAACCCGATGTGACTCAAGCAAACCAAGGTTATGCAACTTCTCATGACAATCCATTAATAACTAATTGGCATCCTCGCCTAAAGCATTACTGAATCTAGGAGGACCCAAATGAGTGGACCTCACAAACCTCTTATGATCTTCAAAAGATATAGCTGCACTTGAAACAATATGAGGCATAGTGAATTTTTATGGCTGAGAACCTATATGGAAGTATCATAGACAAAGGATGAACACCTAACCTCAGAATAACATACTCAAATACCAACACAAAAAAGGAACTACACTCGGAGTCTGTGGAGCATCATAAACAGATATTGGTTAAATAGAAGGATCCATACTCAGAATAGGAGGAACACCATTAGAAAACTCTAGGATAGATGGCGGTACAATACTCAGAGCTGGAGGAACACCAGGTGCACTAAAAGGAGCACCCTCCAACTGGGTCAACATACGAACCAATAACCCCTCTATGACTGGGGTAGAAGAACTCCGTGGAACTGGAGAAGTACCCATATCTCAGACATGCTCATCTCAAGGCACATGAGAGATACCCCTAGTTCTATCTCTTGACGGGGCAGATCCTCTTGCCCGTCCTCTACATCGAGCCCGACCACGACTCTATAATAACCCAGAAAGTCATTTCTCATATTTCTACTTATTTTTTTTGTTAGAGCTTTTCCATAGCTACCATAAGTCATTTATGACTTGAAGAGACTGATAATTCAGTTATAGGGCAGTTCGTTTGGTTTTTAGAGCATATTCCCTATTTAAAAGTCTTTTCGGGTTCCAAATGGCCACCGAGAAAAAAGTTTAGTAAAAAAATCTCATATTCAAATTACGACTAAGCCAACAACTCCAAATATTAATTTTAGGTTAGTTATACCTTTGGTTTGGGTCCCCAGGAACTCAAGCTTATTTTGTCCTATTGATAAGAACATGGAGAAATTAGAAATATAGATGTGGGACCCAAATTTAGTAGAAATGACCTCAGTTAGAAAATTTGACTTATCCATTGCATCTGAAATATCAAATTTAGTATGGTTACATAGTTTATTTGCATATATCAGATTCCGAATAAATCCCAAGGCCTTGGCTGAAACTTGGAAATTTTTCCAACTTTCAGCTGATAATTGGTGCCTCTATGATCGCACCTCTTGAGTGGCGATCGCACCAGCGTGTTCAGAGAGGATGGTATGATTGCACCAAGGGTTTTGGCATTAAACAAACCTTCTCTTGATTCTAGGGTGTGCGATTGCAACGCCCAATTACCTGGAAGGGGTATAAATAGACCCCATAAGTCGCGAATTAGCTGATTTTCACCCGTCTCCTGAAAGAAAAAACCCCAATAGGTGAGATATCTTAAAATTATAGTTTTTTGGTGATTTGAGATCTTTTTTAGCATCTATTTTTTTTATTATCATCCAAATTAAGGTAAGAATTAACCATTTTCTAGGTGAAATTTCCTGAATAATTGCTCAAAACCTTAATAGCTTGAGGGCTTGATTTTAGCCCCAAATTAGCTTGGTTTTCACCCATTTTTAAGGGTTATGATTCCTTGATCATGTATGGAAGTTGGTTGGTCTCGAAAATGCATTTTCTATGAGTGGGACCCACATGGAAATTTGGGTGTGATTTTTTAACCCAAAGCACAGTGGTGCAATAGGGGTATTGTTATTCTCATATTAATGAGTAGAAAATGATTTTGATAGCATGATGGAATTTTTGGATCTTGAGATAAAGATGGATGTTTGGTGAAGGATTTAAGTATTTATGGTTCGGTATTGAAGTAGGCTTCTATCTACTCTTTTTCGTAAGATGATGCATGTTATATATTGCATATGGATGTGAATGTTAAGTTCTCCAGTCGTGAGAGATTCCTACCCTTTCTCCACTTTTATATGATTTGGTCTCGAAGTTCACACCGAGCAATGGATTTAAGAACTTACCCTCTTTTTAGCCATGGCTTGAATCCGTGTACCTGTTATATCTAATACACATTTATCTGGTATGGGATAGAGGATAATGCTATGTTGATGATATAAATTCCAGGTAAAATCTCGATGGAAAATTATACTATTGATGTTATATACACATGTGTGTTTATGATATTAATGATGATGATATGTCATGAACCAAACTATGGCCTAGTCATGATGGATATCTCAAGTTCGACGAGGACCGAAGACCACCTCCTTTGGCTAGCCAATCAAAACACAATATAGTATAATAGCGGAAGCAATCCAAACAAACATATGAAAGATAAATAAACGAAGACAAAGATTCTAATATTCCAAAAAAATATCCTAATCCACAGTTGTTCACAAAAGCCTAAAACAAATTTGAATATCAAACTAGGTCGGGACATGCCCCCGACCATGACAATGACAATGATAATGTTAATGTGAACTCTTCAATTCTAAAATATGGAAAGAAAAGGATGGAATGACTAAGATTTTCGGAGGATGGAAGCGCACTAGTTCACCGCAAGCTAATCGGCGAACCCAGATCACCTGACATTGCACATGGGGAAAAGAGGTGTATTTGGACCCTACCTTATGAGAAAATATAGCGTACTAGGATGGTTAGCAGGGTAAGATCTAGCATGTAACTTTGGATAGGGATAAAGTAACATTATTTCAAAATCAAGTCCATACTTAATGTTCTTGTTCACATACATGCATGTATACATATATAAAATATTGGGATAGGGAATAGGGCTTAGAATGAGGTTTAAAACATTATCCTGGACCGTGTTGCTGAATATGGCCGCACAAAATAGGGAATGGAAGGACGGCCAGGGAATCCACGACCCCCTGCCAATCCAAGGTATAACTGTATTAAATGTGAACTATGTACACGGTCATAAAACCCTCCCACACTGACAAATATAGTTTCCAATATTCATTCTTCCTGGGACTTACACCTTCACAGTGAGATACACCCCCCCTTAAGCCCAATTAAAACCATTTACACATTCCCATCCATTAAACTAAGGAGTTATTTTTACCACTAGGCATTATCAATTATGTTTGCAAGCTTATACAATTATGCCATTTTGGTTATCCATTAACTCCGAGGAATCCACAACCCCCAAATTACACTTATTCATCCACCTGGGGGAATCCACGACCCCCAAGTTCCAATTTAAGACCAAAACACATTCCATTAGCTTTTATGCAATGCAAGGTTCTAAAATTGGTTTCAATATGCATAAGCCCATGTTTCAAAGCCAATTTCATAAGGTGGGTTGAGGTTATTACCAATTCCAGTACTAAAATCTATTTATTTCGGGAAATCCATGACCCCATTCCATTTACCATGCCCATGTACCCAATGAGTTCCAAAATCTATTAATAAAACATATACAATCTATGTAAAATCATGGGAATATTATTTAAATAATAACCATCCAAAATCCTCAACTCAAATTCTAAAACCAAGCATTAAAACCATAAAAGTATCAAACCATTGAATGCCATAAATAAAATACATGTTTTTGGGAAGAGATACATGCCTGGGATACCAAGAATTTGAAGGAGAAACCACAAATTGAGCCCTAGATATTCAATCCCTTGAAAACCCTGATTGTTCTTGCTTGGAGAATTTGAGAGAGAAAAAAAGTGTATTTGATTGGTTACTGAAGAGTTATCGAGTCTCTTGGGGTATTTTATGTAATAGGTTATAATTGGGGAAGGAGGGAAATGACCATTGTGCCCATACTTAAAAGTATAGAAAAATGCCGCCCAGTCATTATGGGTCACAAGATGGTTCGTAATGACCGGATACAAGTCTTAGCCTAGACTTGTATCTTGGGAAGACTCTTAGACCCCCTTCACTATTTTGGTCATGAGTAACACCCTATGAATAGTGACCATGCATTACGACTCATGAGGGTCTAGTTGTGCTTCAGACAGGAACATTGGCCAACTTACTAGTCAGGCTACGATTGATACTATACTAGTCGTGGGGAGTATTCATGACTCATTACCTATGTCGTACTATGGACAGTGATCTCAAAACTTAGAAATTTTAAGATTCCAAAACCTGGGGTGTTACATTCTTCCCCCATAGGATCATTCATCCCCGAATGTGGAGTCAATGTACCCATTAGCACGATTATATGATTGAAATGCAACCACAAGACCATGAACAAAATCCAAAAAAACAATAAGAATAGGAAGACACATACCTTAAGCTTGATTATCCATCCTGGGGAACAAGAGCGGATACTTGGATTTCATGTCCTCTTCAGCTTCCCAAGTAGCCTTCTCTATTTTTTGGTTCCTCCAAAAGACTTTTACCGAAGCTACATCCTTAGTCCTAAAACAAAAGACTTGACTATCCAAAATCTTAACTGGAACTTCCTCATAAGACAAGGAATCCAAAATACCAAAACTCATAATGGGTACAACCAAAGAAGGATCACCCACACACTTCATCAACATCGACACATGGAAAACCAAATGAATAGAAACCAAACTCAAAGGCAAATCCAACTCTTAAGCAATATTCCTACCTCTCCTCAAAATCAAGTATGGATCCAAATATCGTGGACTGAGCTTTCCCTTCTTTCCAAACCTTATCACTCTCTTTATAGGAGACACCTTCAATAACACCCAACCGCCAACCTCAAACTCCTACTCTCTTCGGCTTATATCCACATAGGACTTCTTACAACTCTAAGTGGTCTTAATCCTATCCCTAATCACCATTAACTTCTCCACGACTTGATGAACCAAATCAAGGAAAAATAATATCGTCTCTCCAACCTTAAACCACCCAATCGGATACCTATACCTCCTACCTTAGAGAGACTCGAATGGAGCCATCTAGATATTCTAGTGATAACTATTATTGTGTGCAAACTCAATGAGAGAAAAATGATCCACCCAACTGCCTTTAAAATCAATCACATAAGCCTGTCTGAGAGTGGAGATTGGTGCTAAGGTTCACCCATGTACCCAAGCCTGTCTAAAACAAATGCCAAAAGTAGGAAGTAAACTGCACACCTAAGTCTAAAATAATGGAAACAGGCGTACCATGGAACTTGATAATCTCCTGAATAAACAACATAGCATAATCCTCCTTAAATTACCTAGTCCTCACTGACAAGAAGTGAACAGACTTAGTCATCTTATCCATAATGTCATCCTATCCATAATGAACCCAATCAAATCATACTAATTGCGAGACTACGGAAGACCTATAACAAAATCCATTTTGATAATCTCTCACTTCTACATGGGCAACTCAATCTCTTGAGATATGCCGCCAGGCCTCAAGTGCTCAACCTTTATTTGCTGACATATCATACACTTAGCTATAAAGTTAGACACACCTCTCTTCGTGTTGTTCCACTAATAGATCTACTTCAAATCATGATACATCTTTGTCGAACCTAGGTAAAATGAATACCACAACTCATGAGCTAATCCTTTCTTAGAGCCCATCAACATCAGGAACACACAACCTACCTTGATACCATAAAATACCATCACTACCAATCTCAAGGGCCATAACCTTTTGCTTACCCATATCATTCTTAATCTGTATAAGAATGAGATCCAAAGCCTATTTCTTCTTCACCTCAGCACCAAGAGATGATTTAACCACTTTTTGCGTAATAACCCCTCCATCCTATGAGTTTAAAAGATGAACTCCTAGATTAGCTAGTCAGTGAATATCCTTCACCAAACCTTACTTCTCCTCATCCATATAAGATAAGCTACACATAGATAACCTGCTAAGTGCATCAACAAGCATATAGCTTTACATAGATGGTAGTAAAGACCCATAACATAATACTTGAGCAACTCAAGCCACCTCCTCTGTCTGAGATTCAATTCCTTTTGAGTGACCACATACTGTAAGATCTTATGATCCGATCAACATTTACCCATACAAGTAGTGATACAAAATCTTCAAAGAAAATACCACCTCCGCAAACTCCAAGTCATAAGTCAGATAATTCCTTGCGTGAACCTTAAGCTGTCTAGAAGCATATGCCACAACCCTATCATATTGTATAAAAACACAACCCAACCCCACTAGGATGCATCAAAATATAAAACAAAACTATTAGTGCCCTCGGATAGGGTAAAAACTAGAAGATAAGTCAACTTATTTTTCAACTTCTCGAAGCTACCTTCATAAGCATTAGACCACAAGAACTTAACCTTATTCTGAGTTAACTTAGTCAACAGAGAAACAATAGAAGAGAAGCTCTCCACAAACCTCTTATAAAATCTGACCATGCCCAAGAAGCTCCAAATATCAGTTGGAGTCATGGGTTGTAATACTCCATACTTTTTCCTAGCTTGAAATCTTCTCATGAATGTTAGAAGCTTTCTTTGAAAGATGAATCCACTATTGTACATATGGTATTTTTAAGATTTTCACTTTTTTTCATGTGGAAAATTGAATTAGCTTCTCAACGATACCAATTTCATCAAAATCCAACATCGGAGGAGAAAGTTATGGCCAAAATACAGAAGGCAGTAAAATCGCCCAGGTGTGACGGTGAGGCCGACAGACCGTCGAACTAGCGACGGACTATCACCCACGACCGTCGTAGTGAGGAAGTGTGACTACCTTCTGCCTAAGAGTGACGACCTAGGCCGATGGACCATCAAACTAGCGACGGACCGTCGCTCAGGCCGTCGCAAGGGAAACAGTGAGGCCATCTTCTGGATAAGGTGCGACGGGCAGGTTGATGGACCGTCGAACTTGCGATGGACCATCGCCCAAGCCATCGCAGCCAAGGCAGTGAGACCCTATTCAGGTCCATGTACGATGGTCAAAATAATGGACCATCCCCCTAGCGATGGACCATCGCACGAGCCATCACAGGTCTCGATTCCACAAATTAAAGCTGTTTTAAAAGGGTTTTTTTGGTCTTTTACCACCCATTTATATACCCAATTATATCCGACCAAAGCTCAGAAATTCATTATTCTTCTACCATAATAAAATTAGGGTTTTCTCTCTAACAATAATCTCCAAGAACAAAAATCCAAATCTTCTTCAAGAACTAAGAGATTCAAATTCTTCAAGTTCAAGAACTTCAAGAAAACTCAATCCAGGTATGCATAGTGTTCATTCATGGACTCCTTTCATCCATGAAGCCCAAGAATTCCTTTTCTAATTTCAAGTTTTATGGATTTACTTTATGAATTTTCATGATTTGGCTGCTCTTGTTCATGTTGATAATGAGTAATTGAATTCTATTCCATGATTGGGTGCTAAATTATATGTGGGTTTAATTAGTACAAATATAGATTCATGCTAACCTATGCCTAAACCCTTGAATGATGAAATTAGAATTGAATCATGATGTTAATTGTTGTATAATATTGTTTACACATACTATGCCTACCATGTGTTTGATTAAATGCCTAGATGAAGAAAAATGCCCAACTAGCATGATATCATGAAATCCCCATGTATGTACAAGTTTATACCGATCACATGTTTGATGAAATGCTTCAATAAATATATTATGGATTATGATGTTATTCATGTATTCAAGAAAGTCATGCTTTGTCAGTTTCTTTCCATCGAGTACTGAGGGTACGTGTACTCGAAATATTAGCTGTGTGTATAGACTCATGTCATGTTTTTGCGATACTCTTAGTCAAGCTATGATCCTTAGACCTCAGACAGTCTTATGACTCAGAAAATCTCCATGATCTCATGAACTCAGTCAGTTGTCAGATATCAGTAGTATTTCGCCAGTCAATGGAATTCAGTAACTCAGTCCATGTTCAGTTCAGTAAGTTATGTTCAGTGTCTATTCAGATGGGAGTAGAAATTAGCACCGAGTGAACCCAAGGATGGGAAATCACCTGTTAAATGACGGTGTGATTCTTAGAAAAAATCCTTGCATTCCAGAACTATGTAGCCAACATAGGTTGAAACATCATAGCCTTCTATATGAGGGTAGATGAGGTGGCTTAACCTGCTATATGAGGGTTCCCACCGTTCTCACTAGAGTTACCTATTATATTAGGGGCACTCACATGTTGTCCTTACTAGTGGCGTGGTATTGACACCCTTCCAATCAGGATACAAATTGGACCCCAATTCAGCTATAATGCGTCATTAAGGGCATGTCGGTTAGATAACTACCTCCCACAGTCTCAGTATCAGTCTCAATAAAAGAACTCAGATAGTTTTTCAGAATTTAGGACTGTCAGATATAGTCAAGTCAGATATAGTATGGAACTCGGCTAGTTCCATCAGATTTAGGGTTGTCAGATACAGTCACTCATGTTATCAGTTATCAGAATTCAGTCATTAGTCATGTTAGCTATCAGTAAACTCATGTTATCATGATTTCAGATATAGTTACTGTGTATGCATGCATGTATTCTCATGTTCATATTAGTCAGTTATCCAGTATTGTTCATGCATATGAATCCCATGCATTCAGCCTACCTTACATGCATAACAGTACATTCAAAGTACTGACGCATTTGTGCTATGGTGTTTTATACCATAGGTTCAGAGACACGAGCTCCAGTGTATCAGTAGATTCCAGATATCAGCAGTCAGAGTTAGCAGTGAGTCCTCATCCTTCGAGGACATGATTATTTCTCTATTATCTCATTAATTAGCTTATTAGTTGCAGTAAGTTTGGGACATATCCTATCAACTCCTTATTCAGACAGTCATGTTTAGAGGCTTTTTCAGACTATAGTATGTTCATATAGCTTATTTCAGTTTTGTTTTGGGTATTTCATATCCCATCCATATGTTATAATTTATCAGATCTTATGTTACAGTTTTGAACCTTATGGACTTTCAGTTTATGTTTCCACATTATACAGTATGTATGTAGTATACAGGTACAAATATCAGTCATGGGTTAGCTTGTGGTCCTTCGGGGTCATGAGCATCGTGTAACATTCTGGGTACCAGATTCGGGGCGTTACATAGGTCTAGGCCATTTCTTAACCAGATCAACCTTTTGTGGATCCCCCATAATCCCCACACTAGAAATAACATGCCCAAGAAAAGTGACAACAATCAATAAAAAAATACACTTCAAAATTTAGAATACAATTTCTTATCCTTAATAATCTGTAACATAATTCAGAGGTAATTCGCATGATCCTCCTCATTCTTAGAATACACCAAGCCATCATCAATAAAAACTATTACAAACAAATATACAAACTGCTTGAACACCATGTTCATAACAATCATAAATGCCGCTGGAGCATTTGTCAACCTAAATGACATCACCAAGAGCTCATAGTGGCAATACCAGGTGCGGAAAACTATCTTAGGAATATCCACCTCCCTAATATTCAACTGATAATAACCCAATGAAGATCAATCTTAGAGAAATACCTAGCATCTTGAAGTTGGTCAAAAAGATCATCAATCCTAGGAAGAGGGTATTTATTCTTTACCGTAACCTTATTTAATGGACGGCTATCTATACACATAAGAAGGGATCCATCCTTCTTGCGTACAAAAAACACTGGAGTAACCCATAGACAAATACTTGGATGAATGAAACCCTTATCAAAAAGATCCTTTAATAGCTCTTTTAGCTCTTTTAGCTTATCCAGAGCCGTCCTATAAGGGGGAATAGAAATAGGATGGGTATCCTATAGGAGATCGATCCTAAATTATATTTCCCTATCAGGAGGACTACTAGGAAGATCATCAGGACACACCTCGAGAAACTTATTAACAATAGGGATAGATTGCAAAGAGGGAACCTCAGAACTTGAATATTTAACCTAAACCAAATGATAAAGACACCCACTGGAAATCATCTTTCGATCTCTAAGATATGAAATAACTCTTCCCTTAGACACTAGAGAACTCTTCCCCCACTCAATCACCAGTTTATTTGGGAATTGGAAACTGACCTTTTGGGTCGTACAATCCAAGAAAACATAGCACGAGTGAAGCTAATCTATCCCCAAGGTTACATCGAAGTATAACATATCCAACTTAATTTGATTCACCAATGTCTCCATATGAAAGATAGACACTACATAACCCCTATAGACCTTTCTAGCCATAATAGAATCAACCACAAGGTAGATATAAAGAAGGGGTCAAAAATACTCTTGGGATTAAAAACGAAATGATCAACCATATAAGGGGTAACATAAGAGAGGGTATATCCCAAATTAAGTAAACAATACACATCACGAGATAAAAGCTGTAATATAATAGTAAAACATCAAGAGATGCCTCAAATTCCTAATAGGTGGCGAGAGCATAGTGCCAATTTCAACCAGTGTCGATACCTGAGGTAGCACCCTTTGGTGAAGGAGCTGATGAAGTAGAAATCAAGACCTTATTAGATCTCATAGCAATCTTAGTTGAAGGTTAGTGTCGCTGTATATTCCCCATCTATCCACAATTAAAGCACCAATTTCTCCCCCATCACAATAACCCTGGTGAACCTGACCATGAAAACTACAAAGAGGATATGATGGAGCTGACTGAGCTGCACTTGCGTCAGACTGGGTACCCTTTTCCTTAGTACCACTATTAGCTTAAAATCAATGATCACCATATGATTTAGGATATAAAGCACTAGCCGAAGAATATGAACTAGAATTTCCCCAAGCCTTCTTCTTGTTCCACTGTCTACCATCTCTACTACTATTTTGCTGGCATGTACCCTGCTCTAAATATCTTAACTTCTTATTTTTCCTATCCTTTGTCTCTGCCTGCCTATTCTTCCCATCCTCAGCTTGCTGCATATACACCACAAGCCTTGAGATATCCATGTCATTGTTCAACATTTCCTCCTTACACTCTAATGCCAAGTCTTAAGACAAACTCGAATCTAACTTTCTTATTCTGTCCATCATACTAGACACAATCTCTAGAGCATAACAAGACAATTAGTGGAATTTCAAAGCATATTCTTTCACACTCATCCTCCCCTACTTTAGTTTCACAAACTCCTTTGTCTTAGCCTTTCTCAACTCCTGAGGAAAGAAACAATCAAGAAAGGTACTCAAAAATTCATCCCACACTGCCGTCTCAGCCTCCATACCTCTCAACTGCTCCCACTCCTTATCCACTGATATGCCACATCCTTCAGCTAATATGCAATAAACTCCACACCCTCAGAATCAGAAGCTTGCATCACCTTGAATAGCTTCTCTATTTCATCAACAAACCCTTGATAATCCTCTTCAACCTTGGAGACTGTAAAGGTCTAAGGATTCAACCTTATGAATTGTCCAACTCTAGTGACCTTAAAATAAGGAGCAACAAAAATAACACACTCAAGACTAAAAAGTCACTAACTGAGTCAACAAATAAGTAGATTGATGAAACTAGACATTAGAAATATCATCTTGTAGTGGCGGAGGCATGAAGATTATTAGCTCGAGAAGCTCGAAGAGGACTAATAGGGACTGATAGAACTCCATGTGGTAGTACATTCAAGAGAAGGGGCCCTAGACTAGGTCTGCACTCTATAGACAAGATGAGTTCTATCCATATTTTACTTAGGTGGGAAAAAAGAGATTCTACGACCATCAAACCTTCGTGGAAGCATGATATGAAATGAAAACAAATGAAAATTAGGGAATTTTCAAGACCTTAGACTCTATAGCCTAAAAATAAATGATAAGAAAGGAAAATATTCCAAAATGCCTTGTAGCCTCTCCCTTATAAGTGTGGCATGCTACATATGCATAGAAGAGACTCTACTTGACTTGGATTTGTAGACACCAAATGACCCTAACCAATTCTATGATACCAAACTTGTAATGACTCGAACTAGGGCCTAGTCGTGACGGGTATCTCAAGTCCGCCGAGGATCGAGACCGCCCTCTTTGCCTAGCCAATCAGAAGATCATATAGTATAATAGTAGAAGCTATACAAACAAACATATGAAAGATAAATAAACCTAGATAAAAGTTATAAGATTCCAAACAAATATCCCAATCCACAGTTGTCTACAAAAGAATCTAAAAGAATCGAATATCAAACTAGATCGGGTCATGCCCCGAACAATAATAGTGATAACGAAAACGATAATGTTAATATGAACTCTTCAATTTTAAAACATGAAAAGAAACTAATGGAATGACTAAGATTTTCAAAGGATAAAAGAGCATCACTTCACCGCGAACCTACCGACGAATCCAGATCACTTGACACTGCATATGGTTTAAAAAGGTGTCCTCTAACCCTATGTTATAAAATAATGTTGCATCCTTGGATAGTTAGCGGGGTTAGTGATAGCATGTAACTTAGGATAGGGATAAAACGTCATTTTAAAATAAGTCTGTACTTAATGTACATGTTCAAATACATAAATATATATATAATGTTCGGATATAGAACAAGGCTTAACATAAGGTTTAAAAGAATATCCTAGATTGTGTATCTCAAACCGTCCTAAAGGCACCCATGGGCTTTATGGGTATGGCTCCCCAATCGGAAGGGCCCCAATGCGTGTAGCCGCATAAAACAAGGAATCCAAGAAATGCCAGGGAATCTACAACCCCACACAAATCCAATGTATAAATTTATCAAGTGTGAACTATACATATGGCTATAAAGAACCCCATGTTGGCAAACGTGGTGTCCAATGTTCATCCTCCCTAGTACTTACACCATTATAGTGAGCAACACAAGCCCTATTAAGCCCAATTAAAACCATTTACACATTCCCATTCATTAAAACAAAGAGTCATTTTTACCACTAGGCATTATTAATTATGTTTGCAAGCTTATATAATTATGCTATTCCAGTTATCCATTAACTCGGGGGAATCCAATATGCAGAAATCCATGTTTCAAAGCCAATTTCATAAGATGGGTTGAGGTTATTACCAATTACAATACCAAAATCTATTTATTTTTGGGAATCCATGACCCCATTCCATTCACCATGCCCATAAACCCAATGAGTTCAAAAATCCATTAATAAAACATAAACAATGCAAGTAAAATCATAGGAATATCATTTAAATAACAACCATCCAAGATGCTCAACCCAAATTCCAAAACCAAATATTAAAACCATAAGAGTATCAAACCATTGAATGTGATGAATAAAATATAAAATTTTGGGAAGATATATATGCCTGGGACACCAAGAATTTGAAGGAGAAACCAACAATTTAGCCCTAGTTGTTCAATCCCTTGAAAACCCTAATTGTTCTTCCTTGGAGAATTTGAGAGAGAACAGAAGTGTATTAGATTGGGTAATGAAGATTTATGAGTTCCCTTAGGGTGTTTTGTGCCATGGGTTATAATTGGGGAAGGAGGGAAATAACCATAGTGCCCTTACTTAAAAGTGCAGAAAACTGTCGCCCAGTCGTTACGGGTCACGTAATGATTGGCTACGAGGCTTAGCCTAGACTCCTAGTATGGGATGACTCTTGGACCCCCTTCACTGATTTGATCAAGAATCACACCCTATGACTCGTGACCATACATTACGACTCATAAGGGTCCAGTCATACTCAGTAAAGGAACATTGGCCAATTTACTGGTCAGGCTACGAATGACACTATACGACCTGTGAGGAGTCTTCATGACTCATCACCTAAGTCGTACCCTAGATAGTGATCTTGAAATGACCCGAACCTCAGTCTATGTCGTATGGGTACCTCAACCTCACATGAACTGGAGGTCGCCCTGATAACCCATTCCAAATATCTCATCGTACCATAGGCGTCAAAGGAACTCCACCTCACATAGCGGGATTAATATCATAAGTCAATATTAGATTCATCATAATAATAACTACGCTCAAGTTCATAATTGTTCACAATACCTCTATACAAAATCGAAGTCAATAAATGTATGTATCGGGACAAGCCCCCGACTATAGCTAAACCAGGTCTTAAATAGTCTAAGACTAAAGATAAGGGATATCTGATAAAGGTCTTCCGGATGTAACAAAGCTCACCCATTCAAGTCAATGCATGAACCACTTGATCGCCTAATCACTGCGTAGGAAAAGAAGAAGATGCTCTTTCTTTATACCACCCTACCTGTAATGATGTCTCAAATCACGGTATATTTTAGTCACTCCTGGATGAATAGAATACCTAGATCAATGAGCCTCCTGCAAAATCAATCTAATCTAATCACCCACCCCCGGCACATAAACTCGTCCACCAATCCTCAAGACATCATCTATATTAAATGAGGCTTCTTAAGCCTCACTACTCAACACTTTATCCCAAATCACTCTCAACCCAACATCATCAAAGTAATGAGCCCGAATTTGTTCTTAAAAGGAAGACCTAGCCTCAACGAATGCCAAAACACACCAGGTGTAGAAATATCTAGCTTAATTATCTGGTTAGCCAAAGACTAAACCTCCAAGGCCAAAGGTCTCTCCTAAGTCAAAAGATGTGCTAAGCTAGTTGACTTTTGGCTCAAGGCATCCACAACCACATTAGCCTTTCCTAAATAATAGAGAATAGTCAAGTCGTAATCCTTAAGAAACTTAAGCCAATGATGCTACCTCATATTAAGATCTCACAGAGTGAGGAACTAATGTAGCCTAATATTATCTAAGAAAAATTGCACAACAGACTCCATAAAAGTAGTGCCTCCACAACATCAAGGTAAAAACAACCGCACACAACTCCAAATTATAGGTAGGGTAATTACTCTCATGGGTTCTTCAACTGAAGAGATGCATAGGCAATCACCCTTCCCTTCTACATCAATAGAACACTTAAACCAACACTGAAACATCACAGAAAATGGTAAAACCCATGCCCTCCTTGGGTAGGTCAAGATAGGATTTGAGGTCATCAAACTCTTTAGCTTCTAAAAGCTCATCACACAAATAGCGAACCACTGAAAGAAAATCTTTTTCTGAGTCAAATTGGTCAATGAAGCAATGATAGATAAAAATCCCTCAGTAAAATGCCGATAGTAACCTGCTAAACTTATAAAACTCTAAATCATAGTAAGAGAAGTAGGTCTAGCCCAATCACAAACCACTGCATTCTTGGCTGGATTTTCCATAATACCATCATTTGTCACCACATGACCCAAGAAAGAGACAGACTCTAACCAAAACACACACTTACAGAACTTAGCATACAACTTCTCAACCCTTAATCTCTAAAGTAAAATCCATAAATCTTTTTATCATCGACCTTACTTTTAGAATAAACCAAGATATCATCTATAAATACAGTAACAAAAGAGGCGAGATACGATCGAAATACTTGGTTCATCAACTCCATGAATGCAGATGGGGTATTGGTCAACCTAAAGGACATGACCAAGAACTCATAATGACCATACATAGTCCAAAAAGATTTAATGACCATACTGAGTCGAAAAAGCTATCTTTGAAATATATAAGGTTCTAATCCTCAATTGGTGATACCTGACCTCAATCAATCTTTAAAAACACTAAAGCACCCTAAGGCTGGTCAAACAAATCATCAATACGAGGAATGGGATACTTATTCTTAACCAATACTTTATTCATTTGTCGATAATCAATACATATATGCATAGAACTATCCTTTTTCTTTAAAAACAAGATAGGTACACCCCAAGGAGATACAGTAGGTTGGATAAATCCCTTGTCCAACAACTCTTTCAATTGGTCTTTCAATTACTTCAACTCTGTTTGGGCCATCTTATAAGGAGGAATAGAACTAGGCTTGGTGGTCGATTCAAAATCATTAACAAAGTCAATATTATGATCCGTAGGCATACCTGGAAAATCTGTAGGAAAAACATCCACGAACTCATTAATAACACGAACAAAATCTAAAGAAGGAGGTGAAGCAATACCAGTATCACAAGTATGAGTCAAATAAGACAAACACCCCCCCAATCAAGCGATAAACATGGATGAAATATATAACTCTATGGGAACCTGAATGAAGCACACCCTTCTACGATATCCTCGGCTCACTCGACAAAGCTAAGGTCACAATCCTAGCATAACAATCTACGACAACATGGTAATGAGCCAACCAATCCATACCCAAGATAACATTAAAGTCAACTATATTTAAGACAAGCAAATCTACATAAATCTTATGCCCAGCAAAAGTCATAACACAAGATTGGTACACCCGATACACCACTAAAGAGTCTTCTACGGGGGTTGATACATGAATAGGCACATCAAGAATCTCACAAGCTGACTCAAACCCAAAGTAAAATATGTAGACACATAGGAGAAAGTCAATCCTAGATAAAATAACACAAATATAGATCTAAAATAAATAGGGATAATACCAATGACGAAGACATCAGAAGCCTCTGTATGCAACCTGGCAGGTATACCATAGCACTGACCACGTCCACTACTTGACTAGGTAGTCCGTCGACCACTACAATAGGCACCATTACCTCTGCCTCTCGTACCCCTAGTAGAAACTTTACCTTTCATAGCTAACATAGGAGTAACTTTGAATACACGACAGGGATAGTTTTTGGTCAAATGGCTAATTTTATTACACATATAGCAAACTATATGGCCCCGCTAAAAAGAATGAGGTACGACTGAACTAGGATAACCACTTGAAGCTGTGGAACCAGAAGAAAAATACCTAAACTCTACAAGGCTGCCTGCACTGGTCTTCCATAATACCTACGAAAGCCTCTAGAATCTCTTCCTAGAGAGATATGACCTTTGAACTTACCTAAATGGTGCACCATCTTAGTGCCTCCATGAGATGCTCGAAGAATAGACTTAGTCATCTTAGTATGATCTATAAGACTCTAAAATGATGCTCTATATACTTCCATTTGAGTCATAGCAAGCTGAACAGAAACATCTATCCCCTTTACAAAATTCTAAATATTTTCAAACTTGGTGGCAATATTGGAATGAGAATATATAGACAAGGCATAAAATAAAACCTCATACTCTATAACAGTCATGAAGACCTGCTCTAAGCGATCAAACTCATCTCTCATCTGGTCCCTTAAGTGAAAAGGCATAAATTTGTCCAAAATCACCTCTATAAACTGATCCCAAGTTATCTCTAGTGAATTAAGAGGTCGATAACCATTAAGTGACCTCCACCAATCTCTGTCTGGATCTCTCAACTATTAAGTAGTATAAGCCACCCGATGTGACTCAACCAAACCAAGGTTATGCAACTTCTCACGACAATCCATTAATAACTAATTGGAATTCTTACCTAAAGCATTACTGAACCTAGGATGACCCAAATGAGTGAACCTCTCAAACCTCTTATGATATACAGAAGATATAGCTGCACTTGAAATAATAAGAGGCATAGTAAATCTTGATGGATGAGAACCCATATGGAGGCATCATAGACAAAGGCTAAACTCCTAACTTCAGAATAACATACTCAAATACCAACACAAAAGAAGGAACTACACTCAGGTTCTGTGGAGCATCATATGCAGATGTCGGTTCAATAGGAGGATCCATACTCAGAATAGGAGGAACACCAATAGCAAACTCTGGGATAGATAAGGTATAATACTCGAAGTTGGAGGAACACCAGGTGCACTGAAAGGAGCATCCTCCAACTGGGTCAACATGCGAACAAGTAATCCCTCTAAGATTGGGGTAGAAGAACTCAGTGGAACTGGAGTAGGACCCATATTTCAAACACTCTCATCACAAAGAATATGGGAGATCTCCTTAGTGCTATATCTTTATAGGGGAAATCCTCTTGCCCATCCTCTACATCGAGCCCGACCACGACAATATAATGACCCACAAGGTCATTTCTTATATTTCTACTTATATTTGTTGTTAGAGCTTTGTCATAGCTGCCCCAAGTTATTTATGACTTAAAGGGACTGATAGTTCAGTTATAAGGCAATTCGTTTGGTTTTTAGATCAAATTCTCTATTTAGAAGTCTTTGCAGGTTCCAAATGGCCACCGGGAAAAAACTTTAGAAAAAAAATCTTATCTTCAAATTACGAGTAAGACAACAACTCCAAATATTAATTTTAGGTTAGTTAGACCTTTGGTTTGGGTCTCGAGGCACTTGAACTCATTTTGACCTGTTGGTAAGAAGTTGGAGAAATTAGAAATGTGGATGTGGGATCTATATTTGGTCTAAATGACCTTAGTTAGAATATTTGACTTACCCATTGCATCTGAAATGTCAAATTTAGTGTGGTTACATATTTTATTTACATACATCAGATTCGGCATAAATCCCAAGGCCTTGGCTGAAACTTGGAAATTTTTCAAACTTTCAGCTGATAATTGGTGCCTCTACAATTGCATCTCTTGAGTGGCGATTGCACCAGTGTGTGAAGAGAGGATAGTGTGATTGAACAAAGGGTTGTAGATATCACTACACATTATCCTAATGCTAAGATGTTTGTTTGCAACACCCAATTACCTGGAAGGGGTATAAATAGACCCCTAAGTAGTGAATTAGCTGATTTTTCACCCGTCACTTGAAAGCAAAAACTCTAATGGGTGAGATATGTTAAAATTATAGCTTGTTGGTGATTTGAGATCTTGTTTAACATGTATTTTTTTGATTATCATCCAAATTAAGGTAAGAATTAACCATTTTCATGGTGAAATTTTCAGAATTACTGCTCAAAACCTCAAGAGCTCGAGGGCTTGATTTTACCCCTAAATTAGCGTGGTTTTCACCTATTCTTAAGGGTTATGATTCCTTGATCATGTATAGAATTTGATTGGTCTCAAAAATGCATTTTCTATGAGTGGAACCCACATGGAGATTTGGGTGTGATTTTTTAACCCATAGCATAGTGGTGCAATATGGGTATCGTTATTCTCGTAGTGATAAATAGATAATGATTTTGATAGCTTGAAGGCATTTTGGGATCATGGGATGAAGACAAATGTTTGGTGAAGGATTTAAGGATTTGCAATTCGGCATTGAAGTAGGATTCTATCTACTCTTTTTCATAAGATGATGCATGCAAAATATTGCATATGGATGTGAATGTTATGATTCCAATCGTGAGAGATTCCTACCCTTTTTCCACTCTTATAATGGTTTAGTCTCGAAGTTTACTCCGAGAAATAGATTTATGAATTTACACTCTTTTTAGCCATGGCTTGAGTCCGTGCACGTATTATATCTATATATACGTCTCTCTGGTATGGGACAGAGAATGATGCTATGTTGATGATATAAGTTCCTGGTAAAATCTCAATAGAAGATTACAATATTGATGTTATATACACATGTGTGTTTATGATATCAATGATGTTGATAGAATGTGATGACCTAAACCAGGTCCTAGTCATGATGGATATCTCAAGTCCGTCGAGGACTGAAGACCACCCCTTTTGCCTAGCCAATCAAAACACAAAATAGTATAATAGTGGAGGCAATCCAAACAAACATATGAAAGATAAATAAACGAAGACAAAGGTTCTAAGATCCAAAAAAATATCTAATCCATAGTTGTCCATAAAAGCCTAAAAAAATTTTGACTATCAAACTAGGTCGGGACATGCTCCCGACCATGACAGTGACAATGACAATAATAATGTTAATATGAACTCTTCAATTCTAAAATATGGAAAGAAAAAAATGGAATGACTAAGATTTTTGGAGGATAAAAGTTCACTAGTTCACCGCAAACCAATCGGCAAACCCAGATCACCTAACATTGCACAGTAAAAGAGGTGTCTTTGGACCCTACATTATGAGACAATATACCGTACTAGGATGGTTAGCAGGGCGAGTGCTAGCATGTAACTTTGGATAGGGATAAAGTAACATTACTTCAAAATAAAGTCCATACTCGATGTATTTGTTCACATACATGCATGTATACATATATAAAATGCTGGGATATGGAATAAGGCTTAGAATGATGTTTAAACATTATCCTGGACCGTGTAGCTCAAACCATCCTAAGGTACCCATGGGCTATATGGGTCCGACTCCCCCATCGGAAGGGGAGCAATAAATGTTGCCGCATGAAATCGAGAATGCAAGGATGACCAGGAAATCCATGACCCCCGCCAATCCAAGGTATAAATGTATCAAAGGTGAACTATGCACATGGTCATAAAGACCCCGCACTGAGAAATGTGGTTTCCAATGTTCGTCCTCCCTTGGGATTACACCTTCATGGCGAGATACAAAACCACCATTAATCCCAATTAAAACCATTTACACATTCCCATCCATTATACCAAGGAGTTATTTTTACCACTAAGCATTATCAATTATGTTTGCAAGCTTATAGAATTATGCCATTCCGGTTATCCATTAACTCTGAGGAATCCACAACCCCCAAATTACACTTATTCATCCACCTGGGGGAATCCACGACCCCCAAGTTCTAATTTAAGACCAGAACGCATTCCATTAGACTTTTATGCAATACAAGGTTCCAAAATGCATAAGTCTATGTTTCAAAGCCAGTTTCAGAAGGTGGGTTGAGGATATTACCAATTCCAGTACCAAAATCTATTTATTTGGGAGAATCCACGACCCCATTCCATTACCATGCCCATGTACTCAATGAGTTCCAAAATCCAATAATAAAACATATACAATGCATGCAAAATCATGGGAATATTATTTAAATAACAACCATCCAAAATCCTTAACCCAAGTTGAAAAGCCAAGCATTTAAACCATAAGAGTATCAAACCATTGAATGCAATAAATAAAATAAATGTTTTTAGGAAGAGATACATGCTTGGGATATGAAGAATTTGAAGGAGAAACCACAAATTGAGCCCTAGATATTCAATCCCTTGAAAACCCTAATTGTTTTTGCTTGGAGAATTTGAGAGAGAAGAGAAGTGTATTTGATTGGTTAAATGAAGAGTTGTCTAATCCCTTAGGGTATTTTATGTAATAGCTTATAATTGGTAAAGGAGGTAAATGGCCATTGTTCCCATACTTAAAATTATAGGAAAATGCCTCCCAGTCATTACGAGTCACGTGACGGTTCGTAATGACTGGATACAAGTCTTAGCCTAGACTTGTATTCTGGGAAGACTCTTAGACCCCCTTCACTATTTTGGTCATGAGTCACACCCTAAAAATAGAGACCATACATTATCACACGTGAGGGTCTATTTGTACTCCGGATAAGAACATTGGCCAACTTATTGGTCAGGCTACGATTGACACTATATGACTCGTGAGGAGTCTTCATGACTCATCACCTAAGTCGAACCCTGGACAGTTAGCTCAAAACTAACAAATTTTTAGAGTCCAAAAGCTGGGGTGTTACATTCTTTCCCCATAGGATCATTCATCCCCGAATGTGGAGTCAATGTACCCATTAGCATGATTATGTGATAGAAATGCAATCATAAGACCATGAACAAAATCCAAAAAACAATAAGAATAGGAAAACAAATACCTTAAGGAAGATTATTCAACCTAGGAAACAAGAACGGATACTTGGATTTCATGTCCTCTTCAGTTTCCCAAGTAGCCTTCTCTATCTTTTGGTTCCTCCAATGGACTTTTACCGAAGTTACATCCTTAGTCCTAAAAAAACAGACTTGACTATCCAAAATCTCAACTAGAACTTCCTCATAATACGAGGAATTCAACATACCAACACTCTTAATGGGCATAACTAAATCTGCATAAGAATAAGATCCAAAGCCTATTTCTCTTTCACCTCAGCACCAAGAGATGATTTAACCACTTCTTATGCAATAAACCCTCCATCTTATGAGTTTAAAAAATGAACTCCTAGATTAGCTAGTCGGTCAATATCCTTCACCAAACATTACTTCTCCTCATACACATGAGATAAGCTACCTATAGACAACCTGCTAAGTGTATCAACAAGTATATTAGCTTTACCTAGATGGTAGTGAAGACCCATATCATAATCCTTGAGCAACTCAAGCTACCTCCTCTGTCTGAGATTTAATTCCTTCTGAGTGAACACATACTATAAGCTCTTATGATTTGATCAACATTTACCAATACAAGTAGTGACATCAAATCTTCAAAGAAAATACCCCCGCCGCCAACTCTAAGTCATGAGTTAGATAATTCCTTGCGTGAACCTTAAGTAGTCTAGAAGATTATGCCACAACCCTACCATGCTGTATAAAAAATGCAACCCTGCCCGATGCGAGATACATCACAATATAAAAGAAAAACCATTAGTGCCCTCGGGCAGGGTTAAAATTAGCAGAGAATTCAAATTATCCTTCAACTTCTCAAAGCTACCTTCATAAGCATTGTACCACAAGAACTTAACCTTTTTTTGAGTTAACTTAGTCAACGGAGCAGCATTAGAAGAAAATATCTCCACAAACTTCTTATAATACCTGACCAAGTCCAAGAAGCTCCAAATGTCAGTTGGAGTCGTGGGTCTAGGCCATTTCTTAATCGCCTCAACCTTCTGTGGATCCACTATAATCCCCACACTAGAAATAACATGCCTAAGAAAAGTGACAACATTCAACAAAAAATTACACTTCAAAAATTTAGAATACAATTTCTTATCCTTAATAGTCTGTAAATAATTCTAAGGTGATTCACATGATCCTCCTCATTCTTAGAATACACTAAGATATCATCAATAAAAAATATTACAAACAAATACAAAAACTGCTTGAATACCCTGTTCATAAGATTCATACATGCCACCGGAGCATTTGTCAATCCATATGACATCACCAAGAACTCATAGTGGCAATACCAGGTGCAGAAAACTGTCTTAGGAATATCCACCTCCATAATCTTAAACTGATAATAACCCAATCGAAGATCAATCTTAGAGAAACACCTAGCACCTTGAAGTTGGTCAAAAAGATCATCAATCTTAGGAAGTACTTATTCTTTACCGTAACCTTATTTAAATGATGGTAATCTATACACATATGAAGGGATCCATCCTTCTTGCGCACACAAACCACTGGAGCACCCCATGGATAAACACTAGGATGAATGAAACCCTTATCAAGAAGATTCTTTAACAACTCTTTTAGCTCATTTAGATTAGCCAAAGCCGTCTTATAAGGGGGAATAAAATAGGATGGGTATCCTATAGGAAATCGATCCTAAAGTCTATTTCCCTATCAAGAGGAATACTAGAAATATCATCAGGAAATACCTTGAGAAACTCATTAACAATAGGAATAGATTGCAAAGAGGGAATCTTAGAACTAGAATATTTTACCTGAACTAGATAATAAACATACCCATTGGGAATCATTTTTTGAGCTCTAATATAGGAAATAAATCTTCCCTTAGGCACTAGAGAAATCTTCTCCCACTAAATCACCAGTTTATTTAGGAATTGGAAACTTACCTTTTGGGTCATACAATCCAAGAAAACATAGCATGAGTGAAGCTAGTCCTTCCCCAAGGTTACATCAAAGTTTACCATATCTAACTTAGTTAGATTCGCCAATGTCTCCATATGAAATATAGACACTACATAACCCCTATATACCTTTCTAGCCACAATAGAATCAACCATAGGGTAGATATCAAGAAGGGGGCAGAAATACTCTCGGGACTAAAAATAAAATGAGCAACCATATAAGGGGTAACATAAGAGAGGGAATATCCCGAATTAAGTAAACAATACACATCATGAGAGAGAAGCTGTAATGTACCAGTAATAACATCAAGAGATGCCTTAAATTCCTAACAGGTGGCGAGAGCATAGAGTCAGTTCCGACAGTGTCGGTACCTGAGGTAGCACCCATTGGTCCAGGAGCTGATGATGTAGAAATCTTGACCTTATTAGCTCTCATAGAAATCTTAGTTGAAGGGCAGTGTCGCTGTATATTCCCCAACTGTCCACAATTAAAGCACCAATTTCTCCCCTCATCATAATAATGCTGGTGAAGCTGACCACCAAAACTACAAAGAGGATATGATGGAGCTGAGTGAGCTCCACTTACGTGAGATTGGGTACCCTGTTCCTTAGTACCGCTATTAGCTTGAAATCAATGATCACCAGACAATTTAGGATATGGAGCACTAGCCGAAGAATATGAATCCAAATTTCCCCAGGCCTTCTTCTTGCTCCACTGTCTAACATCTCTACTACTGTTCTGCTGGCCTATACCCTGCTCTGAATATCTTAACTTCTTATTGTACCTATCCTCCATCTCTGCCTATCTCTTCTTCTCATTCTTAACTTTCTGCATATACACCACTAGCCTTGAGATATCTATATATTTGTTTATTATTTCCTCCTTACACTTAATAACAAGTCTCGAGAAAAACCTAAAGTAAACGTTCTTATTCTGGCCCTCATACTAGACACAATATCTATAGCATAACAAGACAATTAGTGGAATTTCAAAGAATATTCCTTCACACTCATCCTCCCCTACTTCAGATTTAGAAACTCTTCTGTCTTAGCCTTCCTTAACTCCTAAGGAAATAAATGATCAAGAAAGGCACTCAAAAATTCATCCTACACTGCCGTCTCAGTGTTCTCATCTTTCTACTTCTCCCACTACTTATACCACTAATATGCCATATCCTTTAGCTAATATGCATCAAACTCCACACCCTCATAATCAGAAGCTGGCATCACCCTAAATATCTTTTCTATTTTATCAACAAACCCTTGATGATCCTCCTCAACCCTGGAGACTGTAAAGATCTAACGATTCAACCTTATGAATTATCTAAATCTAGTAACCTCAAAAGAAGGTGCAACAAAAGCAACACACTCAGGCTGGCGAGACTAAGAAGTCACTAATTGAGTCAGCAAATAAATAGAGTAACGAAACTCGACATTAGAAATATCTTTTTATGGTGGAAGGGCATGAAAATCATCAGCTCAAAAAGCCCGAGGAGGACTCATAGGGACCGATAGAACTCCACATGGTAGTAATTTATGAGAAGGGGCTCTAGACTAGGTCTGCACTCTATAGACAGGATGAGTTCTATCCATATTTTACTTAAGTAGGATAGAAGAGTTTCTACGACCATCAGATCTTCATGGAGGCATGATATGAAATGCAAACAAATAGAAATTAGGGAATTTTCAAGACCTTAAACTCTAAAGCCTAAAAATAGATGACAAGAAAAAGAAATATTAAAAATGCATGTAGCCTCTCCCTTATAAGTGTGGCGTGCTATACATACATAGAAGAGACTCTACTTGACATGGCTTTGTAGACACCAAATGACCTTGACCAATGCTATGATACCAAGCTTGTCACGACCCAAACCATGGCCTTGTCGTGACGGGTATCTCAAGTCCATCGAGGACCGAGACCACCCCTTTGCCTAGCCAATCAGAAGACAATATAGTATAATAGTAAAATCTATACAAACAAACATATAAAATATAAATAAACCTAGACAAAGGTTCTAAGATTACAAACAAATATCCTAATCCATAATTGACTACAAAAACATCTAAAAGAATCCGAATATCAAACTAGGTTGGGTCATGCCCCCAACCATGATAGTGATAACGAAAATGATAATGTTAATGTGAACTTTTTAATTTTAAAACATGAAAAGAAACCAATGGAATGACTAAGATTTCCAGAGGATAAAAGATCACCACTTCACCGTGAATCTTCCAATGAACCTAGATCACTTGACACTGCACCGGGGTATAAAAGGTGTCCTCGACCTATGTTATGAAATAATGTAGCATCCTTGGATGGTTTGCGGGGTGAGTGCTAGCATGTAACTTAGGATAGGGATAAAGCGTCATTTTAAAATAAGTCAGTACTTAATGTACATGTTCAAATACATGCATATATATAATGTTGGGATAACAAGGCTTAGCATAAGGTTTAAAAGATTATCCTTAACTGTGTATCTCAAATCATCCTAAAGGCACCCACGGGCTATATGGGTATGACTCCTAAATCGGAAGGGCCCCAAAGCGTGTAACTGCACGAACTAGGGAATCCAAGGAATGCCAGGGAATCTACAACCCCACACAAATCCAATGTATAAATTTATCAAGTGTGAACTATGCATATGGCTATAAAGACCCCCACGTCGGCAAAAGTGGTTTCCAGTGTTCATCTTCCCTAGGAATTACACCATTATGGTGAGCTGCACAAACCCTATTAAGACCAATTAAAACCATTTACACATTCCCATGCAGTAAAACAAGGAGTCATTTTCACCAATAGGTATTATCAATTATGTTTGCAAGCTTATATAATTATGCTATTCCAATTATCCATTAACTCAGGGGAATCCATGATCTCCGAATTCCACTTATTCATCCACATGGGTAAATCCATGACACCCAAGTTCCAATTTAAAATCAGATGTTCCATTAGCCTTTCATGCAATGAAAGGTTCCAAAATCGGTTTTAATATGCATAAATCCATATTTCAAAGCCAATTTCATAAGGTGGGTCAAGGTTATTACAAATTCCAATACCAAAATCTATTTATTTGGGGGAATCCATGACCCCCATTCCATTCACCATGCCTATGAACCCAATGAGTTCAAAAATCCATTAATAAAATATAAAAAATGCATGTAAAATCATAGGAATATCATTTAAATAACAACCATCCAAGACCCTCAACCCAAATTCCAAAACAAAATATTAAAACCATAAGAGTATCAAACCATTACATGTGATGAATAAAATATAAGTTTTTGGGAAGAGATACATGCCTGGGATACCAAGAATTTGAAGGAGAAACCACAAATTTATCCCTAGTTGTTCAATCTCTTGAAAACCCTAATTGTTCTTCCTTGGAGAATTTGATAGAGAAGAAAAGTGTATTAGAATTGGTAATGAAGATTTATGGGGTTCCTTAGAGTGTTTTATGTCGTTGGTTATAATTAGGTAAGGAGGGAAATAACCATAGTGCCCTTACTTAAAAGTGCAAAAAACTATCGCCCAGTCGTTACGGGTCACATGATGATTCATAATGACTGGCTACGAGTCTTATCCTAGACTCATAGTTTGGGATGACTCTTGGACCTCCTTTCACTGATTTGATCAAGAGTCACACCCTATGACTCATGACCATACATTATGACTAGTGAGGGTTCAGTCATACTTAGTAAAGGAACATTGGCCAATTTACTGGTCAGGCTACGATTGACACTATACGACTTTTGAGGAGTCTTCATAACTCATCGCCTAAGTTATACCCTAGACAGTGATCTTGACATGACCCAAACCATGAGCCATGTCGTATGGGAACCTAGACCTCAGATGAACCAGAGGCCGCCCCAATAACCTATTCCAAACATCTCATCATACCATAGGAGTCAAAGGAACTCCACCTAACATAGCAGGATTAATATCTTAAGTCAATATTAGATTTATCATGATAATAACTACGCTCAAGTTCACAATTGTTCACAATACATCTATACAAAACCTAAGTCAATAAATATATGTATCGGTACAAGCCCTTGATATAGCCAAACCAAGTCTTAAAGAGAGTAAGATTAAAGATATGGAATAAGAGATAAAGGTATTCCGAATGTAAGGAAGATCACTCCTTCAAGTCAATGTATGAACCACTTGATTGCCTGATCACTGCGTATGAAAAGAAGAAGATGCTCCGACGCCTATGTCTCGCGGGGACGTAGTGTCCGGAGACGGTTAGCGGTTTGAACGCTAGCATGTAACTCAAGGATAAGTTATAAGATAACATTATCAATCAACAACAAATAAATACATCAAATTTCATCACATTCATACTCTTATACATACATATACATATACCATATATTAATCAAGATATTAAGGTTCATTAACATTCTCAAACATTCATTCATTAGACGTGAGGTAGAGGTTTATCAACCTTAACACACCAAGGGATTTAGCCACATTCACATTATCATTAGACCGGGGACTTCACCCATGTACACATGTTCAATATACTAAGGACTTTATCCACACACGCTATCACTCAACAAAGGACCTTACCCAAACACTTAGGCCATTCAAACAAGG
This sequence comes from Capsicum pubescens, assembly GCA_030864215.1. Taxonomy (NCBI): domain Eukaryota; kingdom Viridiplantae; phylum Streptophyta; class Magnoliopsida; order Solanales; family Solanaceae; genus Capsicum; species Capsicum pubescens. The sequence goes on from CM061541.1 coordinate 157,201,804, forward strand.
GACTTTACCCACACAAATAGGAGGACTTTATCTCATGCCATAAGTGGACTTTACCACAAGCCTTAGGTGGAATTTACCAAAAGCCTCTTCATGAGGCGAGGTTCTTTGACCTCAAGAGCTCCTTTAAGCAATAGACTTTACCTTGCATTTTCACTGGGCAAGGGACTTTACCATCAAGACATTACATAAGGCAAGGGAATTTAACCTCAAGCCATCACAACCATCATTTATTGACATTTGGGACATTACCCTCTTGTCCATGAATCAACACACATTTAATAAAACATTTAGGGACTTTAGCCATTTGGCCAATTTTAACACTATAAAAGACCTTATGGTCATTATGAGAGCCTTCATTGCTTAATCATCTTAATAGGCCAATGGTTCCACTTAATTCAATTATATAATTCTATTCATGGTCATCAAAACCCACACAATCTATTCACATTTCATTAGCAATCTATTACCATATTCTTACCATACTTGGGTTCTATGCACAATTCCATTTCAACCCATACCTAGGGACTTTACCCTCACATTAGCTATCAACAAACAAGGTTACCAATTTCACAATATAAGGTTCATAATACCTCCATAAGGTCATTAAACAATCATTCATAGTCACTTGGGACATTTTCTTAGCTAAAAAAATTATCAACATGCAACTAGTTATTTTACTTAGACATTCTAACAAATACCTTTTGTGAATACTTATAACACTATCATTTTCATGGTAGATATCATTAAGCCTAGGGTTACTGAAAACCCTCATGTTCAACAATACAAAAAAAGCATCTACATATTCAATCTACCCTCAATAACATGTATCCTAACAAGTACAAGTAAGAATTATCATTATTCAATGTAAGTGTCAAAACCCTTTTTATTTGATTCAAAACCACCATGTACACTTACTAATTCATGTGTGAAATACATGGGTTTAGAGTTATTTAAATAGGGGAAGAGATACATGACTTAAACAACTTGAATCACCAACAATCTTCACCCTTCTTTCTTGCCACAAGATGAACACCTTCAAACCCTAGCCTCCAATCTTGTTTCTAAGATCCTTTAGAGTGTTTAGGATGTTTAAGTCTTGCAAATGAAGACTTGGGAGGCTACAAGACTTATATAGGTCAAGGATTTAGGGCTTTAGGCAATGGAAATGACCAAAAGGTCCTTTATTAAAATCTAAAAAACAAACACGTGCAGGGGTACGACTCCCCCTCACAGTTCACTTAGCAATCGTAACCTAGGGTACGAGTGGTACCATAACTAGTACCATATCCTTCTCATAGTTAACCAAAATATTGTGAGTACAAAAAAGGTCCTTTATATGTAACCAAAGGGTACGACTCACCTCCTAAGTCATAAGCTCAACTCGTGACCAAAACAGTCCACTTCTAGGTTAGGTTGCCCTCTATACGGTTGGCTAATATACGACTCATAAGCTTGGTTACGACCAAGGAATGACCTTGTTATATGGAGGACAGTATATTAACCTAAATTACTGTCTAGGATACGAAAAAGGAGTCATGGTGGGTACGAGTCATGACCTAGGGTACGACTCAAGTACCCCCCAACCGTATTCACTCCAGAGACATCGAAGAGGTTGTTGTGTTCTTCAAGGGTTCAAGTCGAAGTGTTTCAATTCTTTCCCATATGGATAGGTGAGTATAGATACAAGTTTAACACCTTAATAAGAACCTAAGAAGTCTTTAAACAATTTGGTAACAACACACAACAAGGATACAACACAACATACATGTCATGATCATTGCCATTCAACCAAAGATTTTGCAAGGTCATTTTCTTGGGTATTTCATTCTGCCCCACTTAAGAACATTTGTTTGCGAATGATAGGTAAGGTTGGAATAAACATAAGTTAACACATCAACATCCATCAAACCAACCATTAAACAAGTTAGAACAATCACACAACAATGATTCAATACAACACATATCATGATCATCATCAATCAACTATTTTACTTCATTGGCTTGGGACTCTAACCCATTTCTTTCCAATACCTACTCATTTTATGACTTGGGGACTTCAACCCATCTTATAACAAAGATGTAAGGCAAATCAAAGCATTGGAGACTTTACTCCCTCATCTATAATGGAAATGAATCAATTCAAAGTATTAGGGACTTAAACCCATCACAACCAGTCACACACCATTTCATAGAAATAGGAACTTTAATACATAGTCTAACGAGATACCAATTATTTCACACATTGGGAACTTTAATTCAATATCTAAAATAGAAATAAACCAATCTCAATCATTGGAGACTTTACTTCATTATCTATCAACGACATACATCAATGTAAGGATATCAACACATACCTCCATCAAAAGCTTCCGGAATAGGGAATAAATACGGGTACTTGGACTTTATATCTTTTTCCGCTTCCAAGGTAGCTTTCTTGGACTTTTGATTCCTCCATAAAACCATCACCAAATCCACTTCTTTAATTTTCTACTGGCGAACTTGCCAATCCAAGATCCTCACCGGGACCTCCTCATAGGATAAGGAGCCCGAGATAACATCTTCTGAGGGAACAACCAAGGAAGGATCACCCACATATTTTTGCAACATAGACACATGGAAAAATGAGTGAATGGAGTATGTACTAGGAGACAACTCCAACTCATACGCTACATTGCCAACTCTTTTTAGAATTAAGTAAGGGCCAATATAGTGGGGACTAAGCTTCCCCTTTTTGCCAAACCGCATTACTCCCTTCATGGGAGACACTTTCAAGAATACCCAATTATCCACATTAATCTCTAAGTCCCTATGTCTTACATTCACATAGGACTTTTGGCGACTTTGAGTGGTTCTCAATCTATCAAGAGTCACCTTCACCTTCTTTAAGACTTGGTGGACTAAATTGGACCCAAGAAAATTACCCTCGCCAATTTCGTACCACCCAATAGGAGATCGGCATCTCCTACCATATAATGCTTCAAAAGGCGCCATGCCAACACTCGAGTGGCAACTATTATATAGTCTAATTAAATCAAAGGCAAGTGGTCATACCAACTACCACCATAATTAATTACATAAGATTGCAACATATCATCCAATGTTTGGATAGTTCTCTCTGGTTGACCATCTATTTGTGGGTGGAATGAGGTGCTAAGGCACACCTTAGTTCCCAAAACTCTTTGGAATGACTTCCAAAAGTGGGATAAAAATAGAGGACCACAATTTGAGATAATAGACATCGGAGCACCGTGCAACTTCACGATATCTGCAAGAAATAACTTAGCATAATCTTCTGTCAAGAAATTAGTTCTCATGGGAAAGAAATGGATGGACTTGGTCATTCTATCAATGATGAACCAAATAGAATCACATTGATTTTGAAATCTAGGAAGACTGATAATGAAGTCCATATTAATAGACTCCCACTTCCACTCATGCTCCATAATCTCTTGGTATAGGCCATTGGGCATAAAGTGCTCAACCTTTACTTGTTGGCACACCATATATTTAGCCACATGGCTAGCAATATCATGCTTCATATTATTCCACCAATAGAACTCTCTAAGGTCATGAGACATCTTGGTGGAATCGGGATGAAAAGCATATAGGATCTATCAGCCTCAACCATAACCTTTTCCCTCAATCTATCAACATCAGGAACATATAGCCTACCTTGGTACGTCAAGATACTATCACCACCGATCACAAAGTCCATGGCTTTATGTTGACCTATATTACTCTTGACCTTCATCAAGTCGGGGACTAATACTTGCTTCTCTTTTATCTCAACAACAAGAGATGATTGAGATACCAGATGCAAAAACACACCACCATCCTTGGAGTACGTAAGTCAAACTCCAAGATTTGCCAAATGGTGAATATCTTTCACCAATTCCTGCTTATCTTCATCAATATGGGTTATACTCCCCATAGACAATCTACTAAGAGCATCGGCAACTACATTCACCTTACTGGGATGGTAATGAAGACTTATATCATAGTCCTTTAATAACTTAAGACACCTTATGTCCGATACCCGTCACCAAACTGAGACTGAAGACTATCAGAGAACTTTTAGTAAGAAGAGAGAGCACTAGCTGAGGAGAACAAAATCGAACTCCCTTACTTCTTTAATGGCCACTTGCCACTACTTCCACCACTACTCTCAGAAGGCCTAAACTTTTTTCCTTGCTTCTCACTAAACTCAACTTGCTTCTTCTTCTCATCCTCTAAATATTGTATATACACAACCAATTTAGAAATATCCATGTTCTCAATCAACTAGGCCTCCTTTCTTTTGAGAACTAACTCACAGGACAACCCAGAGACAAACTTACGCATTTTAGCCCTTATCTTAGAAACCATATCGAGAGCATACCTTGAAAATTTATGGAATTTCAAGGCATACTTTTGAATGAACATCCTTCCTTTCTTCACATTTATGAACTCTTCTACCTTTTCCTCCCTTAACTCTTGAGAAAAGAAGAGGTCAAGGAAAACCTCAGAGAAATCCACCCAAGAAGCTGAACTAGAATAAATACCCCTAGACAACTCCCGCCCATCGTAACACTAGTATGTTACATCTTTTAATTGGTAGGAAGCAAGCTCAACACCATCAATTTTGAAAGCATGCATGATTCAGAAGGTTTTCTACATTTCATCAATGAAGCCTTGAGGAACTTCGTCAACCTTGGTACCAAAGAACATAGGAGGGCTCAACCTCATAAATTGGCCAATTATTGTGGCCATAGAAGAAACGGTAGACGGGGCACCATGCTCCGCTTGAGAGACTACCAATTAAATTAAGAGGTTAATAAAATAATAAAACTCTGTATTAGTATCATCCCTTTGAGGAGACCGAGTAGGAATGCCACTCTCATGAGCGGGGTTGGTGGGTGGAACCCCACGAGGATGGCCAAATGTTACAGCCCTAGCCTAGGTCTAAACTCTAGAAGTTGGATGCGCATCATCCATATGACCCTAAGTAGTGTCTTCCTTAGTCTCAGATCCTTATTGAGTCATGATTTGAAAGATAGCAAATGAAATCAGAGGAAATCCAGGACCTTAGACTTAATAGCTTGAGATTGAATAACAAAAAATGGAAATATTTCCTAAAATGTCTCATAGCTTCTTTTTTATAAGTATGACATGCTTCACGCCCTTTAAAAAGACTCTACTTGACACGGTATTGTGAACACCAAACTAACAATGAACCTAGGCTCTGATACCAACTTTGCACGACCTAAACCCTGGGCCATGTCCTATAGGCACCTCAAGCTCACATGAACCAGAAGTCGCCCTGATAACCCATTCCAAATATCTCATAAAACACCATAGGAGTCAAAGGAATCGATCTCACATAGCGGGATTAATATCATAAATCAACATTAGATTCATCATAATAATAACTACACCCAAGTTCACTATTGTTCACAATACCTTTAAACAAAACTGAAGTCAATAAATGTATGTGTCGGGACAAGCCATTTTTGATAATGCTCAACTTACACATCAATTTAAGTGTAAGACAGTCGTCATCAATATATTTACCCAACTTTGGATTCAGGGTCGAATCCACGAGGAACAATGTGAGTAGCAATCAAGTTAATTTGAAATGATAGATACAAGCTAAATTCAAACCAATATTACAAATAGATAAAAATGGGGGAGACAAGTATCAACACTAGTATTTCCTTTTAGTTTTTTCTAGTATAAATTTGGAGCTATAAATAATTAGAGTTTTAAAAATTAGGCACAATTCTTGGGATTATTCATTACTAACTAAGGGAATGACATGTGGGTGTTAGTAATCAACATCAATTTAGTAAATCAAATATAGGTAGGTTCGGTTATAGATTTTGATGCAAGTCTTTCAACAAAACATCAAACTTTTACCCATTTATTTTTTCGAATACCTAATAGATGTGTTCAACATTTGGTAACAAAACCTCAATTTAGGCATCCCTATTTCTAGGATGATACCCATGGTAGAGATAACTTTACAATCACCCTTATGTCTAAGATGGTGAAAATTTAGCACACTACACACATAATTGTCTAACATTTCTTTGGTCTCCACATCCCTCTTTCAAGGATGATGTGGATTCCTAAAGTTTACCTAAAACCCTTGTTTTGAAGATGGCCTTGATCTTACTAGAGTTTGGAGATTTTACTAACAAAATCATGTGGGTATTTGGGGCTTTCACCCATAAATCCCAAACAAGTTAGCATAGCAATGATAAAACCCGTAAGTATGAACTACCAAATAGAGGCTAGCAATAACAACCCACATATACTTTAACCCATATTTACACATAACCCCAAGAGGGAGATCTAGCGACACATTAGATAAATAAGCATAGATATACCCATAATCTCCATTGAGATGACTTCTTGAAGAATAAGTGAATGTTACTTTAAACTTTGCACTCCACAAATCAACAATGAAAGTGAGCTATTCCTCAACTTAAAAGGCCTCCAATGTATTCTTCACCCAAAATTTATACAATATTTTCTTCTCTAAGTAGGGAGGCTATGAATTCAAGAGCTAAAACTAAAAAATTAGGGAAGATGGAATATCATGAATAATTCTAGGATTTGTGTCTGTTTGTCAAAATTAGGATCAACCACGAGTATTTCTAGATTTTCCCTAGGTATGAACTCGTCCGCTAAGCCGTGATCGCACCAAATGTCCCTCCCGCGAGAGATAATTTTGGAGTATCTATTTCTATTCACAATTTTAAAACTTATGGAGCCACAAAAAGAGAAAATATTTTGGTACAACACTGCTCAGGTCCATGCCAATGATTTTTCAAAAATTTTTGACGGAGGAGGCTGTTCATTTTACATTAGCACTACACATAATTTGCTAAACTATGGCAACAACTAAAGCCTTAGCCTCATATTTTGGCTCAAAATGGTCAAACCACCCATATGTCCACTTAGACTTCGCTAATGGTGTATAACATGATCCCAAATCAATAATGCCATGAGTAATCAGAATTTCCTAGTATCTATGTCTTAAAACCAAATCATAACGCTTTACCCTTAAGAATGTAGTCACTCAATCTATCATAGGGGAAAGCTCATCATGTATCATCAAAATCAAAAGAGAACTATAGTAAGAAGAAAAAGTAAAACTAAAAGAAAAACATGATAATCCATAAAACATGGGAACCATTAGAGTGCCCAAAGATGTAGTATTCCAATACAAAAACCATATAATATCTAGAAAGTCATCCCTAAACAACAACTTAAAATAAAATATTCGTCAACGAAACATCACAATAATATAAATCCAGGGGCACCCCCAACTAAAACAAAATGCAGTATCCTCATTGTATGTACAATAAAGCAAGCGTAAGAGGGGTCTCCTTGAATCTGCATCAAGAGATTCTCTTTTCTTCTGACCCTACACCATCACCATCAACATTATTGGTAGACCAATCAGTAGGGTCCTCATCCTCACTATCCATTCTAGGTGAAGGTAGTCGATGGTTGGGCTTGAGCACCTTGAAGATGCTCTTCACCCCCTTCCATATCTTCTTGAAAAATTTATCTCTCTTTTTCTCTGTCTTTACCATCTTCTCATGCGAATCCCTGAGGTCTCTGTATGATGCAGCTAAGGCTAAATAATCTCTCTCTAGACTTACGATAGTGGCTACCTTTTTCTTCATCTCCTCCTTATATTTCTCATTGTCTGACTGAGCTACATATGAGTGGAAAGTGGTGGATGGCTCTTATGTCCCCTAAGGATACCTGGATACTAGCACCCTAACCTCCCGCATCTGGCCTAAGATGTCATCGAAGGAGATAACTGATGAGGGTTTAGAAGAATCTGTGGCCTCCTGGGTCGACTTACCTGAGTCCACCTTCCTCTTTTTTGCTCTGACTTAGGGTACCCTCACCCCTAAAATTAAGTGGAAAGATGCAGTGGCTTAGGATTACCCATGTATCTGTAACATATTTCTCCACCTGTGCCCTCCTACATAGCTATGTGATAAAGGAGGAGAGGAGAAGATGTGTACCTCCATGGTTTATGAAGTACCTCCACTCTAAGTTCACAATCTCACCCATATTCAAGGTGATGCCAGAGAGAAGACAGGCCACCAACCGAGCTCGCAGGTCTGTAACAATGGTCATATTAGTGCATGGAAATACTTGGCTATAGATAATATTTTACCAAAGCCTAGCCTCAGTTGTGAAGTCATTCATCAGAATGTCTCTCTTGGTAGTGGCCTAGGGAACCTCTTTCCCAGGACACAAAATATTTGCCATCCAGGTCCCTGGCTCGGATCATTTTACATGGAAAAACTCCATGTTAGTATTTGGGAGTCCATACACCTCGTTGATCTTCTCTATCCCAAAGTTTACTTACTTTCTCCTAATAGTCATATTGGGTTTGTGAAAGGAGTTAAACTTAGGTTATCATAGAACTCCCACATCCACTGCTCATTTGCATCGCAGGGGTCCAGGGAAAAGTACCTCAATTCAATTTTGGCAAGTCTAGCATAGAATCCTGAGAGCTTCTCCTCTACCTTGTCTAAGCTGATACCCCTTTTAGAGAATAACTTAGTCCTTTGCAAGTCCACATTGTAGAGGTTCTAACATTGTAGGGACATGAATTTGGTATTGTTAAATTATTACATCTCTGAGTCTTAGATCCTATAAACAATGACATTCTGGGAATCATTAGTACTATCATACCCAAAACATGCTAGATCAAACAAATAAATGTATGTGGCAGTGTTATAGAAGGTTTTGGGGGCAGAAATAGATGTGCAGAATTTTTGGTTCATGTAGACACCGCCCTCAGATATGGCGATCACGGAGCATTGACTGCGATTGTGGTGCCGCAATCATGGTCATCAGGACTATGAACGTGGTGCCGCAATCGCGGTCTTCGGGACCGTGATTGCGATACTTCAGACCTTAGTTAAAATTTTTTGCACAATGTTCAAAACAAAATTTTAACCCCAATTCTTTGTTTTAAGTAGGAATATCAACATTATGAGCAAGGAATTTAAGCCTAGAATGCGTGATTATGGTCCCACACTTGGAAGAATTCAAATTGAACTCATTTGGGGCATTAAATTGAACACATGGTGTACATGATCATTTCAACCATTTTAGTCCTAAATTTAGGTACTCAAGACTTCCCCGTTAGTGTGTAACCAACTATAACATCTAGCCATAACAGTGATCATCAATAAGTATGTATTTTGTAATTAAAGCATTAATTCAGGCCTTTCTCTAAATTACAAGTTCTAAGCATGGAATTAAGTTAAAAATCAGGGAGTTAGGACAACATACCAAGTTTGGATAATGCCATTGGAATGACATGACACTTGGATATGCAATGCAAAGCCAAAGATTTGAGAGAATTTGAGATAAATAAAAAGAAAATATATGTGGGTAATGGGCATTTGGATGGTCATTTAAATTGATTTGACCCCACAATCATGGTCCTAGTTACGCGACTGCATTCACGCAGCCTCCACGATCACGATGTCATGAACCGCGATCATAGTAACTGAGACCAAATGATCGGGTCTCCTACACTTCCTGTTCAGTCCAAACTTGCCAATTTCCATATTTTTCTTTTCAAATTCAATCAAAATTCCTCTTAGCACCAATATTTCATGGGTTATGCACAAATAAATGCACAATAAAATCTACTCTATTATGCATAAAATAAAATGATACAAGCCATTTTTCATGGCTTGATGGGTTTCCTCCCATCAAGTACTTAGAATAACATCATGGCACAATGCCTCGACTATTTCTTTTTATGCTTCTACTTAGAATATTTGAATCTCCATCCCAACTTTTGTTCACTGTTCAAAGAGCAGCAAAGGGACAAAATATTTAGATCTTCAAAGTTAAAACTTGGAAGAAGTGACGAAATGATGAGGGAGCATCGATCTCGCTATTTTGAAGACTTAAGCCTTTTACCCAATTTTACAATGAATTTTCAGTTCGTCTCCTTGGGCGAAGGTGAAGACATCAATAAGGCATTAGTTATACATAAAAAGTTGAAGTCCTTGGCCATTGATGGTAGGGTTTCCATGTTCTCTTTTGGAGTGTCAAATCCCAAAATGTAGAGATTGTACTCGTTTTCTTCACAATCCCCCATTGGCCTAGGTAGATGGATTCTCATCACATCATCTAACAATAATGTTGAAAAGTGGTTTGAATGAGGTCTAACCCATAACTCCAGAATTTCCTCCTCCTTATCACTTTTACCCAAAATAAACTAGAGTCTTCATAAGAGATGTGCCTTAATTCTTCTTTTGCCTCTAGTACAATTTCTTTTATTTGGGCATCTTCTTCCTTATTTAACTCAGTTGATTGGGAAATCACCGAGGATTATTATATACCAAGATCATCATTATAGCTTGGTTTCTCTCTTGATAAACCTCCTCTTGAGAGATGGGCAAGGTAGTGGTAGTTTCAATCTTTTTTTCTTTGCCCATTTCCTCCATCTTGACATTTTTCTATCCTAATGCCTCTTGATGCATGTCTTGTATATTCTCCCCCGTTGTATCTAACCAATCCAAATTATCTAGTAGGCTCATGTCAAAGCTATTGGAGTCGATATGTTGCTCTTCCTTCTTCTCATAATAAGACCTATTAAGCTTATAAGAAGAACTAGCAACCCGGTTATCATAATAGAGGGAGAGGCATTTGGATAGTCATCCCAATGTCCATCTCGACCACTACATAAAGAACACCTATACTTCTTATATGATTGATATGGTGGATCTATTTCTCTCTGAGGAGCATAGATACAATCTCTCCTGAAGTGTGGTCTATCATAAATTGGACATGGGTTGTCACAATAAGATTCTTGACTACCAAAATCATACTTGTTGGAAGATGCCATAGAGAAAACTAAAATAGAATAAAAATCTACCTACAAAAGAAAATCATAAACAATGATTTACAATCTCAAGCAAGTAGGCTAAAATTCCAAACTAACTTAAAATGCCAAATTGTTCCCCAGCAACGACATCATTTTTTGATAATGCTCAACTTAACATTAATTTAAGTGCAAGGCGGTCATCGTCAATATATTTACCCAACTTTAGAGTCGGGGTTAAATCCACGAGGAACAATATGAGTAGCAATCAGGTTAATTTGAAATAATAGATACAAGTTAAATTCAAACCAATATTACAAAAAGATAATAATGGGGGAGACAAGTATCAACACTAGTATTTCTTTTTGGGGTTTTCAAGTATAAATTTGGGGCTATGAATAATTAGAGTTTTAAAAATTAGTCATGGATCTTGGTATTATGCATTACTAAGGGAATGACATGTGGTTCTTAGTAATCAACATCAATTTAGTGAATCAAATATGGGTAGGTTCAGTTATAGATTTTGGTGCTAGTCTTTAAACAAAACACCAAACTTTCACCCATTGACTCTTTTGAATATCTAATGGATGTGTTCAACATTTGATAACCAAACCTCTATTTAGGCATCCCTATTTCTAGGAAGATACCCATGGTATAGTTAAATTCACAATCACCCTTATGTCTAAGATAGTGAAAATTAAGCTAACTATAGACATAATTGTCTATCATTGCTTTGGTTTCCACATCCCTCTTTCAAGGATGATGTGTATTCCAAAAGTTCACCTAAAACCCTTCTTTTGAAGATGGACTTGGTCTCCACATGACCATGAGGTCTTGTATTTGGGGATTTCACCTACAAATCCCAACCAAGTTAGCGTAGCAATGATAAAACCCATAAGTATAAACTACCAAATAGAGACTAACAATAACAACCCATATACACTTTATCCCTTATTCACACATAACCCCAAGATAGAGATCTAGCTATACATAAGATAAATAAGCATAGATATACCTATAATCTCCATTGAGATGACTTGTTGAAGATTAAGTGAATGTTACTTCAAACTTTGCACTCCTACAAATCAACAATGAATGTGAGATGTTCCTCCACTTAGAAGGTCTCCAATGTATTCTTCACCCAAAATTTATACAATATTTTCTTCTCCAAGTATGGAGGCTATGAATTTAAGAGCTAAACCTATAAAATTGGGGAAGATGGAATATGATCAATGACTTAGCGTTTGAGTCTTTTTGCGAAAAATTTGGGATCGTCAACGTGCATTTTAGTTTTTGCTTGGGCTGTATTTTTCCACTAAGCCACGATAGAACTAATTTGGCCGTGACCGCGGCTACACGACCATGATTATCTTCCACGACTGTGGTTTCTTGACTTTTTCTTAACTGCCATGATGGAGGTCATAAGACTACATCTGCGGTAACTAAGGCATGTTCCTTCTCCAAGTCTTGAATTGCACTTTCTTGCTCTCTTTTGATCATTTTCATCTCCAATCCATATATTTTGATCTCATCAACTCTATACCTACAAAGTGTGGATATTAGTGCATTTAATCATAATCTTTTCTTTTTTATTCATTTAAAACAAGTTAATGTGCACAAATAATGAGTGCGAATGAGTGGTAAAGTCACTACTCATCGGGGACATTAACCATTTAGCCAATTTCAACACTATACAAGACCTCATGGTCATTATGGAAGCCTTCATTGCTAAATTATCTTAATAGGCAATTGCCTTCACTTAGTTCAATTATTCAATTCTATTCATGGTCATCAATACCCACACAAGCTAGTGATATTTCATTAGAAATCTATTACCACATTCTTACCACACTTGGGTTCTATGTACAATTAAAGTTCATCCCCATATCTAGGGACTTTATCCTTACATTAGATATCAACCAACAAGGTTACCAATTTCACAATACATGGTTCATAATACCTCCACAAGGTCATTTAATAATTATTCATAGTCATTTGGGCCATTTACCTAGCTCAATAGGCTGAGAAAAGGGCTAAGAGGGAACCGACCTATGTAGGCACCTAGCCGTTCAGAAGTAGCAAAAGCTTGACTAGATGTCACTAGAATAGGTGAGGAAGACCTACAATCACTAAATTGGCAATTCAATGATTATTCTCTTTAGTATCGTCTTCTCTCATCATTAAAGGCATCGCAAGGCACTCGACTAGAAGGAGTGGATGTTAGGCAAGCAGGGAAGACTTTGACTATGCACTGGCACTACAGGTGATCAATATTCCCCAACATTTCCTTTCACAAATGGTGTAAACTCAACCCAGTAATAGGCATAAAAATGTCCAAAAAAAGGAGCTGCCCATTTTGAAAGATGACTGGCTGTCATCCAGCCATTTTTATACATTCAATGTACTCTACGGATAGAGGAATACAAAGAGTTGAACATAGTAAAATAAGAAATTGAAAGATTTCATTGAAATGGGAAATTTCCTGGAAAATTCGATCCAACCAAGCTCCCAATAAGGATGAACTTTCCTACGGTGTGCAAACCTCTTGAATGGAGGGTCGTCGACCATGGTCTAAATATCTCTTTGAAAAACCGGCACTCACTTGCCATCCACACTCATACCTGTCCAAAAAGTAAATAAGAAAATTAGGTTTGCTATACAATCACAGAGCACTAACTTCAAACTAGTGACTGGATAGTGCAAAATAAAAACCAATGCAAGACAAGAACCCTTATCTATGATAAGCCTTGTGTAACGCCCCAAAATCCTATCCTGGAGCATCACACGGTTCTTAAGGCTACAAGTAATCCCAAGATAACCCTTTGAGCCTATTACTTAGTATAAAGCTTACTTAAAGATAATGAGAGCAAAATAAGGAATTATGTCATATCATATCTAACAGAAATTTGAATGGGTACTATAAAAGTAACAAAACACTACAAATCTAAACATACTGAGCATCTAGTCTGACAAAGCCTTTACTACTCAACAAACCAGAGAGCCATTGGGATAGATCCCCAGCTGACTCGAACTAAATTAAAAATAGTAGAACAACTACTAAAAATACTAAAGTGTCTGGAGATAAGCCCTCGAACCATGAGGACTCACCATAGTGGAGATGTAGATAAAGGTACTCGGGATCACTGACACTACTGGGACTAAACACCTGAACCTACAGTATGAGACAATGTAGCACACAGATGTATATGTGGAGTAGCACTTGGGAGTGTACTGACTATATGAGGGTGTATGCACCTACATATCAATAGAATAAATCTTTATAGAAAACATACATGGTATTGTAGATGACTCACATAGCTTGAATAAAACTCTCATAAATCATAAATAATGAAACATGTAGTATAAATCACGTGAACCATTCCATTTTATTCTAAATCTGTATTCTTTCTTTGATCTCAAGCTTGTAAACTAGTTGAACTCTTAAAGCAATAACTTTTAGAATATGCACTTTAATCTTTTGAAAACAAGAAACTTCTTTAAAACTCAAGGACTTGAAACCTTAAGAACTTTAAGACTTGAGAATCTAGGAAACTTAGGAGTTTCTTCTAACCGACATAAACCATGTGAGCTGACATGAAGTCCAACGTCTTGCCCACGTTAGGAGATCTGTTCTTTCCTTTCCATCATAGTAGAACCTTAACTTTTAGTTATCACCAGCTTAACCCAATTGGGGTAAATCAAATCCTACGATGGCTCATAGTTCTGGGGAATGAGACCTTGGAATCAAGCCTAACTCAGTACTAAATACTACTCCCTTACTTAAGCTCAGAAATTTTAAGAAAATCCACCTTAAACAACTAAAAAATATGCAATGGAAGCCAACTATGCTTCCCTTTAGCTTAAATCAAAAGGTGTGGATTTTATTTCTTAGCTTAGGATTAAAATCAACTCTTTTCTTGAAACTTTGGTAGACTATCACTAATAAGTTTTAAAACTTTAATAGCATGGAAATATCAATACACTTCTTGAAACACTTTAGAAAGTATCAACAATTCATTCTTGGACTTAAGGCATGTATATTCTTAAAGGATCACAATTTCACAATAAAGCTTAATTCATGACACCAGTCTTGGAAACCCTTGAAAATATCACATCAATATAGGAATGTGTAATTTATAGCATAAATTATCAATTCAAATCATAAATTAACGAAATAATCATGCAATTCAAAGTTTGAACAACTTATCAATTCATATTCTCAAAATAATATAATTTGGGTATAGAACTACTTGCAAAAACATGAAATTCATTTATAAAAAATTGAATCTTTGGGCATAAGAATGAAAGAAGTGTTCATGTTCAAACCCCACATAACTCAGGTTATGAACTTGGGTGGATAAACTTGTTTGAGACTCTTTCTTGTACTATTGGATGAAGGTTCTTAAAGCCGTTAACATGGAAACCTTGAATCTTGACTCAACTTGGTAAATCCATGGTGAATTCTTGAGATCCTTGGAAGAAGTTTTGGGTACTTTTTGTTTGAGAGAAATCTTAAGAAACCTTATATAATGCTTACAATGACTTTAAATATAATGTTTGTACGGTTTAGAGGCTTGAAAAAGTACGAAGTGACCTTTTTAACTTCTGTAGGAAGATGGAAAATTGAACTGGAAAATCCAATTTTATGGGCAACCGCGACGTGCCACTATCGCAGTGGCTCACTGGAATTTGACAAATAGGATTCTGGGGGTCTCCACGATGCGGTGCTATCACGTTGTACCATTGGTTGGGACTTGGAACTTTAATGTGATGCGACGCTATCGTGGAGTTCCACTAGAAATTCACAATTATCAAATAGACCCTATCCGCGATGCGCCAAGCACTTAAATGACGTTGTTTTACGACTAGGACTTAAATTCTTGCCCGGTTATCGGATTTGGGCGGATCTTATATCGTTGGAAAGCTAATTAAATTTCTCATATGATAAAAATTCAAAATTAGGGAAATTCTATATGGTTTAAACGTTACACACTTAGGAAGTTATTCCTTAGCCTTCTAGAGACGAAATTAATCTTAAGGAAAAGTTCTGGGGTATTACACCTTGGATCTTCTTCTTATGGACTCTTTACTCTATCTGTCAGTGCTCTATATGTATGAAAGCTAGGAGCATCTAAGCGAGCTACCATCTTTCTTAGATTTTATTCCTATTGACTAATCCGAGTCCTTGAGAGCTTAGATGTCAGCGGTGAAGAATTCTGGAAAGAATTTCATCGGCTCCTCCTCTCTTGCCCTCTTGATGGTATCCAGTTGAAATGGTTGCTGTATTTCCCCTAGTTTAAGATCTAAGTCAAGCATTCACTCACCAAAGACTAGACCATGCCCCTGAGATTTGATAAAAGAAAGGTGTATTAGCGGTTAATACATTATAATTGGATAAGTTATTAGGAATATGATAGAACAAAAGAACACAGAAAGAAAGAAGAATACACCAAAATGCAAGTGTTGTACCAAACAATGGTGGTTGTTTTTTGTTGTAAGTGAATGCAACAAAAATACCCAGAAATAACGAATAATGAAACAATTCATATATTGATATTTTGTTCTTATTTCCAAATTTCTTCTTTGTTATTCCCATCATCCAGTATCCACAAGATGATCCATAAGAAAGGTGGAAGGATTCGAACCTATGGCCAGCCTTCTCCTGACCTGCTGGGTTGGGTGGCCGGGTTAGAACCCCTCGTCGCCTTTGTACCTGAAATAGATGTGCTGCACTACCCAACACCTAACCTTGTCTTCCCTACTCCTCTCATTTTGACTCGAGTCTCTTTGGCCTTTTGACTCACTTTAGCGACTTCACCCAGAAGCAAGGTTATTAGATACCTCAGGAAAACCCGGCTAGAACCACACGTGTAAAGCTCCCTATATATATTGCTCATCCATGATAACTTTTTCAGATTTGCATGACCTAGCTGACCGATCACTAAGTGGGGATGCTCATAAGCAAACCCTGGTCTACTAATGCCTGAGTATTTTTCTTAATAAAGTTTAACATATCCACATTAATCTCAAAAGATGAGCTTCCATCATTGGCCTTGGCATTAAACCACTATCTATGCATGTATTTTCAGCCTGGACTGATAAATCTTTTGCTTCTCAAGTGGTGTCGAACAATGGTACTTGCATTGCGGGAGATGCCCACCCATAGGGTCCGGCCTACTTTGACTTCTAAGTCTTGACAGGTCCTTTTGGTCGATTTCCAGTTGATTGCCTCAACCTATCGATTGAGTTAGTTAGAGAAGAAAGTCTTTCTTATTGCGATAGATAACTATCTCATATATATGGCTATCCCTCACAAGAGGTTTAAAGCTAATTTATTTCTATTTCTTATTATTATATATAGGCCAACTTGACAAGTAACCCTTCCTCTTGATCTGAGGTGCGAAGAGAAAGATTTTTTTTTTATGACTTTCACTTATCGATCTCGAACCAGAAAAGTGATCGACCAGGACAGGGCCCTATTGATAAATAAAAAAAGGGTTTATGATCCCTAGCCTTGTAAGCCCATTCCTGTGTAGAGTAGATCGTTCAACACCTGTGGCACAAACCTATTTTGAACCTATTGGTCCTAGTATCATAGGCGACCGAACGACCGCCCCCTAATTACTAGACTAACCTTCTTTCTGGTTCTCTTTCTTTATGAAGAAAGGAAAGGCTTGTTATCGATGAAGAAGATCTTTATACTGTTCATCCTAAGAAAAGAAGTACATTATCAATATGCAACTAGTCATTTCACGTAGACATTTTAACAAACACCTTTTGTGCATACTTATAACAAGGTTATTTTCATGGTATAAATCACTATGCCTAGGGTTACTCAAAACCCTTATGTTCAACAACACACAAAAAAAATCTACATATAAAATCTACTATCAATAACATGTATCAACACAATTACAACCAGGAATCATTATTATTCAATATAAATGTCAAAACCCTTTTCATTTAAAAAACACCACGTATACTTACTAATTCAAGTGTGAAATGCATGGGTTTAGTGTTATTTAAGGAAGTGAATAGATACATGCCTTAAACAACTTGAATCACCAATAATATTAACCCTTTTTTCTTGCAACAAGAAGAATACCTTCAAACCCTAGCCTCCAATCTTGTTTCCAAGAGCCTTTAGAGTGTTTAGGATATTTAAGTCTTGTAAATGAATACTTGGGAGTCTACCAAGACTTATATAGGTAAAGGACTTAGGGTTTTAGGCGACGTAAATAACCAAAAGGTCCTTGGTAAAAATTTGTAAAACACACATGTGCAGGGGTACGACTCCCCCTCACAATTTACTTAGAAATCATAACCTAGGGTACGAGTAGTACCCTAACTCATTCCCTAGAATTCTCCTAGGTCAACCACATTGTTGTAGGTATGAAAAGGTGCCTTTGAGTCATAACCAAGTGTTACAAATCACCCCCTTAGTCGTAATCTCAACTTGTGACCAAAATAGTCCAATTCTAGGTTAAGTTTCCCTCTATACGGTTGGCTAGTATATGACTTGTAAGCTTAGTTATGACAAAGGAATGACCTTGTCATATGTAGGGTAGTATATTAACCTAACTTACTATCTAGGATACGAAAGGAGAGGACATGGTGGATACAAGTCGTGACCTAGGGTATGACTCAAGTACCCCCAACCATATCTGTTTTAGAGACATCAAAAAGGTTGTTGTCTTCTTCAAAGGTTCAAGTCTAAGTGTTTCAATTCTTTATCACATGGATAGGTGAGTATAGATATAAGTTTAAAACCTTAATTAACACCTAAGAAGTCTTTAAACAAGTTGGAAACAACACACAACAAGGATACAACACAACACACATGTCATGATCATTGCCTTTCAACCAAAGATTTTGTAAGGTCACTTTCTCGGGTGTTTCAGATCTCAAAACTCAAAAATATTCAGAGTATAAAATCTAGGGTGTTACATGATTTTAAGGGTATTAATTATATTTATGAGAGGTTCAATTATGAGTATCGATGATATTTATAATCAATTCAATTTTGAGTTTTGATGATATTTATGACCGGTTCAATTTTGAGTCTTGATGATGTTTATGACCTATTCAATTTTGATTCATGATGATATTTATGATCGGTTCAGTTTTGGGTATTGACTATATATACTATTGGTTGAGTCTAGGGAATGATTGTGCTATTGATTATAAACATTGTATTCATTCTTGTATATGCATTACCTATCACCAGTATGTGTCTATATCTATTAGCCCATATGGGGGGGGTGCAGTTGCATAGGTATCTATCACCAGTGTGTTGTATGCAAATTTAACCTTCTAAGCCTGGGGAAATAAGGCTATGTGATAGGCTCAGCTAGGTATTTAGTTATTCATACTACCTGATTACTCGCATTATTATTGATATTGATATTGATATTGTTGTTATCATTATTATGATCATTGCTATGGCTAGATTGTGATAGATTGGTTATTGATTCGCCATCGATATTTGAGTTTGATTCTGGTCTCTTCTATCTTACAATTTCATTATTATGCATGATTAACTCATGATTAGATGTATGAGTTAGAAACCCTGAGTATGATAGCACTGGTTCCTTCTATGATAATGAGGTCTTAAAATACCAATTTGATGATTTAAGTTGTACCTTGAATTTACTTTATTTATACAAATATATCTATATCAATTTAAATATAGCTATGGTATTACTGTATATCCCTTTCCTTCCTTTATTTATTTAGGTTGTATATTTATTCCTTAGTATTGTATACTATTATATATCCTTCTTTCACCCTTTATTCATATATTGGTCGGCCATATCCGGTACGGTGTTGAGATTCCCGAGTCTTGATGGAATAGGATAGTTCATCCTTGATACTTTCTTAGTGTTATTATGCTAGTTTCTTGGATATGAGTAGAATAGTTTCCCTTGCTATCACACTAGGTTTATTATGTGATTGATGGACATCTGTGTGTAGTTCCATTTCCATTTATATATTGTATATATTTGCATTATCTTTGGAGCTCAATTGGAAGTTGCTTACTGAGTACCACATGTTTAACATTCATACAACACTTCTGAATCCTACAAATCATAGTACAAGTTATCACCATTGATGTGTGTTTTGTACGGAGCATCCATGGTTTGGATACTTAGAGTGAGCTTCTAACATTTATAGTATTACTTACCTCCCTCTTACATACTAGACTAGTCTCTATGTTATATTCGGAGATAAGTTTATACTGGTTATATTGTTGTTGTTGTTGTATTATATTAGAAGCTCTTGTATTGATACCACCAGGTTGTAGGACAATTTTATGTATTTGATCTTTTATTACATCTGTTTTGCATTCTTTCCATTGTCCATTTTGGTAGTTCATTACTAGCCATTCCAGACTATGGGTTAGAATTGCCTACTTGTGAGTTATAGTAGGCACCATCATGATCTAGGAAATTGGGTTATGACAAATTGTTATCAAATCCTAGGTACACCGGTGTATTAGTACAAAAGCTATGTTTAGTAGTGTCCCATGGATCGGTGCAGAGGCTATAGGGATATTCTTAGGAAATTTATTTCTTGACTCTTTGTTATGTGTCTGCATTTCTATGAGCTTCAATCATATTTGCTGACTTTATTTAGTCCCAAATAATAATGCAATAAGGTCGATAGATGTGGATGAGACTTTGACACGTATTTTAGAGATTCAGCACAACATAAGATCTAAAGTTAGAGATAGATATAAAAATCTTCACCGTTAGCATAATGATGGATACAACGTGACAACTTCATCCCTCCGAGATTCAGTATTGGGGATCCCGAGTCTATAGTAGACCCCCCACAGTCCTGGATGACATTCGAGTCATCGAGTAGTTCCCTTCTTCATTACCAATCTCATACCACATTTTAGTCCAAAATAATTAAAATTCATGTTAGGCACTTTAACCTCCTTTTAGCCATAAAACAAAAACGGTCATAAATTAACAAATTACATGGCTATCATTATCATTAAAATACCATTTATCAACCATTCATACTTATTGTACCATTGGCCTAGTTCAAAACATTGTCAACATGTGACTAGACATTTCACCTAGACATTTTCACAAACACCTTATGTGTATGGCTTTACCAAGGCCAATTTCAATGTAGAAATCATCAAAATTAGGGTTAATCAAGACCCATTTGAAAAACCATAAACAACAAGCACCCACATGTGCAAATCATCACCAATAACATG